>BSBK01003432.1:720000-1197500 GCA_027943335.1 Chamaecyparis obtusa | reverse complement strand
TTGATCAACCTACAATGCTTTCTTATTATAAGCTCACATAAAAGATATCCAACAATAGTTTCCTTTTAGAATATATTGATGGTAGGTCTATTTAAATGCTTTACAGGTCAACAAGTCGCTAGATCATCCAACCTCAGACATTCGAGCTCTAATGGTAAGGTGCTTCAAATATTGCATTCCTATATTTTTTTTCAAATTCATGATATTTTACTAACTAATAATAATTAAAGGCACGAGAAACAAGATACTAGATACAATATAGAGTCACATCTATATGTTGATTGTTCTCTATTACATACCAAAGATACATCTATATGGATCATAACATCATCTATAAGCTACAATTCATACTAATATAGTGGTTTAAATGTTAAACTTTGCAAAAGGAGTCCAACATTTGTATGCTAAAATTCTCAAATTTGGAAACATACCCCAATCCAATAGTATCCAAAATCATATTTTTAAGGCACTTTCATGTATTCTTGGATTCGATTATGTGTTCTTTTTTACATCAATGTTTCAGATCACACTCCTATTCCATCTTCAAGAAGAAATATACTATATGATATATGAGCTTTGTGAATAAGAATACATTAAGTTTAACATATGAAGATGATACCATCTCTTTTATTCCCTCAATGTGAAATAGCTCTGGCATCCATTGCATTTATAGCATCAGCAGTAGCTACTATACTTTCAATACTAAATTATTTATCAGCGGAGTTGTTATACTTTCAATACTAAGTAATTTTGTCAGGAAATGTTTCACAAAAATAGCCTCAAGAGCAATGAAAACAAAATAAACAAAATTTTTACACCACCAAATGAATGTAAAATCAATTTCACAATTCAAAACATCTCCATGTGAAGAAACAGATAAGGATTTAACACTAGGTATTGCAATTTAATATTGTATATGAAAATAACCATAAATAAAACCATAGATCTAATGCTTTCATTAAACAATAGAATTGTGTTTAGAATTGAAATAAAACACAACAACAGTGATCTAGCAGTGCATAAATTCCTTATCTAGTAGTGCAAGTGACTTATCTCAATGTTCTACACAAATTGTGTCATGCTCTCAACAATGTTGATGAGAAAAATTTAGGTAGAGTTTCTAGGAAAAATACTACGAAGGCCTCCCAAAGCAATATGTTGATGTTTCATAATAAATGAAAATTAGATCTATAAATATTGGGCTTTTAGAGCCATTAGATTCTTGATCTTGATACAATATTTTCAGAGCCTTCTAAATGAAAGTATTGGTTGCAAGTTGAAATTTGTCTTCAGGCGTAAGGCAGAATGTTTCAACTATCTAAAGTTGTTTTTTTTCCAATGTAAAACCAATATAGTAAATTAAAATATGAATATCTGATTGTTTTGATATCAATAACAATGAGAGTAGCTGATTAATTATTTTTTATATTAGGTTTTAGATCTTTGTTCAAGTGGGGGATGTCAAAAGATCCTTGAGACATTCCTTGAAGTTGATGTTGCATGTACTTCACGATGTTGCTAAGTATCCAATCAAAAAATGGAAATTTTCTAGGATGGGAAATACTAAAAATTGATTAAAACATCCTAAAAACGCTTGGAAAACATGTAGGAAAAAGGGAGATCTATGAATACCATCATTCTCATCATGTACCCTCAGTGCTTGTAAACATGTCATGCATGTTTCCGTGTATTAGTTCATGTGTGATCCACGTATCTTGATTTTGTAAATGGTATGGCCTTAACTATTTCTATACTCACATCTAATGCAAATAAAAATTAATGTTGTTTACCTCAATTTATAAGTGTATGTTCTAGTTGTTATTTTTTTAAAATTGTGTATTTATATCACAACTTATTACATATTTTTTATTTGCAATAGGAAGACTGTAGAGTTGATTGGGACTTTAGAGTTTAGAGTTATTTGATTTTATTTGCATTACAAAAAAAATTGAGAGTTTTGATTTTAATATATTGCCTTCGATTCTAGAAGTATAGTTACATTTCTTGAAATGCTTCTTCCCTTCCCACCATCATTTATCAATCAAAATAAAATGAGAGTTGGCACATTAGTTTTCAGTCTATGCTTGGAATTTTTAGTTTATCACCACCTCTTAATATGTATCTTTTTTTATTGGAAAAAAATAAAAAGTAGAACATTGCAATATTATCACATTACAAAATTCTAGTTATATTTGAGAAATTTTGAAATTATGTTTAATGGAAAGTACTAGTATACATGGTATGATTATTCTTTAAAGGGTACTAGCTTAATGGAAGAGCACTTGCTTTATAAGTAGGAGGATGGTGGTTCGATTTCATCATGCGCTAATATGACTAAATATATGACTAATTAATGACTAAATATATGATTAAATTAGATACTGAATATATGATTAAATTAAGGACTAAATATATGACTAAAGTAATGACTAAATATATGATTAAATCAATGACTAAATATATGACTAAAGTAATAACTAAATATATGACTAAATTAATGGCTAAATAAATGGCTAGTTGACAATAATCAATGACTAAATCAATGACTAAAATAGTTTAGTAATAAATTTGGTCATGAGATAAATGACCGAAAATAAACTACTAATGGTCATGTGATCACAATTAGTCATTTATCTACATTTTTTAATAGCTTCTTTAGTCATATATTGTTGTTTTTGTACTAGTGGATAGAGGAAATGAATGATATTTATTTTAGGGCGTGTGAGGCCACCAAATTAAGTTTAGATAATAATTTATGAAGTTGAGAATAAACTAATGGTCTTCTTCTCCAGAGATAACTGGAATCTCGCTATTCTCACAGGGAGCATACATCCCCATAAAGAGCCACTTTTGGAACCCTAATTTTTACAAAATTCAAAGTTCCAGATTCCATGCCAAGAAGCAAATCTTACTCTACAATCATGTGCAACATCTATGATCAAGCATATTCTCCCATTTCTAACTCCCAAAAATTGGTTCTGATGCATGTGTTAAATGGTCAATTTCCAACCATGTATGGTAAGGATAATATATATCGATAAAGAAATGAGGCACTAAGGAAAGTATAGTATCGACCAAAGGTATGCTGATGAATTCAAGAAACAAGTAAAGCATCATTAATCGACATAACAAATGCCGATCAACTTCATCAATGAGACATACACTAGTGGCAAAGGAATTATTTTGTCTTGATGATAGCTAATAAGGCTATCGATAAGACTTATACTGATAAACATCTAAATGAGAATTAGTATATTAGATAGAGTTATCCCAGTAAAGTTATCGGTATAACTAGTGCCATCAGGGCATGTATTTTTCAGTTCCATCGTCACCCGATAAACTTATCAGAATAACCTGTGTCGATGCAAGACTCAAGGTAGTTTAGGTAAGGAGTATCAACATGACATACATCAATGATAAGATGGTGCATTGACAGAATTTTGGCTGATGAAGGTCATCAAAATAGCCAAAGAAGTCAGCATATAATTTTTTTGAGTTTCCCCAATGCCCGATGAACCTATTGATGCAGGGGCATCCAAGGATTAGGCTGGGGCATTCTTTGTCCTCAGTGAAACTACATAAAGTGTTGGTGTTGGCTGGTGTTACTCGGTTACAGCTTTAATCGATGGCTTCAATTTAGGAAGGAAGCTCAGTCACTGAAGGAACTTCATATTTTTTGATGCTCAGTGAAAGTGTTGCTCAGCAATGCTTGTGGTGCTCGGTCGACATAGTGCTCAGTGATGCCTGGCATGCTCGGTGAAGTCACTGATGCTCGGTAGTTTACTTGTTGCTCGATAGTTCTTGTTTACCGACGGGAGTTCTTTGTGATTTTTTGGGTCGACTTGATGTAATAATTGTTGGTATATTTTGTTGGATTCTCCTATGTGGATCTAGAGGCTGACATGTTGTATTAAATGTTTGTAAGGCTATTTGAGGGCCGACCATTATTTGCATTTAATAATTGTTGTAGTAGAAGCCGACGGGCTTAAGAATTATTTGTTAGAGATTTTTATTTAAAGGGATGTTTGGGTAGTGGTTTAGACATCTCAAGGTAGAGCGAAGAGGAGCAGATCAATGGTGAAGTAACCAATCTCGAGAAGCTGGAGTTGGTGAAGTTATGGAAGGATCTTTGTTGATCTTGCAGATTAGATTGCTATTCTGATAGTTTGTAATTACAAAGCTAGTGGCTGAGGCTTGGAACCGAGGAGATTGCTTGGTGGCTTTGTGAAGCACAAGTTTAGATCTACCTTAGGGTTTCCATCGGTGTCTGATTTGTCTTAGAAATGAACTAGTTGTTGTTGATTGTAAG
Organism: Chamaecyparis obtusa; assembly: GCA_027943335.1. Classification (NCBI taxonomy): domain Eukaryota; kingdom Viridiplantae; phylum Streptophyta; class Pinopsida; order Cupressales; family Cupressaceae; genus Chamaecyparis; species Chamaecyparis obtusa. The sequence goes on along the minus strand of BSBK01003432.1, from coordinate 1,193,191 downwards.
TTGAATCTTGTAATCATGCAGAATTACTCTCTGTTTGTAATTGGCCCTAATCTGGAAGGCCTTACAGCCGAGCATATTATTAGAAAATTGGATTTAAGATTCAGATCTTGTTGTGTGCTTCCACATTGTGTTCATTTGCAGCTAGTTTGGATAGTCCTTAACTGGATCCTCTGACCTGCACTGCGTCAGATGGTATCAGAGCGAGTTGATCTTGAGTGTGTGAATTGATCTCTGTCTGAGATAGTTTACACTAGGACCCTGTTGATTTATTGCTTTTATTTTTTGAAGATCTTGAAGGATGCCTCTGAGAAGATTGGACCCTAGAGAAATTGTTGATCTTTGTGATACTGTGGAATCAAAGACTGCTGAAAAAGTGAAATCAGATTTCAGATCTGAGATGGAGATGATGAAGAGTGACATGATTACTGAGATTGTAAGAATTGTTACTGGTGTACCCCGGAATGTTGGTACTGAAGATGGCTATGAAGAAGTTGTTGAAGACTTTGAAATTGTTGGATCTAGTGGTGATTATCGGAGAGACAGATCTAGTGAAGACAAAACTGGTCGGTTGCCTAGATCTGGAGCTCGGTTGAATAGTAGTTACAGAATTGAAGTCTCTAATTTCTCCGGTACTCTGAAGCTTGAGGACTTGATTGACTGGATCGGTGAACTAGAAGATTTCTTTGAGCTGGAAGAAATTAAAGATCCTCTTAGGGTGAGATTGGCATAGACAAAGTTGAAAGGCCATGCTACTCTTTGGTGGAAGGAACTACAAAGAGAAAGAGAGGACGAAGGGGAAACGAAGATCAATTGGTGGAGGTTGATGGTTGCGAAGTTGAAAGCTAAGTTCATACCTACTGACTATGAGCTTGACTTATTCAAAAAGTTACAGAATCTAAAATAGAAGGATCTAACTATTGAAGATTATACCAAGGAGTTCTACAAACTTACTATTCGGTCTGGTCACTGGGAGCTTGGTAAGGAAAAGGTAGCTCGGTATGTGAATGGGTTGAAATTCAATATTCAGGATGAGCTTGGAATGTTGAGGATTGAATCAATTGAGGAGGCTTATCAGTATGCACTGAAGGCAGAAGATAAGTTGAAGAGGAAACAGCATGATAACTCCCAAGGAAAGGAGAAGGTTGATCTCTCGATGAAGGATAAACTGACGGATGTAGAAGATGAACTGAAACCTGTGGAACTAAAGAAGAAGATAGGGAAGGTGATCTTTAAAGGTACTTGTTACAACTGTGGAGGTGAAGGCCATCATTCTTTTGAGTGTACTCAATAGAAGAAGACTGGTGACTGACAGATAGCTATGGTAAATGAAGAAGTACAGAATGGACCTGAATCAGAAAGCTTGCTGCTTCGGCGAACATTTCTTGGTACAAAGGAGGAACCTTGTTAGAGGAGCAACTTGTTTAGGACCTGATGCAAGACTAAAGGTAAACTCTGTAAAGTTATTGTGGATAGTGGTAGTACTGATAACCTTGTTGCTGAGGACTTGGTTCAGAACCTTGGTTTGAATAGAATGAAACACCCACATCCTTATAGGATTGGATGGTTGTAAGATGATCATGCTTTGGAAGTTAGAGAACAATGCTTTGTTGATGTTTAGATTGGCCAGTATAAGGATCTTGTGTTGTGTGACATTATGGAGATGAATAGTTGTGATATATTGCTTGGTAGACCTTGGCAATATGATTGCAGAGCTATGTATGACTGTGTTAGAAATGTGTTTACTATTGAAAAGAATGACAGGAAGTTTTCACTAATGCATTTGATGGATACAACGCTCGGTAAGCGGAGTTTGAGTATCGGTACCCAAGTTGAGTTGGCAGATCCTGAGAAAGTAGATGATCAATTTTTGAAACCAACCTGTGCATTGTCCAGAAAAGACTTAAAGAGATAGAGGAAGCTGAAGTGGTAGAGTATGCAAGCAGAAAAGGTGGAGGACATGTATGTGAAGAACCAGTTCAGGGTTTATGTCCTGAACCCTAGAAGATGTTCTTCTCACATATGAACATCTTTTGGAACCTGGGGTGTCTGATGTAGGGGCATCCAAGGATTAGGCTAGGGCATTCTTTGTCCTTAGTGAAACTGCATAAAGTGTTGGGGTTGGCCAGTGTTACTCGATTACAGCTTTAACCGACAACTTCAATTTAGGAAGGAAGCTTGGTCACTAAAGGAACTTGGTATTCTCTAATGCTTGGTGAAAGTGTTGCTCGGCGATGCTTGTGGTGCTCGGTCAACATAGTGCTCGGCGATGGCTGGCATGCTCGGTGAAGTCACTAATGCTCGGTAGTTTACTTGTTGCTTGGTAGTTCCTGTTTACTGATGGGAGTTCTTTGTGATTTGTTGGGCCGACTTGATGTAATAATTGTTGGTAGATTTTTTTGGATTCTCCTATGTGGATCTAGAGGCCAACATGTTGTATTAAATGTTTGTAAGGCTATTTGAGGGCCAACCATTATTTGCATTTAATAATTATTGTAGTAGAAGCCGACGGGCTTAAGAATTATTTGTTAGAGATTTGTATTTAAAGGGATGTTTGGGCAGTGGTTTAGACATCTCAAGGCAGAGCAAAGAGGAGCAAATTGATGGTGAAGTAACCAATCTCGAGAAGCTAGAGTTGGTGAAGTTATGGAAGGATCTTTGTTGATCTTGCAGATTAGATTGCTATTCTAATAGTTTGTAATTGCAAAGCTAGTGACTGAGGCTTGTAACCGAGGAGATTGCTTGGTGGCTTTGCGAAGCACAAGTTTAGATCTACCTTAGGGTTTTCATCAGTGTCTGATTTGTCTCAGAACTAAACTAGTTGTTGTTGATTGTAAGCTGAATCTTGTAATCTTGTAGAATTACTCTCTGTTTGTAATTGGCCCTAACCCAGAAGGCCTTACAGCCGGGCATATTATTAGAAAATTGGATTTAAGATTCAAATCTTGTTGTGTGCTTCCGCATTGTGTTCATTTGTAGCTAGTTTGGATAGTCCTTAACTGGATCCTCTAACCTGCACTGCATCACCTGTCGATGAAAAAATGATTGAGGTTGTTATAAGAAAGACAATCAAGAGGACTTGTGTTGATAATACAAGATGAAAGCATGGGAAGGAGCTACATCTATGGACTCATCAACATAGAAATAACCATTATTGAAGCACATTCTGAGCTATCCTGACACGTGATAAGATTATCAGGATGGCCTATACTAACAAAAGGAGAAAAGAAATCATCAAATTATATGTAAATTGTTATCCTGATGGGTAACGTGAAGGTAAATCATTAGATGAGCATACATCGATGTAATTAGTGGTATATTGATAAGAGTTACTTCGATGAAGTTATCAACATAAAAATCACTATCGGTATAGTGTCTTGATAGACTTGTTGATCCCTGATGAACCTATCAGTCTTACCTATGGCAATTGAAACATGAGATGAAGACTTCAGAGAAGGAAGAAGAGGGTTATGCCAATGAAGCCAATGTTAGGAATGGGAACATTGAGAGGGGGGGTGAATCAGTGTTCACTATAATTTAACTTTTCACTTTAATCTTTATGCTGAACTTAAATGATTAAGTACTGAATTAAACATTCACATAAACATGAAACATGAAATCAACACATGACACCAATATGGTTACGGGGAAACCCAAATAGGTAAAAACCCCAGTGGGAATTGACACCCACTAATATTTTGCACTAGTGTTTTGTGATCCTTGTTAGAAGATCCTTTACCTTGTTAGGAGTAGCTTTACAATGCTTTAAGTACAGTAGACCTTGTTAAGGGTCGGACCTTGTTAGGAGTCTTTTACAATGATCCCTGTTAGGGGAGTGGACTCACTATCCTAGAGCTCACTACTCAAATGGTGAAGGCTACAACCTTCTGATTTTAGATACACACTATATCTACAGGTGAACTGTCACTGTGACACTACTTGTCTGATCAGTTCCTTTGATGCACTGGTGCTTTGACCTCTTACAAAGCTTTAATACATCTTATAGTATCTTTGCACACTTCTTCTCTACTTAACACATCTCTCTTACAACTTTCATAATGAATACAATGGGCACATCTTATATTTATATGCTCATACAAAATAAACAATTAGGTCGGCCCTATAACTAATTACAAACAACGCTTCCAAATGAATTGGCTTAAGCGTGCTTACAATTAAACATATGAACATGTCAACAACCTAAATACAATGGGTGCATGACCTTTACAACATTACATTATCATCGCAAACCAAAATACTAATTGTTGGCTCCATGCTCTGTTCTCTACTGGCACACACTAGCTGTGCAACTTCAACTGACTATAACTTTCTCATCTTTGCATATTTGCTTATGGGCTCATAGACTAAGCATAAGTATAGTCTAACAAACTTAACTTCTAGGGCACATACCATAATTCATCCATACACACGTGCGCTAATGCTCTGAGCTGCAAGAACTTTGTACACTGTCCAGTCTTCAACACTTAGTTGATTTCTGATCTTCATATCAGGTGCGTTGACTCCAAATTGCTATATGACTTTATTACCATAATGACAACACTATATCTAGTCATATACCTCAGTATAGACAACTTGCCAACAATCTCCCCCTTTGTCATTGATGGCAACAAAGGAATATGGCCAAGTTGCTAACTATTCCTTAACACAAAAACTTTGTCTTATATACATAATCTTATATCTCCCTATACATATATATACTCCATATTTTATACACAACTCCCCCTTTGACATTAATGACAAAGGTGTATCAAAAAACTGTATCTACACATACTCACTAAGGGAAAACATCCGGATATGCAATCTTGAGGTTCTGGATCTCCTTCTTCCAAAAGGTGATCAGTGAATTGACTATTTGGAGATGGACGCATAAAGCATATTGTAGCTTCTCCATCTTCTCCAAAATTGTGCTCAGGCATTGATCATAGGTTATCATGGTGGCATCAATCTCCTTTATATTCTGATTGAGAATGTCTAGTGAGGGCGCAAGAGCATTCCTCAACTGAGTTTGTCTAGACCTTATCTTTTCCATCTCTTTCTCTGCCTTTTCAATCTTGTCCATCTGACCTTGGTAGATATTGTTGCACATGTTTACATCAATGGATGTGTCTGTCACTAAACTTTTCACCTGCTCAATCATAGCTTTTGCTTCTTTTATTTTCTTGAAATGGGCATCAGTAAGCTTATCCTAATCCATCCAGTCTACAATGAATTTTCTTCCTTGATTAGCAAATTCTTTTAAAGATGCTTGTCCTGTCTTGAGTGAGTTCAGATCTAGTTCAAAGTTGCTCATTAACTCATTCAGTCTCTTCTCCAGATACTTCTCTTCTGCAACCTTGGATGCAGATTCTTCAAGGCTTGAAAAGTTACTTTTGAACTGTGAGATAACTATACTCACATCATCAACCGAATGAATCTTGGACACTTTCTTGTTTGCTGGTAACAAACTGTTCAGTATGTTTACAGATTCCACAAGGAAAGGATTTCTCATTACTTGCTTCTCCTTTTCCTTCTCCATAACTAGGATATTGAACTTAATCAGGTCTTCTTCTTTCCAAGAGTCCAAACTACTTGTGTCAGGTGTTAAACTTGACAACAATGCTGAGGAGGGAGTGATGGGAGTGCTATCCATCACTTCTAGTTTTACTTTGAAAAGACCAATAGAAGTATCTTCTTCTTTCTTTTCTACCTCTTCTTCTTGTTTCTTATTAGATACCTCTTCAATGAGTACTTCTTCTTGATGAGTGGGAGGTGAGCTGTTGCATAAGATTTCAGCTTCTTGTGTGCTTACAAAAGCTTCCTCAAACTTATCCAATTCTATGTCAGTGGCCGCCATGGCTATCTCTACATTGTCAATGACAATGGTGCTATCCTTGAGTGATTTTGGCATGGGTGCAGACTTATCTACCTCTAATTGAGTTCCATTTGTGGGCACTGAGTCTTGTGGACCTGTCACTAGTATATTAGAGATCTCTTATGCTTTGTCTTGCTTACTAGGTGCATGAGTGATGGGCGCAGAAGGAGGTTTCATGTGTTGTTCTAAGAACACTTTCTCAAAGGCCTTCTCTATTTCCTTTGTTATTAGCTCATAGTCTTTGTTCATAATGTGTAGAGTCCTCATCTTTGTCCTTAAGTGTGGCTTCACTAAATTTAATATTAGTGCCTTTTCTTCATTAGAACATACTGGCAGACTATCTTCTAATATCTTTTCTCTGATCCTTAGATCCTCTTCATTTGCTTGTCTCTTTTGGAATTCTAAAATATCCCATACTTTATCTAGAATAACGGTCTTCAATTCAAGGAATGTCTTCTTGAACTTGATCATATGTTTGACAATCATACTATGTGTTTCTAATTTGTCAATCTCACTGTATGTTTCATAGTACTTCCCTACTTGATCAATTCTACCCTCATTAACAATTCTTGCATTCAAAAATTTAAGGATTGGTCTGAATCCTACCTTGGGAGGTGCTTGAAAGTTTTTCTTTCTCCTTGTTGCTCACAAGGATGGATAACTAGTGCTAGCTTCTTTCTTCCTCTTGACTATTGGCTTATACTTTGGAGGAGTGGTAAGGTCAATAGTATCTTTGGGCGCAAAAGGAGTATTAACTTCTTTACCCTTCTGACTGTCATCTAATTCAATTTTCATCTTCTTCAACTTAGGATCTTCTTGTTCTTCCTTTGCTGCTATGCTTTTCAATTCTAAGGCAATATTTTCATCCCTTGCTTTATCAAGGTCTACTTGGGACACACCATCTATTCTCAATATTTCAAATGTGACTTTAGCAACCCTTCTTTTAGTTGATGTGCTATTAAGTTTTGCATCTACTTCTTTTGTCTTTTCCTCATAAGTTCCCCACCTAGGTTCATTAGGATCTATGGGGGCTGATAGAAGTACCTGCCCATATGCTTCAAGAACTTGTTCCTCTACCTCATACCCAATTGGATGAATCCACTTAGTTATAGGCTCAACAGCTTCCATACAAGTTGTATCAATTTCAACCATAAAGCATATTGTATCCTTATACTTTTCCACAATGCTCTCTGGAATTGTGTATCTCATTTGCATCTTAACCCTAAAGTTCTTCAATTCCAATGTTACATAGTCTCTCAATGTACTTTCATTGGATGCTTTGTTGGATATTTGTGGCATGGTTGGAATGGACTTTTCCAAATACATATCTGAAACTTTTCCAACTATATGAAGGTACATATAGATGATTAATGATCCAAACCTGAATATCTTTGACTTGTCATGTTTGATAGCCTTGATGTTATCAATCAACTGTGTGTGTAAGATCTCACACAAGTTGAATTTTGTATCTTCCTTCACAAGTCTGATGGCTACTAGAATAGTGCCCACAAACACACTATTCACCCTGCTGGTGTGATGAAACCTGTATCCCAATATCATAGACATCAGTTTGATGTCTGCTTGCTCAATAGGCTTGATTGTCATGCTGTGCCTATCGCTCCTTGACTTACATCCACTGATGTAAACATGTGCAACAATATCTACCAAGGTCTATGATTCTTACCGGTACATCACCAATCCAAAATAGATCATAATGAATTCTTCTTAATAAAATCTTTATCCATTTTGTCTCATAGAATTCATATGCCATAGCATACTCAACAATAGGGTGATCATTCCATTTTACATATTCATCCATGAATTTCTTGTCTAGTTTTAGCATGGTATCCATGTGTGCTCTTAGCCTATCCAATCCAACTGGTTCCTTCTTACAGTAAATGTAAGCCCTAATGTCTTCCACATGCATGACACCCATAGGCGTGCAGGAGAAAGCTCCCTCTAAATCATCTAGGGTTGATTTAAATTGGTGCCTCTTGAAAACATATCTTTTCTTCTAAATGACATCATAAACAATGGGAGTGGCCATGACTTGCTTGATAATCACTTTCCAACTAATCTCTAAGATAGTTTGATGACTTTCGAATCAGCGCAATGAACTAGGGTTTCTGAAAGTGACCAAATGCACTACAAACACTGATAGTTCAATCTCCAAGTCTTCACAACAACTTCCTAGGCTCAATCTACTCTTCAATCACTCTAAATTTGAATGCAATGAGTAATGAAATAACTTTTTGTGTACTTAAAGTGAAAATTCTGCCATTAATGCAAGTTGTGTAAACTAGGTTGTCACTTCAAAATTTCCAACTCAAGTTCTACTTACAATCAGCATGTGCACTCTTGCACGAAGGTTCCTATACACTCCAAAATCTTAAGTCCAAAGGCGCATACTCTGAGAATGAGTATACCAACCACATAGGGGTCTAGAGCTAAATTAGCTCCCCCTATGACCCTGAGGGCCATTCATCCAGATGTACAGGGTGTGTCCACTGCGGATGCATCCAATACATTTTCATCAACTTTTTCCTTCTTTCCTTCTATCCAAATTAAGCTTGCATCCTCTAAGGCTTTCACAAACTTGACTTCTCCTTCGGGATCCAAAACTGGTTCTTTGGCCTTTTCAGGGCTTTCCTGACCTTGCGTCCTTGATCTACAGAATCTTGAGATATGTCCAGCCTTGTTACAAGAGTGAAAAATGATTGGAGGCCTTATATTCTTCAGCACATTGACATGAGTCACCATTTTACATTGTTTCATTGACTAACCATTATAGTTACATATCTGACATGTAACATTCTGAGAACTTCTTATATTTGACTGATTCTAATTTCTTTGATTATGTTGAATCCTATTCTTCTTACTAGTCTTGCAATTCATAGCTTTATGACCAAATTTATTGTATGAATAATAGTAACCATTAAAAGGTCTTACCTCACTACAGTTCCTTGCAATGTGTCTATGCTTGTTACATGCAAAACAATTGTGTTCTCTAGGCTTGTGCTCATTCTTAGGTGGTCCACCATTGTCTTTGGTTTGATCTTCAGTCTTTTCAGTATCAATAGAGTCTTTTTGTGTCTCCTTTCTTGCTCACATATTATCAATCTGATTTTGTGCTTCATTGTATCCAATATAGCTAGTGTCTCCTTTGACTCTTCTTACATACAACTGAGATTCTATCAAATTAGAACTGGTGTGCAATTTGTCAATGTGATTATTTGCTTCTTTTAATTCAGACTCCAATCTTTCTTTGTAATTCCTTAGATCCAATATTTCCAAATTGGCTTCCCTTAATTCCTCATTAAGTTGAAGGTTCTCCTTGACCTGTTCATTGTAGACTTCTTGATTATTCAACAACTTATCATCGAACTCTTCAAGTAGTTCTTTCATAGATGCATTGTCTTCATTCATCTTATTGATCTTTGCTCCTAGATGACTGTTAGAGCATTCTTTAAAATCCCTTCTTAGCTTTTTGATAACTAATTGAGCATCACTGACTTTCTCTTTTAGTTCTTTGATTTCTCTTTCAGATTTGTCTAGGTCTTCAAGAGCTGCTTCAAGATTTTTCTTCAGATGTTTCATTTTAGCATTGTCCATGATCTCCTCAAGTGGTTAAACTTCTTTGCTGAGGACCAGAGCTCTTATACCAATTGTTAGGAATGGGAACACTGAGAGGGGGGGGTGAATCAGTGTTCACTATAATTTAACTTTTCACTTTAATCTTTATGTTGAACTTAAATGATTAAGCACTGAATTAAACATTCACATAAACATGAAACATGAAATCAACACATGACACCAATATAGTTATGAGGAAACCCAAATAGGTAAAAACCCCAATGGGAATTGACACCCACTAATATTTTGTACTAGTGTTTTGTGATCTTTGTTAGAAGATCCTTTACCCTGTTAGGAGTAGCTTTACAATGCTTTAAGTATAGTAGACCTTGTTAAGGGTCGGACCCTGTTAGGAGTCTTTTACAATGATCCCTGTTAGGGGAGTGGACTCACTTTCCTAGAGCTCACTGCTCAAATGGTGAAGGCTACAACCTTCTAATTTCATATACACACTATATCTAAAGGTGGGCTATCACTGTGACACTACTTGTCTGATCAGTTCCTTTGATGCGCTGGTGCTTTGACTTCTTACAAAGCTTTAATACATCTTTTAATATCTTCGCACACTTCTGCTCTACTTAACACATCTCTCTTACAACTTCCATATCAAATACAATGGGCGTATCTTATATTTATACGCTCATATAAAATAAACAATTAGGTCGGCCCTATAACTAATTACAAACAACGCTTCCAAATGAATTGGCTTAAGCGTGCTTACAATTAAACATATGAACATGTCAGCAACCTAAATACAATGGGTGCATGGCCTTTACAACATTACATTATCATCGCAAACCAAAATACTAACTGTCATCTCCATGCTCTATTCTCTGCTGGCATACACTGGCTGTAACTTTCTCATATTTGCATATCTTCTTATACGCTCATAGACTAAGCATAAGTATAGTCTAACAAACTTAACTTCCAGGGTGCATACCATAATTTATCCGTACACACGTGCGCTAATGCTCTGAGCTATAGGAACTCTGTACACTATCCAGTCTTCAACACTTAGCTAATTTTGGATCTTCATATCAGGTGCGTTGACTCCAAACTGCTATATGACTTTATTGCCATAATGACAACACTATATCTAGTCATATGCCTCAGTATAGACAACTTGCCAACAACCAAGAGTATTCACGTGTCGATAAAATCTACACCGATGAAGAACCGTTGTCTTGTCAGTTCAAAATTAAAAACATAGACAATGAATTTCTATTAAATACACGCATTGGGTAGATCTAGGGATTCACAGGAGGTAAATTTATGAACAATTTTTATGATAGGTTGTTACTTTGATGCATCTACTATACAATTGAAGATTGTCTGACACAAAAATTTGCAAAAGTAAAGTGAGTTTGCAGACAAAAAGCTAATTCATGAGATATACATAAGGAATTACAGTTGGAAGAGGAATTGGAGGCAGAATATGAGGAATTTAGGGATGTTGTAAAATAGTGATTGCCAACGTTTGCTGATCAAAAGGGAAAGTTGAAGGACAAAGACAAATGGATAGAAGAATGCCAAGGTATTCTCACTAAGTTGCTCTTGATGTTGCCCATGCTAATGGAATATAGTTGAAAGGAGCCACTACATAAATGGAGAGGTTCATCATGTTGGAGATCACTGTCAAGGATATTATTCATGATGCAAATACATATGCCTCCAAGAAATACTTGGACCATGTCAAGAAATGTGGCATGATGCTAGGGGATTAGTCCCTATTTTGAAATATTTTCAAAATGTTACCGAGTCTTTTATGTAATTAGTCTATTATATTAGTTCGTTTAGTAGTTAGTTAGTTATTGCAACTTTTGGTGAAGGGGCACACCCCTTCATCCAAATTGAATCCTCGTCTATATGTAGGGGATCATTTTGATGTTTTAAGGGAGAGAGATTTCAATAAATATCAATCAAGAATGCAAATTTTTTATTTTCTACTACACTTTCTGCAAGTGATTAATTTATTGTACAATTTTTTTAAAGCATTAATATAAATTAATATTTTCTCTAATTTGGAGTTGTGGATTTGATCATTCCAGATTGATTAGCCCTTTGTGATTTTATCTCCAGAAGATAAAGCTTCTTTAAAACTTCATGTTTGGAAATTATTCCCGTTGTTCCACAATTTGATCATTAGGATTATTAGGCACTAGTAATTCTATCTTATTAGTCTCATTAAGCTTGGGTTAGATTCAATACGACTAATTGTGGTGTAATAGAATATTCAAAGACATTGAAGATGAGCAATTGATAGGAGCATTCAGGTGGTGTTCTATATCTCACTTAATTGTACATAGGGTTAAAGAAGGATTTGTCTCTATTGTCCAATAAAAGAAAGACATTGGTCTATCATCCTTAATTGAAGTCTTTATTTGAAAGATTACAAGCATGAAGCAGTAACATATTCAAAATAAACAATATATCACTACATAAAAGCATTCAACATATTCTCAACACAAAAATCAAAAGATAAGTTTAGTGATTTATAAATTGTAAAGGATACAATTCGACCTCCCTCAAGACCCAATTACCATCTTGAGAGATCACCCTAATTCAAAGTACAAGTATAGATCTTCTATAAACTTAAGCCCAGAGTTTGGGTTAAGGAATATGTACACCCCCTTGTTCCTACAAAGCCTAAAGAGTAGGGGAAGAGAATCATAATCAATCATTCTCGTTCATTGGCCAAGTTAGTTGGAAAGTCCAAGCATTGAGTTAGGCAATCTCATAGGATTTCCAATCTGTTGATTTGGGAACCAACACTAGGTTTTTTACAAAATGCACTTAGGTAAATTAGTTTTTTTTAAATGTTTGTTGAGGACTTTGATTAAACTTTTAGTTTTTTAATTAATTATATATTAAAAATATTTAAATTAAAAATTATATGGCATAAGAAAATTTTAATATACAAGTGTCACTTTTTGTTTTACTTGAGAATGTCATCCTGAAGAGCACACACAATTTCCAATTGAGATATTCTTGTGCGAGCGTCATAATTATCTAAAGGTTATTTTGAATGAATTTGTTAATAAACTTATCCACCATCTTAATGTCATCATTGATCTAAATTTTTAGGAGAGGTTTGTGACTTGTTTTATTGTCTGCTACCAACTAATTCACCTCCACAATATTGTTGCTGAAATCTTGAAACTTTTGTAGTGATGTGGATATAAAAGGGGAAAGAGTGAGAAAGAAAGTGGTAAGTTGATAGTGATATATATAAGAGACATAAGGAAAGAATGAGAAAGGGAGAGATATATGATGAAGAGAGAGAGAGAGAGAGAGAGAGAGAGAGAGAGAGAGAGAGAGAGATGTGTATAGATATAGAGGAGGTAGAGAGAGAAAGAGATATAAATGTATATAGGGTGAGTGGACAAGAGAAAAATAGATAGAGAGGAAGAGATAAAAATTTAGATGGTGAGATAGATTAATAGAGATATAAGGTGATATATAAAGGATGTGAGGAGAGACAAACAAAGGGACAAATACTTAGCTGACCTTCCATACCTCTATGACATACCCATTGCACACTAAGGTGTGATTTCTAGTTATACCCTTCTTAGTATTACCCCCCCTCTCTCTTTTTGAGACACACACACACACCTTATCTATCCTTGCCTCTCATAGTTTCCCTCTTTATCTCTATCTAGCTCCCCCCCACCTTCTTGATCTATTTCTATATATACCTCTATACATCTATCTCCCTATCTCTCTTTTATGTCTTTGCTTATCCACGCCCCCTCTCTCCCCTAGGATTACATATTCATCTCTCCTTCTACCTCTATATCCCTACTCATCTCCCTTTATTTTCATTTGGACATCTCTCTCTCTCTCTCATACAACTTGATCACATTGGAAATGGAGCCTACCTATCTTCTCGATTCAAGGGTTTTATTTTAATAACATTTTGATCCTTGTAAGGAGATGCATAGTTGATTTGAAGCTATCACTTATCTATTGAGAACTTTGTTGCACAAACAATACTATTTGCTAAATAGCCTACTAAATGATCTATTTCACAACACAAATATATGCAAAAAAAAAAATAGAATAAAATCATTTCTAATTTACATTCAACACCTCTTCAATTTACCCATTGCACACCAAGATACAATTTCTAATATACCAACTATAACAAAGACTAATTAAACTCAACATAATCTAATTAGCTAATAGGCTTCCCTTGTGGGGAAGCTTATGTACGGCTCTGCCAAAAAAATCTCATGCTGTCTCACACCCGTGAATGGTTTTTTGAACACTTTTGATGAAAAGAGATGGTGGTTTCCATGTGAAGGTGAGGGTTATCATTTGCCCTCTGCCATGGTATTACGTCTGAAATTACCTCTTCCTCTGCCATTTCATCTACAGGTTGTTTGTCATCATTTTTTTGGTGGAGTATCCCACACCTCTGCCTCCATCACACCTGCACAAATTAATTTCCCAGCTACATGTCCCTGCTTTTCTATGGAAACCATCCAGGAAGTGTACCCAGCACCTGCACAGTTCACCTCCACACATTTATGTTTGCCCTTTCATAAGTGTTTAAGTGAAGAGAAACCCTGCTTCTGCACAAATCGCTTGCACACAAGGAATTCATTCGCATCCTCAACTCCGCAATCAAGTAGCTCCAACCACATTTTTAGAAGCAGAGGATTAGGTTATTGTCATTGTTTAATTGTTAGAGTTTATCAATTGTGTATTTGTTTTAGCTTTCTGGTATTTGTGTATTGTGTATTTTTGTTATCTATTGCAATTGTTTCAGCTTTCTATCTTTGTTGTGCAACTTTGGTTGATACTATCGAGCTAACAGTTTCTATCAATAACAATAGATATAAATTATGAAGTAGATATAAATCTACCTTGAAATTTTACTTTTGTTTCACCTATTACCTGAGATAGGAGTCACTGAACCATATAGATTTTCAAAATCAGGATTATCATCACCTGAGACAGGAAAGAAGGCGTGGTAAGCTTCATCTATTTCTTTTACAGAAATGTCTGCCCACACTTTGCCCTCTTCTGCCTTAGACGGCTCTTTCTCTGCCCCCAATTTACATTGTTTTGTCCTCAATCCTTAACCTGCCCTGACTTGGTAAGCTCCAAGGCAGGCGGCTTTGTTTGTGCTTGAACTTTATCCCACTCTGCATTTCCAATGCCGCTCAGAGGAAGCACTTCCGAATGCAGCCACTAAAAGCCCTATCTTGCAAGAGCCAAGAACCAGACGTAGTTGTTTGCGCAGTAGCTATGCAGCCACAAAAAATGTTAACCATACGAAGGGGAAACACTTATTTTTTTTCCTTAAATTTGCAAAATGTTATATAAAGAAAAATAGTTTTACCAGTTGTCTACAAAGAAAATATTAGAGGTGAACACATAATAAAATGAGCTTCCTGATGTTTACTTGCAATTAGAGAAAATAATAATCTTAGCCATCACTTTGAAAAGCAAGATTCAAGAGAATACTAACTACCGAGGTTTCAATTCTTGTGGACCATAAAGATTAAATGACATTTGATCTTATAAAATTCCCCCAATTCCATATTTTTTCTTCTGTAGCTGACCTCATTTCTATTTCTGAAACCATTCTATGGCATCCCTATCCTTATACTTCCCCTTTGGTTACTCGTATTGGCATGTGAGTGGGTAATGAAGGGCAACTTTGAATCTAAGTTGTATTTACGATCACCAATTATAGCACCAGTGAATTTGATCTTCAACATAGTCCAAGAACATATTATTTTGCATTAGATAACCACCATTCTATAAGGTTTGCTTGGAATAAAACTATTTGCTCCAAACTCATTAGAGGTGGCAACCCTCTAATGTCCTTACCTACAACATTCTATGCTATGAGGAAACTTGGCTAACATGCAGCTCCAAACATGGGATGCATGCAGGCTTTTGAGATTAGATAAACTAATTTATAATTATTTTTTATACCTTTAGATAACATTAAGTCAGATTGATTGACATGGCAAGAGAAAATTTTTCCAGAATGAAGAATTTTTACATGGCTTCAAGCATCTTGTAAAAAAAAATTTATGCTGTTCTCAAAAAATCTACAGTTTTCAAGCCCTGAATAGTAATATTAGTTGTGAATAATTACTATGATACTTGCTTTTCAAAACATCAAAATCACTTGATAGACTACAGTTTTTCATTGAAAATTCAAACTCTTAGGATATGATTTTCCTCTTTAGCTTAGAATTTATTATTTGATATGGTTTTTTTATAACATTCAAATTTAAGTGCTTAAGTGCTTAATAGTACAGAAAAAGTGAAATAAGAATTAAGATTTTTAACTTGAACAAGAATAGTAATTACGCATCATTTGTGTGTGCATGAGTGCCCAATAACTTTTTTGGATGTGGGCATGGCGTTTAATAATTGGCCCTGTCAAGTTCTATTCTTTTCTAGAAAGATTATTTATATAGTTATATGTAGCCTGCCAATCTATGATTCTACTGAGACTCAAAAAACAATTTAAAACATTGATTCACGAAATTTTACATAGTTTACCCATTATTTTCTCATCCTATTCACTCTTTGCATTGCAATTCCAGTCATTACGATAATTTAAACTTTGTATAGATTATGCACTATTTGTAGATTGTAAATGGTTAATGACCAGAATTTCATTTTATTCTTTTTCTACAGCTACTCTGTTTTTGTGTGCTATAAATGTGTCACACTTCTATGAATCATTACATTCAAGAACACTCAAGAATGAGGTCTCAAAAATCGATCCATAGCTCCCTAGGCATGGAGTGAAAGGGTTTTAAGAATGCTCTCAGCTAGAGCTATTTTACCTATAACCTTGCTAGTAAACCATGCAATGGGAGATTCAATGAAGACAATGGCAAAAATGTCAATATCCTCAAGAATCAAGAATGAAAATGCAATGCAATGCTAACTAGAAATGAGAATGCAAGCTAAGCTATGAAAGGAAATATGCAAGTGTTACAACCCAAGCTAATTAATCTATGTGAGCTAATCTAGAGCATAGAAATGAAGCTAATCTAAGAAAGCATAAATATGAAGCTAAGCTAAGAATGCAAGAATGAGATGTAGATGCTAAGAATGCTCTAAATCTTCAAAAAGCTCCAAAGTGACCTAGAAATCCTGCAGCATAAAGTTAGCATAAAAAGTTGAGGATCTAGAATGAAGAAGAGAGCTCTCCTTTTATAGGAAATGAGGAGGAATGGACCATGGAGATTAAGAGGCAAAAGATTTAATCAACGGTGGAGCTTGAAGAGAGAGCAATCCATGTGCACAAATATCCTCCAATGAGAAAATAAGAGTTGACTTTTGTGTCCATATGAGACAAAAAGTGTTTTTTCCCTTTTTATAAAATAAGAATAATGCTTTATTTGTGCAACTTAGGATAAGAGGAAAAGTGGGGGATTTTTATTTAATAAAAGGTGAGGAAATATTCCTTTTAATTAAATAAAGACTTAGGATAAGATGGTTAGCCCATAGAAAATAATCAAATAAATGATAGAACTAGGATTTGATCAAGAATAAGCAATTGATGATTTAGCAAAAGGGGCTAATAGTCTAGGTGACCATTTTTAGGTGTATACATTTGCCCCTCTTTGACTAATGTGTGATCGATCTGGGAACACATTACGTCAAAGAATAGATCAGCCAAGAAGGCAAGCGGATAGCCAAGAAGGCAAGCAGATAGTGATCTGACTCCAAAGAATGAAGTGCAGAAAAATAGCAAATCCTGCATGGTCAGCCTAGTAGCGACAGTACTGAACACTTAGGAAAGAGATAGCCAATAAGATATGATGTGTCTGCCCCCTCGGGATCGAAAGTGAAATCTAGGTAGAGGGAAAGCAGAAGCAAGAGCAACATGATCAAATCACTAGAAATCATAATAGAAGAAAGAGAACAGAATAACCATCAAGCAGTGAAGATATGCCCCACACATGGGACACAGGGCACGAACCTATCGGTCCCTCAACCCGTAAACACCATGGAGAGAGGGGTTGAACTTGGGATTTGAAAGTGAATGAAAGACTAGAAGTTTGAAAGAGATGGGGATGAAGAGGTGAAGAATGCCCCAGTGAAGATGGAAGGATCAGGCCTCAAAAGGTTAGCCGACTACACAGAAGAAGGAGAAAGATGATTTGGGTGATCAAGGTGAACTCGAATTTCGGTTTCAATCCCGAAATGAAAGGAAAATGATGGGATATGAAAGACAAGAAGTGAAAGACATGATCAGGAAGAAGTGAAAGGCGAGTGCAATTGATTAACAAGTCCACGTAAGATGAAAAGAGAGCTCTCTCCATATGCAAGATGCAAAACTAAACTAACATGAACTAAAAAATGCAAGCTACATGAAAAGTGGTTTACTTGCAAGGTCACAATGCTAATAGACATCTAATATTCATCATCGAGCATTATTGGTAGCGTCGCAAGATCATACAATACACACTAGCATAACTATGTGAATCTAAATATGATCTATATTAGATAGAAATGTGGAAATCTCACCTAGGCATCAGAGACATGTAGGTCCAGATGACTAATGCAGTGAGATCACCTAAGTTTGATATGGCGAGATTATGCTTGTATCAAGACACATTAAAGTCATGATAGCTAGAAGCATGCACTCGCATAACAGTCAAGGATAATACCTTGTCAATCCCTAGTGTCAAGTAAGACCAACATAAATGCTCATGACAGTTAGGACCAACAAAATATATCCACAAGCAGAAAAAGCAATAAAACATGTTCTCATTCCCTCAGTCTTCTAGCTATGCATCATCGAAAATGATCATAGGGGGAGAACACTCAGCAAAGAAATCATCATAGACATCACACAAAGAAAATAAAGCCAAGCAAGTCTCAGTGAGTGTGTGTGTGTGTAGGTCATAGAGTCAAACTTTGAGTATCGCATCTGCTAGTGAGAAATATTGCATCATCTAGACTACAGGTAGGATATCTGATAAGTGTTGAGAAACACTCGACGCAAGAGTAGTGTTGAAAAACACTGTTGGGGTGGTGTTGAAAAACACCATTTGCGAGGTGTCTAAGAAACCCAAATGCACAAAGAGACCCAAGATAAGCTAGAACAACAGATGCCCCCTAGACTAAGACAAGAGTCAATTCCAGGCTAGGAGAGGCAAAGCGAGAAGTGGAGCGAATGAGCATCATGCAAGATTGATAGACATAGGTGCAAGGGTCTCAAGCAGTGTCTGTTTCTAGGTTTTCACCACTTGATAGATTTATTGCAATTTTTTCAGGACTTTTTATAATTTTTTTTGTATTTTTGCTACCAAGGTGCCTGTTTCCAGGTTTTCACCAAGGCACTTTTTCTTTCTTTTTTCTTTTTTTTTTTGAATTTTTTTTTTTTTCAGCATCATATATGAATTTTTTTTGGAGTTTTTTCAGGATCATAAAGTATGTACAAAGAATGCCCCAAACAGAAATGGGCATCAAGAATCTGCTTCCTTTGATGTAGAGAACTGATAGGCCCCAAGCCCAAATGCTGCAGCTATGACAATAGGAGGTCTCAACCAGTTCGACCAATAATAACCAGCCCTAAGAAATGTCTGAGCTAGCGAAAGATCGTTAGAATGTGATCCACATATGCCATCGTGGATTTCAGCTAGCACTTTTTCTGACTCCTCTATTTCTAGACACCTAAGGAGAGTTCCATCTAGACTCTTCCTATACAAGTCACCAGAGACAAAGGCAAAGTGTAAGGGATGGCGGAAAGAAAGGCGTGGTGGATTGCCAGGAAGAATATGAGGTGGAAGATATGAAAAGATGGTAGGATTGTAAGATTTGTGAGTAGGATAGTATAATTCGTCCACCAAGAACTTGAAGCAAAATTTATGCTTTTTCATTTGTAAGATGGATGTTGAAGTAACCAAGGCATTAGCAACTTTGTTCTCAGCTCTAGGAATGGGTTGAAGTGTAACAAATATGAGATCATGCTTGAAGTAGTGCACCATTTTTTTATAGAGAATCAGCTTGTCATCTTTTATTTGAGAATCATTATTTTTGAGCAGATTTTTATTTTTACTTTTCTTAGGTTCGGATACTGCCACAATGTGGTTTTCACCATCTGATCATTGCTCTTTTCTTTTGACTTGATGACTGTGATGTTTGATTGTTGATTCAATCTTTTTTGTGGCTAGTTCGCTAGTGGAAGAAGTAACAGGTGTTGATGCGAGATGAAATGAAGTGATTGGTTCAACAACATTTATGTGAGGGGTGTCATCTCTGGTGACAAGAGAGGTCGAACCTATAGGGTAAGCTCCAAAAGCATTAAGATCTAGACTTGTCATAAAAGGACCAATGTCATCCACTAAAGCAATACGTGGAACAAACTCATCAGACCCAACACGAGACTCATCAACTACGTCAGGTGGGTTACGAGAGGTATGAGCCACATCAACATCCATATCTGTCATGGGAGGATCTTCTGGAAGAGGCTTAAGATGCCGAGAAGTAGAAATACTCATGTCATTATGTGAGAGATCACCTCTTTGTAGCAGTCGTGCAATGTTGCGATGTTGTCTATCATAGTTCAATGATTCTTTAGGCACATAGGTTCTAGACATAGAGGCCTCAGCTATATCATCAGTAGATATACATTCTTCTCCCCAAAGAAGTGAAGTAGAAGGAAGATTATCTCCCATTTGAACCATAGTGTGCAGTGGTGACTCGTCTGTATCTATGTCTAAATTACTGAGCATGGGAGTATTTCTGGAATTATCAAGGAGGGAAAATCTACCCTCATCTTCTCTATAGATCCACTCTTGAATAGCTTGTTCTTCTCTTTCTACTTCTAAAGGAATGGATGAAGGAACAAAAGTATCAAAGATCATCATAGCAGAAGTGGAAGGCTTCATTTGATTAGAAGGTCTCCCATATGACCTAGGAGAAATAGGTATAGAAGCAAAGGAATCCAGCGTATATTCACCCATACCAAGGCTCATCATCTTAAGTGTTTTCTCAGTAGCAACTAGAGACATACTAGGATCAACAGAAGGTTCATTATGAGGAACAAATTTTTCAGTAGCAGCAAGAGCATTAATAGCAATAGTATGGTCTCCAGGAATCACAACTTCAGTGCCATTGTACAGAAATTTGATGCACTGATGATAAGTGGAAGGAACAGCCTACATGTCATGGATCCAAGGACAACCCAAAAGAATGTTATATGCGAGTGGGGTGTCCAATACTTGGAAGCTAATATCTTTCGTGATAGGGCCCACTAGGACAGGCAGTGTGACAAGACCTTTGGAAGATCTTTCCACTTCATCATAAGCTTTTATAGTAATCTTCTTTTTAGAATCCACAGCAAATTCTAACAAACCCAATTGTTGTATGACATTGAAAGAAACAATATTTAACCCTGCACCATTGTCTATCAGGACTTGACGGACTCAGGTATTGTAGACTAGAACTTCAATGTGTAAAGCTAGATTATGAGGGTGAGCAATAGATATGTCATCTTCTACAGAAAAGGAGAGAGATAGCGGAGATGAAATGTGGTTGACCATAGCTTGGAATTGATCTAGATCAATGTCATTGGGAACATGTGTTGTACGTAGAGCCTCATTAAGAATTTCTCTATGCGAAGGGGATAACTGAAGCAACTCAAGGATAGATATCTATGCTGGTGTCTTTTGCAAATGTTGGACAAGATCATAGCTAGGGGTGGCTGAAGGAGCCGGTTGTTTGGAAGGAAAATCTTGCTTGGGATCTTGCACAGTTTTAAGGACAATCTTGGCTTGCCCCCTAGTAACAGCATTCAGTGTCTCACTTCGGGAAGATGAACTACCATGTGTTTGCAAGACCAACTTTGGCTTACCATGATTGGCTTTATTATCATCTTGAGACCTCATCATTAGAACACTCTCAACAGGCTCTACCATGTTGATCACAGGTGTATCAGAAGGATACATGTAATTGATCTTAGCATCATGATTCTTCTTATGTGCTTGAGAAGTTTCCCCCTTATCATGCTTAGGTAGAGGATCTTTGAAAGCTGTGTGATCAGAATTTTTAGTTAAGCCATTAGTGGAGATTGTGCTATTCTCAATAAGATCCTGAATATCATCCTTAAGCTTAAAACAATTATCTGTCAGATGTCCCTTGTTTCTATGATAATGGCAGTAATGATCTTCTCTCCACCAATCAGGCTTATTTATCGGATCCCAGTTACCAAGTTTATCAGGAAGTGTAAGATATCCATTGTCAACCAAAGTCTTAAGGATCACATCGTAAGGTTCTGCCAACTTGGTATAGATTCGCTTTCGAAATGACTTCTTAGGCTTATCTGCATATTGAGGTTTAGGAGCATTGGTAGCTTCTTGTTGTTTTGTTGCATAGATAGCGTTAGAGAGATTGAAAGCAGGCTCTTTAGCTTTAGGGGCATCTACAACCCCATCATTGACAACATACTTGTTTTTATTCCAAGGTTTGTTCTTATCTTTGCCATTGCCTTTAGCATCTTTATTAATAACAATATCCCCTTTTCTTATAGCTACATCCTCAATCCGATACGCACTTTTAACCATGTCATTGAAAGAGGAGAACAGTTGTTTCCTTAGATCATAATACAACTTAGGCACAAGAGTGTTGACAAAAATATCAATCTTTTCCCTTTCGGGTAGCTGACGAGGATATCGAGAATACAATGACCTCCAACATTGCAAATAAGTAGCAAATAATTCTCCTTGGTTTTGTCTCAAAGCACCAAGATCTATCATGGTGATACGTTGTTGGATATTGTATGAATAGTGTTGTGTGAAGCGCATAGCCAACTCATCAAAAGTCTTCAAAGGAGGTGTCAACTTTGCAAACCATTCTAAAGCTTGTCCTCTTAAGCTTCGAGGGAATAATCATAGAAGAAATGTGTCTTCATGAAGAAAGTCCATACTAAGAGCATAAAAGTGATGCACATGGTCATGGGGATCTCCATTTCCATCATACTTGTCATATTTGGGAACCTCAATATCCCTAGGAAATGGGACCATGTATAGACTTTTATCAAAAGGAAGAGCACAAATTGATTCTACAAAAGAGACCTTTGGAGGCTCTCTTTCTAATGCCATTTGGGTAAGGCGTTGATTTATCCGACACAGTTCTTCTTGAAGGACTTCCAATTCAGTTGGTACTCTTTGTTGGACAATTTGTCTGACATCATAGCCAGGAGGAAGCTTTATCCTCTAGAAGTCATATATTGAAAATATTGATCGCCATTACGCTCTAAAAGCTTATGCATCATTCATTGGGAGACCACATCTTGTTCAAATCTCATAAAATCCTCACTAGAAATCTCATCATCAGCCTCTGCCTCATGTTGAGAGGGAGGAGGCCTAGGAGGTGAAGAAGGCATAGCAAAAGTAGGTCTTGGAGGAGATCTTGGTGGCGTGTTGTTGCCATTGTTGCCATTGATAAAAAGAGGTCTATGCTCATGATTACTAGTCTCAGGTTACTCATGAAATGTCCCTCTATAAGCCATGCGCCTAGCAGCATCCATCCTTTGTTGATTGTGTTCTTTGTCTAAGCGCGCTTGGTTATCCTTATGCTCAAAGTGTTCTTGCAAGTGTTGGAATTTTTCTTGTTCAGTCAAAGTGAGTGAGACACTGTCTGTGTTTTTGGGGGTCTTGAATGCGGAAAAGAGGAAACCTCCTTTGTACCACGGGGTAGCCTTAGAATCCTCAGATTGGTTAGAACTAGAACTGTTGTTGCTAATGGGTTCTTGTGAGCATCTAGTTGGAGAAGGTAGTTGTGTATAATTGAACGGAGGATGACTCTCCTGCTCAAATTGAGACCGAGTTGTAACCGGCATGAAAAGAGATGTTGGTTGACTAATAGAATGAGACAAAGTTTCTCAGATTTGAGATAAGCAAAGCTAATAAAGATCACTTGTTAAAGTAGAACAATAGAGAGATGGCTTGTCAAAATTGCTCAAGCACTTACAACAATCAATTGACTAAAGCCGAGCAGCGAGCAAGAAACTCAATAAGCAAGTAGCTAGAGAGGTAACTGTGATGCGACAAGTGATCAAGAGTAGCATTCATTAAGCTCAAATCCAATAGTTTTAGCTCATTTGTTTCAGTCTAGAATACGTCTAAGCATGTAGATAACAGACCAGCTTCAGGTAAGAACATAAAAAGACACTCTATGATAGGTTAAAATGCAAGTTTAGCAGCTCCGGATTGCAACAACAACAAGACAGCAAAAAGGTTCTGGGCAACACTTTCCAGGCAAACAAGGCGATAGTTTTTAGCGAGGTGACACTTTGCCCTAAGCCAAGCGACAATTTTCCAGGAAAGCGGGGCGACAGTTGTACAGGAGCGAACTGTCGCGCGAAAATTCTCAGAACAAGACGCGACACTGTTCCAGGGTCGTACGACTCTTTAACCAGTGAACATAAAAAATCTTAGTTTTAAAGCATCTTGATCGATTTCAAAGATTGAATACTGCAATTTCTCAGTTTGATAGACAGTAACAGTAAGTAAAAGACAAGTTTGCAAACAGTAGGTGATCAAACATGTCATAGAACACTTGAAACAAGGGCAAAAGCAACCTTGCCAAGACAAGCACTTGTGATATCAAAATATAAAATCTTATGAATGCTACCGTTTGTTTGAATGCTGAGAACGTTTACACTTTTATAGCACAATGAAAACACTTCAAGCACTTACTACCTAGAAATTCAAGGGTCATTACTTAGCAAATTGGCCCACAACTTGATGCTCCCTTGCCTCACACCAAGTGGTTGCCCACAAGAGATATTGGCGTTGTCATGGAAGTGTCAAAAACATAACCAAAAGAACACATATGGTGAGTATCTTGGGGTGATCCGGGTAAGTCCACTTGGATCAATCCTTGCACCAAGAAGCTAAGTGGCTAAAATAAGGTGGCCTCTATCTAAAGGTTCGTAGTAAGGGCTTCCATTCATAGCACCCCTCTTGTTCCTCATAAAGGACTAGGACCTCGCGGCCTCAAGAGTACCTTAAGCATTCTTGCTTAATGCTTTCCTCATGGTCACAATCCCACAAGTTACTCACATCAAGCGAAGATAAGTACTATGTCTACCAAGGTTTTGTGTCCTTGATAGCCTTGAGATTATAGTGGGTTGGAAGAGCCAACAAAAGGCTTGTCCCCACTTGGGTCATTCCTTTTGATTGCTCAAGAGCAGGCCCGCTAAAGGATTCTAAATCTAAACAAAAAGTGGATCAATTCTTGAGGTTCAAGGTTTTTGGTTCACCACAAGGGTGAAGAGCATACTCCTTTATCTCAAAAACTTCACCCAAACACACCAAGCAAATAATTAGTTACCCCCTTGCTTTCAAAATCTCAAGATGGGTCAAGATTACTATTTTACCACAAGGGTGAAGAGCATACTCTCCTACCACCTCAAAATTTCTACAACAAGGTATTAAGTGCCTATGAAATGAAACAACTAGTATATGTCGCACTCAATAAATAAAGTAATTAAACAAGCACTTGATTTGGTTTTTATGCTTAGGGTAGCCCTGCAAAAACCATTAGTAGCCCTCTTTGACATGTGTTCTTTTGGCAAAATATCTCAAGCAAGTGCACCTACAACCACAACTTGTTAGACCCACAAGGGTTAGGAAAATCTAAAATCTAACAATGGTTAGCACATGAAAAATCAGATAATCTGCAAAAAAATAATTGATCAATTGACAAAATCTGAAAATGAAACCATCATGGTTGGATTAGGCTCGGAAAGACCTTTCCAACAATATATCACACTTAAATTTTTGATACCATTTGCAAAAATTTCTCAAAAATGGGCACTCGTTTTCCAGAGGCACGGATTTGAAAACGCTGAAATTTTTAAAATTTTTTCAAAAAGATAGCAGAGGACCTGAAACTTGAAAGATAACTAAAATAGCTCAAAAATAGCTCACTGTCGGGTACATGCGACAGTACAGTCACCAAAAATGTCATGTGACACTTTTCCATATACGAGTGCGACACTTTATCTCTGGGCGACAGTTCGCTCTATATGCAGGTGACAAAACTCCTCAAACAGTGCGACACTTTCTGTCAAAGGGGGCGACACTTTTAACTAGTAAAGTGTCGTGCCACTATACAAAGAACTGTCGCACGACACTGAAAAAATGTCGCGCGACACTTTGAGACAGAAAAACCAGAGACCAAAAATAAAGCTAAAAATTGATGAATTTTTTTGCGAAAATGCAGAAAATAAAGGACAAAGTTAAGCTACTCTGCCCCACGGTGGGCGCCAAAAATGTGTGCTATAAATGTGTCACACTTCTATGAATCATTACATTCAAGAACACTCAAGAATGAGGTCTCAAAAATCGATCCATAGCTCCTTAGACATGGAGTGCAAGAGTTTTAAGAATGCTCTCAGCTAGAGCTATTTAGCCTATAACCTTGCTAGTAAACCATGCAATGAGAGATTCAATGAAGACAAGGGCAAAAATGCCAATATCCTCAAGAATCAAGAATGAAAATGCAATGCAATGCTAACTAGAAATGAGAATGCAAGTTAAGTTATGAAAAGAAATATGCAAGTGTTACAACCCAAGCTAATTAATCTATGTGAGCTAATCTAGAGCATAGAAATGAAGCTAATCTAAGAAAGCATAAATATGAAGCTAAGCTAAGAATGTAAGAATGAGATGTAGAATGCAAGAATGAGATGTAGATGCTAAGAATGCTCCAAATCTTCAAAAAGCTCCAAAGTGACCTAGAAATCCTGTAGCATAGAGTTAGCATAAAAAGTTGAGGATCTAGAATGAAGAAAAGAGCTCTCCTTTTATAGGAAATGAGGAGGAATGGACCATGGAGATTAAGAGGCAAAAGATTTAATCAACGGTGGAGCTTGAAGAGGGAGCAATCCATATGCACAAATATCCTCCAATAAGAAAATAAGAGTTGACTTTTGTGTCCATATGAGACAAAAAGTGCTTTTTCCCTTTTTATAAAATAAGAATAATGTTTTATTTGTGAAACTTAGGATAAGAGGAAAAGTGGGGGCTTTTTATTTAATAAAAGGGGAGGAAATATTCCTTTTAATTAAATAACGACTTAGGATAAGATGGTTAGCCCATAGAAAATAATCAAATAAATGATAGAACTAGGATTTGATCAAGAATAAGCAATTGATGATTTAGCAAAAGGGGCTAATAGTCTAGGTGACCATTTTTAGGTGTATACAGTTTTCTTCTCTATTTTATATATGTGCAAGTTTGTATACTCTTTTCCTAGTAATGTTCTACTTAGGGGTTCAATTGCAAATTTGTACAATAAGCGCCATGCATAGTACTACATGAACTGTTGAAAACTCACACCTTTTATGTTCTAAACAACTCCAAAAACTGAGAATCAAAGAAAAATTAGTATTCTTTCCGATTAGTGTTTTACCTTCCACTGCAGTTTTTTTTGCCTTTTGCTTTGAATTTTTGTGTTCCTAGCTTGTCCCTGTTTTTATTAAAGAATTTGAACCCTTTTATTTGGAACAAAATTATGTCATTCAATCCAAAAATATAGTCAATGTATTTTTGAACTGTGAAAAGATCATGACTAGATTGTTTAGGATATGATTTTCCTCTTTAGCTTATAATTTAATATTTGATTTGGTTTTTTTGTAACATTCAAATTTAAGTGCTTAAGTGCTTAATAGTACAAAACATATGAATTAGGAATTAAGATTTTTACCTTTTAGGGGTCTGATTCTCTTCTTTAGCTTATGATTCAATGTTATCTTTTTAATGACAATGGAGAAGGTCCTTGTGCTTTGCAAAGAATATGGATAATCTTGTGTCCTTGTATTTCCTCTTCTTGTCAGTAATTTGAATTCTTTTGGTTCTATGTGTTAAATTTGGTACTCTTAATTAGAATTATTGTTCACTTGTTAATCATTATAGAAGATATTCAGTACTCTGTTAATTATATAATTGTTGGTTTATCAAAAAAGAATATTGTTGACTTGTTAATCATTATAGATAGTTTTTTTTAAATGATAGTTGAGTTCTTTTTTCTATTTAATTCTAATTTTATTTTAATTTCTTAAACTAATACAAGTCATTCCTATTACAGCCTTTGCCAACTTTATTTAATTCTCTCTTCTTTTAGCGTTTTGAATCCTTTAATTGTAATGGTAAAATTTATTGTCATAATTACTTAAACTGTTAGTCAATATAATTAGCTATTTGTTTAGTGTTATTATCCTATAGTAGTTTGATTTAAACATCGTATTTTTATTTATGGATATTTTAATTAATTTTTAAAATTACTGTTAATTCATAGTTCTTATGAAGTGCTAATTGAATTAGTTTTCTTAATTTGAACAATTGAATTAGAAATAAGATAAATTTTTTTATAGAATTATCAAAATATATTTTAAAAAGTGAAAAAATCATGCATACATTTATATAAATATCAATATCATTATTATTTAAAATTTTAATTTTTATCTATGAAAGAAAAAAATACTCAAATATTGACTATTTGTATTTATAAAGAAAAAGCAAGATTTGGATATCAGTACTTGAAATTGACACTCATCCAAACATAAGAATGTCCTTTTTACACTATGACAATTAGACTGATTGAAATGGGCATCATTTTGTTAACATGATACACTTGTAATAAATAATTTTAATATTTTGTTTACTCTTGCCTTTTTTTCTAGGTCATGGTAAATCTACATCAACTTAATCAGATTATTGAAATTTCAAGTAGCTCCTCGGAAATCAGTGTTCCAATCCCCTCCACCGGCTCCAATGTGTCTGTCAATTGGAATGGGTTTCCAAAAATAGAAATTCAGAATTTAACAAGTAGCCTTTCACTTTCTTGCCAGCTTAATGTTGAATAGTTAAAAGTCACTAGTGCTCATACATGTGACATAAAAGACTTTGAACTTATGCCTGTGGAAGATATGCTACATGAATTGCATGCAAACTATGTCAAGTTTTTTGGCTTCTACATTTTTCTTAGGAAAATCTATTTTGACAAATATTATGGAGAAGGCAACGCTCCTACTATTCGACGTGCATTCCAGGCTTACCTCAACCATACATAGACCATAGTACATTTATGTAGCTTCTTCTCTACTTTACCTTTGTTTGTACTTATGCATCAACTCTTGCATAAAGAGAAATTTTGAAGCCTTTGGGCTCTTGTAATCAGAAACAACCTTCCAAACTTTCTTTACATGTTCCACCTTTTGATGATCTATGTGATCTTTGTATAAATTTGATTGTACTTATTATAAAATTGCATGGTGTCTATTTCCAATAGTTTTGCATCTATGCACTCAATTCAACCCTTTCTTGTGTTAACTACGAATTGCCAATGCATTTGAATGTTCAATACACACTTTTAAATGTTGCTTCCTTAATATCTATTCTATTACATTCTTAACCACATGTTTTGGTCACTTTTAAATAACAATCTATATTACCAACATCTCTATTTAACACACTTCCACATTTGATATCTCAGTTTCCCCATTTACTATGTGCAATACAAATTATAATTTAAGTTATCACTAGAGTTGGGATGGTTTAAATAATCTAACCACACTTTTCCTACAAAACCCCCTCATCCATATGCTTCCATAGATTTAAATTCTCCTATAACTTGATTTGTGTTCTATACTTGCAATAGTTTGACCTTGCATCTCTCCCACGAAACACAATGATTACTATTTTTTTAATAAAAATTATGGTGTTCAAAAATGTATATGCATTGAAGTTACAATTCTATTTCATATTTTTAAAGTCATAGTGCTTACAAATGTTCCAATCCTATGTATATATCCAAAAATCATCCTTGTCCATATATATCCAAATATACTTATGGAGGACTAGGATACTTGGTTATAAACTATGCATTTATAAACTTGTATGTGCCTTTTCAAATTGAATTCTCACTTTTAAGCACTCAAAAGACAATTAGGTTGATAAAGAGTTGTCTCTTTACCAACACTTGTTGATATTGCATGGAAAAGTAATGGACCCAAAATTAATTAGAAATTACTTTTTAGTATGCTCTTCTCTAACACTTTTAAAATTTCTTTACCATCTCTAGGAATATACCTGCTTCAGTCTCTCAAGTTCTACAAAGGAATCCTCTCTACTTTTGGGGTGAAGGTGTGCTTTCTAATCCTTCCATTTGTTTGATCACTACAACTTACCTTTTCCCAACTATTCTTTGTCATTATGGATGTCCACATAATTGATTTGTTTACAAGCATTGTATTGTACATTTTGTATGGAAAACAAATTATGTTCATGACTACTATTCCAACACACTTTTACATATGTCTTTACATTCCACATGGCCACATAAGCAATTCCCATGTTTGCTTAGCATAGTGTGTTATTTGTTTATTTTCTTCAACTGCATTTGCCTTTAAATTTTACATAGCTCGACACTACTTCTAAATGACATAGCTCTTGACACTTATTTAAATTTATAGGTTTGTTACCTCTCCTTTAAACTATGTCTCACTCTTTGACAGAAAACGCAATAAAGATTATCAACACTAACAAATTAGATGTACATCTACGACTTCAAGTTTTCTTTATTGCACCATTTGGGCAAGGAAATGCATCAATTGCTAGATACAAATTAGAGCTCTCCGACAACCTCCATTTACAAAAAGCTACCTTGCCAAGCAAGTTTACTAACCTTATAACAACTGAGACAATAAAAAGGGGCTCTATTGTCCACCTCACATGTTTTACTATTCCAACCATTTGTCACTCAAGGTGAGCCTATAACAACTACATCTTTCTTGCAACACACCAATTCCATTTTCTTCTGCACTTACAACTCAATTCTAATTTTACAAATCTATTGAATTATATAGGTGGATTGTATTACATTTTATTGTGCACTTACACCTCAATACTAATATTATAATTCAATTGAGTTCTATAGGTGGATTGTAGTCTCCAACTTAGAGGTTATATGTAGTGACCATGATATCATTGGTGACCCCACCTTCTTCTTCAAAGAACCAGAAAAACTTCAACAAAAACATGTGGGAACTTCATATGACACATGCATAGAAGTAGGAGATATTGCTCCACCCGAATAACCAAGTCCTTAAAAAATGATGTTTGGCTTGCATGCGTCACTGCGAAACCCCCACCACTATTACTCCTATCAGAAGTTTGAACCCATTTCAAACGTAGTGGCTAATACAAGGTCGTGTGACTGTGAAGAAAGAAATGCACCACTTCAACAACAGGAATGGAAATGGGCACATGTTCAGTTTTGATATGGTTGACAGTGAGAGAACTAAAGTTCGTGTCACTTGCTTCAATGCAATTGCAGACCTCCATTTTCAAAATGTTCAGGTTGGGAATGTATATACATTATCTCGCGGTACCGTGAAATCTACAAACAAGTTTTATAATAAGCTTAATAGTGGGATAGAAATCACCTTGATGGATGATTCAAGGCTCACGCTTTGCGATGATGACCTATTAATTCCAACACTTCAATTCTCTTTCACCTCCATTCAAGATATTCTCAATCAACATACAAATACTACTATTGATCTGATTGGAATTGTCATATGTGTTGAACCTTCCTCTACAATAAAAAGGAAAAGCGATCCAACAGATGTTCTTAGGAGGAGTCTAAAAATCATAGATATGTTTGCCTCCACTATAAATGTTACTTTGTGGGGAAAAGCAACTCAAAAGGAAGGCACACAGTTGCAATAGATGTACCATCTACAGAAGGGTACTGTGCTTGCAATAAAAAATGGGTGAGTTGCAGAATATAATGGAAAGGTGATAAGTACACTAGGTACTTTGAAATTGTTTATCAACCCTGATATTAAAGAGACACAACAACTATAGTCATGGTTTGCACAAAGTGGAAATGATCTTATCATGCCAACAACAAACCTTCCAGATGCACCTCTACTTTTAACCTGAAAGACAATCTCCAATATCATACAGGGCTCGTCAGATTTACCAAAACCCCTACAATGCATTGCTAAAGCAACCTTGGTTTTCATCAAGACAAAACAAATTTGTTATCCAGCTTGTCCCATGGAGATTGGGGGTAAGCAATGTAAAAAAAGAGTCCAACAGAACAATGAAGGAAGTTGGGTTTGTTCAAAGTGTGTGGCTACTTTTCCAGATTGTAATTATAGATATGTTCTTCAAGTAAAACTTGTAGATCACACAGGTTCTATATGGGCAACTGCTTTTGATGAAGCTGCAACTAAACTGGTTGGCATGCCCGCAAAAGAATTATATATGCTTCAGTTCAACCATGAAGAAGAGGCCCGTGCGGAGAAGGTTATTAGACTTTTGCAGTACAAACAATTTCTCTTCACACTATCAAACACAATGGAAACATATAACAACGAAGAATGATTGAAAACAACAATTGTAGAAGTTGATAAGGTTGACCTAAAAGATGAAATCAACTTTTTCTTGCATGAAATACCTACGCTTTTCCTTCCTAAAGGAAATTAGCACCTAAGGAAAGGTGCTTTTAGAAATGGTCCTTTGTAATTCTCCCTTCTTCTCTACTTTCTTTCCACCCATGACTATGTGCTATCTCTCTATGTACAGGGTTCCAAGGCCCCTTCAAAACTTGTTTCATACATTGCCTATACATATTTCTCATATTTTTGGTTTCCATATGAAATCTAAAAGGTGTAATGTGCATGCTATGGATGGTCATGTGAATGAGCTTGTTTTATTTTGTCTATATTTTCTATTCCCCACACTATGGCTTTCTCCTTATGCTATAGCTTTAGGGTGAACATAATTGTGTGCCTTACTCTACATGTTTGGCTTTTCTAACCTCGTGGACACTTACTTTTTTTCCTCAGCAACTTAGATTTCTACTACAACCTACACCCTCATAAACTAGACCATATAATTGCACTAGAAGGTAGTACTAACAAAACAACTTTCCATTTATATTTCAAATATGCTTCAAATCTAGATGTGTTTTTCATGCTCTTTTAGATACTCTTAGACTTTACAAATATTTCAAATTGGCTACATTGTCATCATATGTTGTCCATCTTATTTGTATTCCAGAAAGTGAGCTCAAATATACAAGATTCTAAAGGACGTATAGACCAGACCAACCCCACAAAACTTCACTCCCGTGAAAGATGCCGCATGTATTATGCTCAACATAGAGAAGAAATAAGTATACGTCGAGCCATTCAACATGCAAACCGCTTGCACCAGCCACCAAGGCAACCACTCCATTCATAATTGCAAGCTTCTACAGATGCTCAAGGTTAACCTCCATGTATTCCCACTGAAAGACAACTTCCTACACAAAACCATCCAAATCAACTTGCAAATCTACTATTGTCTAGTTTCCCACTTGGCCATAATAACTACACTCACCTGCAATCTCGTAAAAGAAGCCATAAGTATTAGGCTCGTCATAGAGAGGAAATAATTGTGTGTCATCCTGATAGCCACATGGAACTTCCCCACCAAACAATAAACCACCTATTCCCTCCCATCTTGCAAAATTCTACAAGCTCCCAAGGTGGACTGTCCTCTATGCCTTTTGAACCACATCTTCCTGAAAAAAGGCCTCCACATCCACTTTCACTTCACAACATGGAAAACAATCTGTCCTCTAACTTCTTGGCGATAACTAAGACATTTAGAACTAGACTAGATGCTCTTTCAAAGTTGCACATATGTAGTATATGTAGGGAGTGCTACCCTGGTATGCAAGTTCAAAGCACACCCACAAGTCTCGCTTGTAGGAGATGCACTACTGAGAAAGGAGTGCATCAGTTTTCTTTAGGGAACAATATGGACCCACTTGAACAACCAAATGTCTTGAAGGTCCTCACACAAGTCGAAGAAATGCTCATTGCACGAGTCAATCCAATTTTACAAGTTACTCATGCCCATGGTGGACAATACAAATATAGTGGCCATACAATCAACTTCCCCCAAGATATTAAAACAATTGCAAGCTCCTTACCTCGGACAATTAAAGAATTGGATGTATTAATAGTTCGCAGACTAACTACAAATGGGAGGGCTTATGAGTGCTATGTTAGTAGAATTCATGTTCTAAATGCACTAGAATACAAAATCAAATATGACCCTCACTACAAGGATGTTGAAATCAATGATTCTACATTGTCACTCCTACCCGATTCTACTGCCGACATCTCAGGAATGCTTCAAACACTATACTATGACACTGATGCCCCAACATCAACAAATATTGAGTTTGAAAGCATACACAGTGAAATGGAAAGTGACACAAAATTTTCTACATTTATGGCTAAACTACCAAACAAACACCGTGAATTACAAATCATTAAGGAATCTTTGCACTTAGAAAAGGAAGATGACACCATTCTCGATTGGCCACATATAAATTCAACACCCATTAATGAGTACACTACTGAGGACTTGTTTGACATGGCATTTCCCACTCTTTTCCCAAATGGAAATGCACAACCCATGCAACCTCAAGCAAGGGAAGTGCAACTTCATGAATATGCCTTGCACCTTATGCGATTTCATGACAACAGATTTGGCCAACACCCGTGCTTCAGATACTTTCTCCTAAACCTTATGATGCGTCATCGTAGCCAATCTATTGCAGTAGTCTTCATTAAATGAAAAGTCGAAGACAATATACCTACCATTGTTGAGGACCTTCGGTCCCACTTAACTAACCTCCCAGACAATCAATTGGCTGAGGAACTGATGCATTTTGGCTCTACCTTGCGAGGGACACATGCATATTGGAACAAGTTTCACACTGATCTAACAAATATGATAACCCAAATAGGGTCTCTGACATTGTTCTTCACATTAAGTGCAGTTGACACAAAGTGGCCTGATCTCCATGCTATCCTCTCGCCAAATGATGCATTTTCTTTCCTATCCAATAAACAACACACAGAGAATGTGGTAAGAAACTCCCACTCAACAGCCTTGTACCTACATCAACGATTCACAATCTTTCATGAAGAGGTCATTGAGAAACTCATGGGGGCGATTAACTACTGGTACCACTACGAATGGCAAAGCCGAGGATCTACACACATTCATGGTTTCATTTGGATTAAAAATGCACCGAATATGGATACACTAGACTGGGCCAATCCTTCTGAAGTATAGACTGCAAAAGAATTCTTCAACAAATATGTCACTGCTTGGAATCCTCAATCTAAATCTGAAATAGGGAACATGCTACATAGAACTCCATCTGATGATCCATGTTTGCTCAACACAAATGAAATACTTTCTACAGATACTTACATTGATTATGAAGAGTTGGTCAATCGTGTGCAAAGACACACCAAATGTATAGAGCATACTTGCCTACGCAAGAAAGGAAACCATGTAGAGTGTAGATATAAAGCTCCTTGGATAGAACATGAAGAATCTAAACTACTATGTGATGAAGCAGGACAAACAATTTATGAACTATCAAGAAATGATGACAAGTTGAACATCCATAACCCACAGATGCTCTCCATATGGAGGGCTAATATAGATTTCCAACCTGTCACCTCGCAACTTCTTGTTCTCAAATACATTGCCAAATATGCATCAAAAGTAGAAAAGAAATCAGAGAGTTGTGTTGATATGCTTTCAAGAATTTGCTCCTCTTCACACCAACAAGATCATGCCATCAAAGCATACCAAAAGTTCATGGCTGAGGTCATTGCAGAGAGAGATATAAGTGCACAAGAAAAATGTCATATGCTACAAAAACTACCTCTTGTGATTTGCAATCACCAATTCATATCACTTAATGTAGGTCAAAAAGTGCTTCACCGCCTCAAACAAACAACCAATGGAAGTGAGATACAATCTACCTACATGTACAATCCTACTTACAACGTCCAGATCACTTAGAACTGGTTTCCCTCATAGAATCGACACAGTCTTACACGTATGTTGCCAACCGCAAGGGATGCAAATGGTGTTGTCAAAAGGAAAATGCAATTGTCCAGGTCTTTCCAAGGTTTAATACCATTCCAAAAGTTGACTCTGACAATTTTGAGGTCTTCTGTTGGAGTGAGCTACTTCTATACAAACACTTTCGAGTAATAGATAGAGATATAGGCCTGACTAAGGAAGAGATCATTGCTAATTGGAAGCACATGAATACAAAAAAATATACAGTTTGGCATGTTGATCATACAACTCCAAATGAAGATGTCTAAATGAAGAGGGAAGTGAGAGTGAGATTGACATAGGTACACAAGCCCCTACGCAGTTGAATGAATGGGAGCTACTATCTCAAATGGGCCTTTCTAATAGTATCAACTTCAATGAGCTTGACATGTTGGGAAAGTGTGATTTTGACATCAATCACATTTGGGATGAACATAATGTTGCTTCGCAACTGCATGATACTGCAATACAATTTGTTCATATAAACATGATGTCCCCACAAGATCTACTCCCCTCCACAAATCTATACATCCAAAACTATAGGTTGTCGCCTCACCAACAACTGGCACTTTCTCATATTACAACCCACTCCAGAACTAACTCCTCGAGTGAACCTTTGTACATGGTCATACAAGGAACAACAGGAACTGGAAAAACATATCTAATTAGTTGCATAAGAAATGCGCTACAGAATTGTAGACCACAAGGAATAAATCCACTCCTTGTTCTCGCCCCAACAGGAATCACAACATTTAATATTCACACATCAACCATACATGCGGCACTTAAAATACCGATTAGAGAAATGAAACCACTACAAGCCCAAGCATTGACAACATTCCAAGAAGACATGAAAAATATACAATACATACTCATTGATGAGATGAGTTTCATAGGCCCAAAACTACTGTTGAAAATTGATAACAAGTTACGTGAAGCAATGCCGCATCAACAACAAATTTGCTTTGGTGGTGTCTCAATAATTTTGGTTGGAGACCTCGCCCAACTTCCACCAGTCATGGACAAACCTATCTATGCATCGCACACAGCTGCAAAAAATCTATGGCATAA
Organism: Chamaecyparis obtusa; assembly: GCA_027943335.1. NCBI lineage: Eukaryota > Viridiplantae > Streptophyta > Pinopsida > Cupressales > Cupressaceae > Chamaecyparis > Chamaecyparis obtusa. Next base: position 1,156,684 of record BSBK01003432.1, on the reverse strand, counting down.
ATTTGATATAGTTGTGACATTGCAGATAATTTTTAGACAAGATGGTGATGACCCAATCCAGATACAATTCCGACAAGCATTACAAAACATCCATAATGCAGACCCAACAGAGAATGATTGGAAGTTGTTAATGACTCACACAAACGAACACCTAACACTAGCTGAGGGTGTAGAGTTCGACCAAGCAATACATTTATTTGCTACAAATGAACTTGTAGCATTGCACAACAAAAAGATGCTAAAACAACTAAATGTTCCCATTGCACTCTGTGTTGCACTCAATACACAATGTAGAAATAGTGAAACTGATAATGATGACCAGCTTCCCCAAGGAGTCCTTCTGTGTAGGTCTCAACGTGTCATGCTTACAACAAACTTGTGGATTGAAGTTGGCCTTGTCAATGGTTCTCTTGGAACGGTCAACGATATTGTATATCCCTATGGGTCTAAGCCCCCAGAACTGCCAGCATATGTTACAGTCATATTTGATAACTACAATGGTCCACCTTGGGATCCTCAAAACCCAACAACTATCCCCATACAACCAATAACCAGAGGCAACCGCACACAACTACCACTAGCCATTGCATGGGCTATCACTATACACAAGTCACAAGGGCTCACCCTAGATAAGGCCACAATTGATATAGGTAAATCTGAAAGACAAGGCCTCACCTTTACAGCTGTCTCCAGAGTCAAATCCCTAAAAGGCCTCCGCATAGAACTTGCCTTCACTTTGGAGTGATTTTGTAAAATGAAGAATTTGTACAACATTATTAGAAAGAAAGAAGAAGCTCGTCTGCAAATGCTCTCTAAATAAGTTTCGGTATGTGATGTTAAAGTCCCCCCCTCTTATTAAATCATTATGTTTTCTTCTTTCGCTTCCCCCATTTATGCCAACCATTTGCATCTTAACTATTTTTTCCCCCTCTTGCAGGTTCAGGTACAATCCTCCAAAACATTAAAATCGTGATGTTCATTTATGTAGATACAACATTTCCTATTGTGCTCCACTTAATATAACTGCTTCATTTTTCCAACAGGACCTACCAAGGACAAAGGATGCCAATACTTTACATACAACTATTACACGTTCAATTATATTATATACAACAACAACTATTTTGTACTTAATTTGCCTTGTTATGTTAAGGGTTAATCATTACTAGTTACTTGTTTGGGATTCATAGACTTTCTACTCTCCAATCCTTAGCATTGTAAAAGGGCCTTCTTACTTTATTTGCTTTCAAACTGTTGTCTTCTTTTTTACACTTTAACACACTGGCCTATATTATGTAATGCTTGGATCATAGTTCCAAATTAAATGCCTATTGGCACTTCCCTTGCACCTCCTTTCGGTGCAAGTGCTAGTAATATGCTACTCTCATTTCATTTCCTTATGAGCAACATAAATTAAGAGAGGAGTGGCCTTCCCGGGTGTTCACATCTGATCTTTCGTTATGCCCCACACTACCTTGACACGAGAATAAGAGAAGGTTAGAACCAAGACAATTGTAGTAATAGATAATTTCTGTTTTAATTCTAGATTTCTTAATTGATGCCCACAAATATTGGTCCCACCTACCCATATACCAAATTTGTATATACAAACTTCGAAGATTTATTTCTCGCTGTAAGGGGGCAACCATAAGAGCAGAAGTAGGTGCGGTTCCCAAGTCGAAACCTCTGGAAGCACATTACGTTATCCCCATTTCGCAGACGGCGATGGCAGCAATGGCAAAAACATTTTCCTCAGAGATGGCAAGCTGTGGCACTAGGCTGGTACAGATTTTGAACATCTTAAGATCTTTACGTTTGTTTGTTTATTTTAAGATACGATGTAAGCGGTATTCATGTTGATCGGAAATAAGCCATGCGGGTGTCACAGAAATGGATAAACGATTCTATTTGGAGAATGCCCAGAATGAGACTTCCATATTTTTCTGCACTTTGTATATTTTCTTTTGAAGACATGGGATAAATTGGATGTATTCATTGTGTAAATGTATCGATTGTAAACAAGCTATATATAGGTGATTTCTCTCAGGAGAATACCCAAAAAAGATTGTTCTACAGCTTTCCTTCAAAAGAAAAATAGCATAAATCCATTCTCAGTGTCTTTTAAAATAAAAATAAAAGCTGGATATTAAACAAGCCATCGATGAGTTCTGTCCGTAGTAAACCCAGAACTAAAATTCCCCATTTTTTTGAAAACAAAACCATCTGGATTCACTGATTGTATATTTGCAGTAACTGTACACACTATATATGTTTGAAGCAAACCTAGAAGTGAAGTTTGGTATTGTTTGTATTTTCATGTTTTTCACGAAAAAGTGATATATGCTTGATGCAGTCAGTGTGTGCGTGTGTGTAGGCTATAACTGTAGACATACTATATAGGCATGCGGCAATAGATATGCCCCGAAGTGATGTTTTCCATTTTTTTGCAGTTTGTATTTGTTCGTAGAAAAGATATATATGCTTTATATATTCATTAACTTAATGCATTAGTTATAAACAAGACATATATGCGTTCATTCGTTGTTTGGAGAATACCCAGAACTAGAAGAGAAATTTTGCATTGTATGTATCAATTATAAACAAGTCCATGTGGATACCCCAGCCATAGGCATTTATTAGTTGGAGAATATCCCGAAGGGAAGTTTTGCTTATTTTTATGGGTATTGTTTGTTCATTTAATGCAATAGAAGTTTGATATATTCAATTGCACAAATACATTGATTGTAAATAAGACGTGGATATCCGTGCAATAGATTTACTTTCTGTTTAGAGCATACTTGGAAGAGAAGTACATTTGCAGTTTGCTTAAAATGTTGCTATAGTTTGGATCTACTTGTTGTAAATTTGAAGCTGTAGTAAGCAAGCAGGAGATTTTGAATTTTTTTTTCAACTTATTATATATAAATATAGTATTATTGTTCTATACACAGGGCCTCATTCCAGACACAACTGGAAGATACCGCAAAATCCATTCTAAATTTGTTGAAACACCCAAAGCTCGCGTTTAACAGAGAAGCTATAGCTAATACAGCCATAGTACCCGAATCAAACCTATTTATTAGAGAACTGCTATCCACTGCATACCATAGCAACAACAGTAAACATTGAAACCCCTCGGATAATACCCTGGTTTAAAAACAAGATTATATTTCCCACCGTGCCATACCTCTTAATCAGAGGTACAGTAAGCTAGTGTGCACATGCATGGTTATAAAGTATAAACCCCATCACAAAACAGACACGGGGGTACTTTCTGCCTCAATGGTACTGGGCCTTCTGCATTTATCACACTGAAATTTTAATTTTTTCGCAACTTCTGTGCATCTAAGAGCTCTTGTCAATAGGCCATTTTTCAGAAAGGGTATCATGTAGCCACTGGTAATTTCCATTGTGTCTTTGTGGATGGTTGCTACCATCGTCCTCATCACTGAGTGCATATCTAGACAGAAATCTTCCAATTTTGGGACATCCATCTTCAGCTCATGAATTCACTCCGGTGTCATCTTTATATTTGCCTGTGCTGCACCCACTGTTACTAGTCTTTTCTCTTTCCTATAAGCTACTATTATCATTTCCTTATCTTCTTCTTTTATGTGAGTGACTACATGAACTAGCAGCTCCTTAACACTCTCCCTCAGTTCCTCATTCTCTACAACCAATTCTAATATCTGCGTGAAATCATTCATTATAGATAGCCTAGATTGCAGCCTTCCATTGACTGCGACCTTTTCCATCCTTGGTGTGGGCTTCACAACCCTAAGATTACCTTTCTTGTTGCAATTAAAAATCCACTAAAGCCTGTGATCAGAGAATTGACCTTGCCACAGGGGAATTGTGAGAAGAAAAGCCACCCGTGTAAGACCTCAAGGTCTATATGATAGAAACCTCTGCTTTTCTTAAATTATTAAATTCAACAACAGAACACTTGCACAATATAGATTCAAGGAGAGAAGATGAATTTCAAACTTCTTATAGATCATTCAGATAATTAATAGTGCTTACACAGATTTAGAGCATCAATAAACAAGTTTGTTATAGCAGCTGCAAATTCAGGAATCAATTTATTCATAGAAAACTGACATAAATTCTCTTAACATAAGCAGTTGAGCTTACAGATCGCATAGAACTCAGTATTGAGTTCAAACTACAACGGTAGAGGTGATTCGTGGGGGTTTCGTCCCTTCACCCAAACAGTAGAGGTGATTTGTGAGGGTTTCATCCCTTCACGCAAACAGCATAGGTGATTTGTGGGGGTTTCGTCCCTTCACCCAGATGTGCTCAACAGCAACCACAATATTCAGCCCCCCAAAAAACATGGTAGGGTTGTCTATAAATACCTATTTGAGGCAGTTCATTAACTTGCCGTGCAAGGCAATTAAACAATCTGATTTGGCCCCTTTCTAGAAGACGGTAGAAGATATAAAACAAAAGAAGACAAAACAAAGATCTGATTTTCTGCAAGAAAAATTACACGGTTGGCAGCGAACTGGAGTTTCCTTCTAGGAGACAGCTGTTACTACGAGACAAACTTTGCTTCTTCAAGAAGTCGGTAGTTCTTACTAGAAGATTCAAGGCCAAAATGTGATTCTATTCTTCCTACACAAGATAAGACTGCACAACTGGCAACAACCTGATCTTTTCCTGATTTTTCTGGAAGGAGACGAAGCTTCAAGTTGGCAGTCAGCACTGCCGTCTAGGGGTTCATCACAACTCGCCATTACAAAGTCACCAACTACTCAAAACTGCCAAGAGCACTCTAACACTTACAGAATCCACCAGCCCGAGGCAGCCACTGGCACATACCAACAATTGTGAACTGTTATTGGCAACTTATTGCCTCTTCCTCATATTGCCCTGGTTTAAGATATGAAATGAGGATACCCTTCATTGATTATCTCCATACAAATATACATGTGAAAGGACATTAAAAATCATCAGACTACAAAAGCAATAATCCATGCATACTATCATTAGTACAAAATACATTAATATTCACCTGGCCTCATGAGGGACGATCTTCCATAATAGCATTAATCTTCCATAATAGCATTATTAAACAGTTCATTCCAATCTTACACCTCCAGACTTTTGACCAATTTGAAATCTGTTTGTTATACACCTTGATTCACTATAGCAGCGAGACACTCATACAAATTCACTCATCCATACCAAGATTTCCCCTAGTATTGATCTTGGTTGCCAGTTAGGATGCCACCCTTTATTAACAACAGAAACCAGAATGTGCAAATCTCTTTCAATTTTCACTCTTATATACCTTGCCCTATTCCATTCTGCTGCATTGTTAGTTTTGACATCCAGGGACTGCCAACGTTCTAGCACATAGTCTGCTCTTGAATTTCTTAAAACATACCCAGCTCCTGCTAGACCTGGAATACTTTTGATGCTCTGTACTTTACTCCATGGGGCCATTTCAAATCACTTCTGTTATTTGTATCCCCTATTGATCCTGAATGGGAAAGGGATTTTGATATTGATTCTCATAGTTTTTGGAGTTTTGGGATTGGACTCTCACCTTGCATAGTCTATTAGCCTATTAGGCCTTTGAATAGGGGTAAGCTTTGATGGAATGACTGAGTAGAAATAAAAGGGAAATGAAATTAAACTGAGTGTGTTATGTGTGCAGAAATGAATGGAATTATTTATATGAGTAAGTTTCTTTGTCTTGACTATTATATGATTTCAAGCCAAAACTTTTGGGCAGTGTTCTCTGCTACATGTTTTACCAGTTGACTCTTGGTTTCGCCTTGTACTCTACTATGTAGTTGTATTTATTGACATCTGCTGGTTTGAGAGGATAGTTTTTCTAGTTTATGGTTATTATTATTATTTTTTAATTCGTTATTTATTGTTTGATTTTGCAAATTGCGAGGCTCATTCCCTAAAAGTTAAAATACTGCTAATTAAGATTGCCTAGTTCAAGATTCTGCCTCAGCGAAACTTTTTTGCACAGGATGCACTATAGACATTGAAAATGAGATGGTGGCCTGGGGAATGGACATGATTGCATGAAGATTAAGCTGAGCCTTTCAAGTGATAAAATTAAAAGTGGCTTGCTTCCGCATATTTAGCAAGTGCTTACCCAGGTGGTAGTTAGTATAGCAGAATTGGTGATAGGTTATTATTGTCTATGCTCCACGGAGTTTCTGGGACGGGGACGTTTTAGGGGACAGGGACGTGTTTCCGGTACAAGTACGGTTCAAAGCCAAATTTTAGGGGACGGGATGTCAGGGGATGGCTATTAAAAATAAGGGAATTTTAATATATAGAGAGAGAATTCAAATGTGCATATCATGACATTGATAAAACATTCTCCATAGACATTTTAGAAGTTGAATACACAGCACATTAACAAAATTGAAAACCCTCCTCTTGCAACTCAAAAATCAAAACTTTCTTGCTGTTGCTCTCTTTTTTTCTTGCCAAGAATGGTTGAAATGAAGAAGATTTTAACTTTTTGGCTTTAAATAGGGTTCCATGGTTTTTAATTGCTATTTCTACCTACGTGGGGCCCGCCCAGCAATAATTTTTTTTAAAAAAGAGACTTTTTGCAAACCAGTGGATTTTTTTTTGGGCTGGAAAAAAGGGGATGCTGTTAGGTACTGGGGACGGCTAGGCAGTCCCTGGTACCTAACGGCATCCCCAAGTCCCCTATTCTGCGTGAAACGCCATTTCCGGGATGTTTCCTTTTTTTACATTTTTGGAACGTCATTGGGGACAGGAAATTCCCGTCCCAGCGTACCCGTACCATCCCCGGGACGGGAGCGGGGGAAATTGGGCAGGGGACGCGTCCCCGTGGAGCACTGGTTATTGTCACTTGCTCCATTTGCAATTGTTTCAAGTCTTTTATGTTTAGCATGGTGTACCTAATCATGACATTTCCACAAGGTTGTTCACCTTTTTCACCATGTGTGCCCCCCAGAAGTTTATATTAAAATAATTTGACTACTAAGGTAGTAGATTTTTCCATCAAAAGTTGCATAATTCTATTCTCATTTGGATTTATTTTTTATAATTTAATTGGTACTTCTCTAGATAAATTGTTCTACCATGTTATGTTAATCTTGTGAATTTCCTATTCCTTGGTATGCCGATGCAATCAATTTATAGTCAAATCCAGTTTAGAGAATTTACATGGTGTTTTATTTTATTTACTTGTACAATGTGCTATGCTGTCTAATGCTTTCTTTAAGTTTTGTTCAAAAGTTATAGACATAGTAGCCATGTTGCTAAAAACTATATAATGGAGCCAGGTTGTTGGTTCTGGTTTGGGCTTTTGTTTGGGTTCAAGGGTTCAATTTGTGGGTTTAGGCAAAATTTTTGTTGGGGGTTGAGTTCGTTCGTAAAAATAAAATAAAATAATAAGTATATACATATTTGCAGCACTAATTAAGTTTAAATTACACCACTGCACTAATAGTCAAATAACATAGTATAATAAACTACCATATTAATAGTCAAAACTGGACTATTATGATATATTGAAGTTATAGTTAAAAAATAATAATGTTAAAGTGTGAACAATCAGCTGTCATTGATCAAATATCACGTGTCATAAAAAATATCATCATCCTCTCGAAGAGCAAATAGGAAATATTGAGGAGGAGGGGGTGGGGGTGAATCAGTATTTAGGAACTTTTAAACTTTTAACTACATGAAAGCACAAAACATAATGAGAGCAACCATAAAGATGCATGCACCAAATTTCTTGTGGAAAACCCTTTTAGGTAAAAAACCATGACATACAATAACTTTCATTAACAAAAATCGGCACCAACCCAAATTACGTAAGTGAGCACCACCTCAAAGAGAGCACCACCTCATAGAGAGCACCAACTCTCCTCGAAGCACCAACTCCAAACAACTTAAGCACCAACTCCAATCAGCTGAGGCACCAACCCTATTCAAGCAACCCAAATTACATAAGTGAGCACCACCTCATAGAGAGCACCAACTCTCCTCGAAGCACCAACTCCAAACAACTGAAGCACCAACTCCAATCAGCTGAGGCACCAACCCTAATCAAGCACCAACTTGAAATAAAAACTTAGAAAATACTTTTCAGTCAGCAATATAGCTCCTTCAAATCTAGACTCATTCACCATGAACAACTCTAACACCAACCCTCGGCACCAACCCAAATTACATAAGTGAGCACCACCTCATAGAGAGCACCAACTCTCCTTGAAGCACCAACTCCAAACAACTGAAGCACCAACTCCAATTAGGTGAGTCATCAACCCTAATCAAGCACCAACTTGAAATAAAAACTTAGAAAATACTTTTCAGTTAGCAATATAGCTCCTTCAAATCTAGACTCCTTCACCATGAACAACTCTGACAATAACAAAACTTCTTCATCATGTACAACTTTAAAAAAAACTTATTCCAAGAACTCTAATGCAGAAGTAAAGTTCCCTTTTTACATTAACATCAATCCAAAAGTATTTAAAAAATACCAACACATTTTTCTCTTCATTATCATAGTGTAATGTCCCCTTTCTATTTTGCCTTGGAACTTTGCCCTAAATTACAATTGCACAAGATTAGGGTTAGGGTTTACCATATATAGGATTTCTTCAGTTATGTAATTCCAAACTTGAGATTTTGCAACACAATAAGGGTTCATACATAATCATAATGTTGTTAGATTTCTTAGAATTATAAATAACGTATAAATAAGGAATGTAAATCAACTCAATAGATGTTTGGAGTTAACTTGAGGATGATCCAACCATAGAAATGATAAGGTAGAATGACTTGATGAGGTGCCCCAAAAACCTCCTACACTAGGCCCAAGTTCAGATACATTGTTCCCCCTTGGCCTCATGTGTCCCTTGCCATACATATGAGGTGGGCTACCTAGTGCGGGGTCCTATCATTGTTCTACATCATCTTGCCATTTCTAACTTGCTTCTAATGATTGAATGCCCATTCACCATAGTAGGGATTGTGAGGAGCATTCACAATAAGGTGCCCGAAAGCCCATCCTTCTTAAGCCCGAAGGTGGTCCACTTTGTCCCCCTTTGGCCCATGGGGATTCCCTGGTCACAACAATGAGGTGACGTGCTTGGCCTCATTGCCGTTCTCCCAATCATGACTCCTACACTTTCCTTACCATGATTAATTACAATGGTTAGGAAATAATGTTTTATACATACTTTCTATATTAAGTCCTCACATCATCAATATACCTTTCATTGCTAAATAGGGTACTTATAAAATTTACATTAAATTATATATATATATAATTACTCATTATAATTTTGATCTCTATGATAGTCCAAACAATAATAATCACCAAAATACTTGCTGTCAAATATTTCTTTCAAATAGTACTCGTACCAAGATATCGATAGTCTAAACTATTCTTTCTGTTTCCCCTTTGTATTTTCTCTCCTTCTGTTGATGCCGGTTTGAATGCATTTGAACTCCTTCCTTTTGTAGAGACACGTCCCTTAATGCCTCTCCTTATTCAATCGCACCCTTATGACAAACCTCTTATTAATCCTTCCATTTTATTGATTAATCTTCATACTTAACGTTGTCTTTCTAGAGCAGATTATAATTGTTGCCTTACAATCATGCCTCTAGATGATTATTGTTAAATTTGTTATCTTACAATGATTGTGCTTAATAATTGATACTTGCCAACAAATAATTACTTCCTTGATCATTATGTGTCCTCCATTTGTTGATTTTACTGTTGACAGTTACTGATACATATTTGCTTGTTGTTGATAATCATAACCAGGCATAGATATATATATCATTGCTGCATACATAATCCTTTATTGGTCAGCACTCCTTCATTGGTTAATCTTCTCGTGTCTTCCACACCTACTGACCACAATATCGACTACTATTTGTCCTTTCTAATCATGGCATTCTTGGTTCAATAATTATTAGAGCATTAGTAATGGTTTTCTCCCAGGACTTTGTCAACACATTATTGTTGTTTGTTCATGTAACACTTTGAATTCCTCGTGTTTGTTGTTTACAATATTTCTTCATTGTATGCTTCTGGCATCACCAACAGTTGCTGCTAATACCTCTTTCACTGAAATTGATGCTTCCATGGTCTTAGTCTAATTTGGTACGACATCAGTCTTCTATTTATTGTTAGAGTAATTAGTTAGTTTCTTTACTCTTTTTTTACTTAAGCTATCTCTTAGGTACATTATAATTAATATTTTTATTAATTATAATGTGCAACCTAGCTTTTCTAGTTTTAGGGTTTTGTTCACCTTTATAGGTTGAACTTTGTAATTCTTTTTTCATTATGCTGAATACATTTTTAGCTCTCAATTTCTGAGCACAGAAGGGTTTTAGTTTTTTCCATCGTTTGCTTCATTCTTTGTAATAGGTATCTTGCATGCAGATCGGTCTTGGAAGTTGAATCTATACTTCATAGTTTCTACATGGTATCAGAGCGGATTTGCTGCTGTTTGTTCAAGTTTTGTTGAAGCTGTGGATCAAGCCCTTTTTTCTGTTGTTTTTTATTGGATCTAGGGGGTCTCTTTTTTTTGGTGCATTTTAGGCAAAAACCAATCTCATGGTTGCGTCCGGAAGGCCCAAAAATCCCTATTTTCATATAAAATTCGACCTATTTGGCCTTTGGGGCTTCTAGTAAAAATTTCTTGGCCTTCTAGGGCCGTACGGCTTGAAAAATGAGAAAATAAAATTAAAAAAAAGCATTTTTAAAAAAGTTTTCGGGGCGCCGCCAGCGGGCCACTGCCGCGCCACCTTGGCGCCACCCCCGCCAGCGGGCCGCTGCCGCGCCGGCTGTCGGCCATCTTTGTCGCCAACCCTTCGCTCGGCATAGCAAGTGACGTCACCTGGATGTCACTTGCCGGAAAAATTTGCCAGCGGTCCTTTTTCGGCCTTTTTTTGAATTTTTCGGCAATTTTTTTCCCCGGTGATGACATCACCCTTGGTCATGATGATGTCATCGACAGGCTTGTGACGTGCAGATGACCGTCAATTTTTTTCCCGTGACTGGTTTTTTCCAGTGAGCTTCTTTGTTGGAGGTGCAGTTGGTTTTTTGGCCGTAACTTGTGCATACGGTGTCCGTTTTTTGAAAACAAAATATCGTGGGAAAGGTCTTTTCGAGCTGGACGTGATGATGCTAGTTTCGTTTGCTGATTCATCCGTTTGAGTTCTCATTTTTGGCATCGAAGTAGAGGCTTCTGTTTCCTCCATCTTTGCATCTGGCGTCCAGGGTTTCTCCTCATTTTTTGTGCTTTCAGTAATTGTTTCTTTGCTGTAGGGGGGATAGAATTATATATTGTGGGAGGGTGCAATTTCTTTTCGATAATTTACTTCAGAAAAGACCCTTCTACTTTCGTCTTCTTCTCTCAATGTTGGACCCATCTGTGGCCCGGCTGACACCTCACAATTATCACACTTGGAAAGCACACATGATCAGACTACTTATGTCACGTGGCCTATGGTCATGCTTGGATGAACACCAACCTGTCCTGCAGCGTCCTTTTGAGATTCTTCAGCACATAAACAGAATGGATGAAGCCATGGGCCTGATTGCACTGAACATCTCCGACAATCTCCTGTTTCACTTGGATGGTTTGGCAACTCCTAGGGCTATTTGGGACAAGTTTTCAACCTTGTTTGGTACAGTGAATGCATTCCGGAAACTTCAGCTTTATGCAGAGTTGACCGCTTTGACTCCTTCTGATTTCCCCACTATAGGGGACTTCTTGATGAAGTTCAAGTCTCTGCGTACAGTTTTGGAGGGATGTGGGAAAATCAAGACAGATGATGAGTGTATCTATCTGATACTCTCAAAGTTTCGAGGATAGTATCCGATCTTTTCTTCCACTTTCTACTCCACCATGGATGCTTTGGGTACTAGACATGTTATGCCCTCTTTTGAGACTTTCTGTGACAGGTTGACTCGTGAGCAGTCCAAGCTCATTCAGATGGATTCACTTATAGGTTCACAGTCATAGGCATTGCTTGCTAAGACACCTCAGGATTCACAGAAGCAGAAGCGGAAGCAGATATTTGATTCCTCTTCTTAGCACTCTATTGGCCCACCACCTTCTTCTAAGAAGGAGAAACAGAAGACTGAGAGCCCTACATGTTCCTATTGTCAGAAGGGGCCTCATGATGAGTCACATTGTTTTCAGAAGAGATTTGATGGCTATGAGAAACAGATTGCAGATTTGCAAGCTCTACTTCAGAAGAGCACTGTTTCCTCTCCATCCTCTTCTACCTCACAGGGGTCTACTTTCCAGTCTTTTGCCTCATCTTCGACATCTGGACACGATTTTGGACAGGGTCATGCATTACGGGCTTCCGTTGCATCCCCTTCACAGGTCCCTTGGATACTGGATTCAGGTGCTTCTGACCATATGGCATCTTCTCCGGAGATCTTCTCTTCTATTGAGGCTTCTCCTATTCCTCACATTCTCATGGGGAATAACACTGTTATGCTAGTCTGTGGGAAAGGTTCTGTAGGCATTTAGGATGGCACATTCAATGATGTATTGTATGTTCCATCTCTGTTTGCAAACCTTCTCTCGATTTACCAGATTACACACAGTAGATCAGGGAAGACAGTTGAGTTCACTGCAGATTCAGTCTTCATTCGGGATAGTGTGACATGTGGCATTGTTGCTACAGGGACAGTTGATCATTCCACCCATCTCTACACCTTCTCACACTTTGGCCCACCATCTCCTTTATCGGAGCATAGCTCTCCTCTTACGCGAGAGCATCATGTGGGACAGTCAGGTCACTTGAACCTCTGTGTTGTTCCTGAGACCACTTTTGTGACCGCCTCACCTCATCTTGTTGGGGTTTCTTCTCTTCAGCAGGACTCTTCTTCAGCACTGCCAGACCCTCTAGCTCCATTCATCGAGCCACCAGGTGCAGTCGTCGAGGATTCTACAGAGGACACTCATCTCCTCTCTCCTAACAGTGTCAGCGCACCTGTCATACCACCTACATTGGGGATTCCCTTTCAGGATCCTCGTGTCTACTCCTTTGAGCATCAGCTTGGCCTTCCAGTGACACCTCATCTTTTGAGGTTACCTCTTCAGTGCTCACTGCCTTTCACTCCTTTGTATTGGCATCATGGTGGTTTGTTCATTGATCCAGGGGTTCTTTATTTCTGGGGGGGGGGGGTTGGTAGCACGCATTGTACTTATGGCTTTGAGAGAGTCTCTTGAAGTCATTTTTTGTCTTTTGCTTGCTTTTATATCTCTTTTTGGAGAGAAGTTTTTTCCACTAGGTTTTCTCCTTTGTCTTCGGTTTACAGAGATTTCCTTGTATTGGGTACTTGATCAGGCCTTGTTGTCGGGACCCATTTCCTGCTTTCATAGCTGTGCTAGGTTAGCTTACCTCCTGAGCTTCGCTTAAGGGGGGGTGTTAGAGTAATTAGTTAGTTTCTTTACTCTTTTTTTACTTAAGCTATCTCTTAGGTACATTATAATTAATATCTTTATTAATTATAATGTGCAACCTAGCTTTTCTAGTTTTAGGGTTTTGTTCACCTTTATAGGTTGAACTTTGTAATTCTTTTTTCATTATGCTGAATACATTTTTAGCTCTCAATTTTTGAGCACAAAAGGGTTTCAGTTTTTTCCATCTTTTGCTTCATTCTTTGTAACAGGTATCTTGCATGCAGATTGGTCTTGGAAGTTGAATCTGTACTTCACAGTTTCTACATTTATAATTGCTGACCAAGTCTTCTTAAATCATCGCTTAGACAATAAAATATCTGATGGTTATAACTTATTAAATTGTATACTGATTCTTGCTTGTGAAGTCTCACTATCGCAAGACAATTTCTAATCAGAGATATTATTGAATTGGATCAGGGTCATTACATCACTGCACAGCCATGATTTTATTAATGCACACCAGCAATTTAATCACATCAATACTTTTTGACATTTCTCAGCTTAGGCGTAATAACTGTCATCACACGAGCCTTTGTTTTAAAACAAAACAGTGCACCCCTAATATCTCCTTAGTGCTCCCTTTTTGTCTTTTTCACAATCAAGCTAAATAGTCAATACCACCGCAGAAGCTGCTATTCAAGGCTGAACACTACAGACTATATATCTACTCCCTTTTCAAAACAAAAATGGCCAGCTATATTTTTTCGCTGCCCATCCTATTCAGGAACATCAAAATGCCCAGCTTTCAAGGAATCGATGATGCAGCTCGCACCCCCTTCACACCTTCATATGATATAGTAAATTCCTTTGCACTAATGTCAGACATAGAAAACCACCATACTTAAAGAAAATGCTTAGTTTCCATCTCAAGAAGGCTTGACTCAAAAAAAACGCTCTACTGAAATTCATTCGATATATAAAAAACATATAGAAAACAAAAAACTGAAGCTGTGTTTTTTCCTTTAATTTACTCACGTCTGTTTCTATATTTTTAATTGTTGTCAATAACATCTGCTACATTTGTCAACGATCAGACTGCCTAGCTAATGATGAATAGCCAACACACTAAATAGAGACCATTCAATACATATCAAAATGTTTTCCTGCCAACCATAATTGCACACTTTAATAATATGCACGATATATTAATTTGTAACTCCCTAATGTAGGAGCCGTTTAACCAAGAATAGACTGTTTGAATAAAGAATTTATTTGAGAAAAAAAATGCCAAGCATAAATGTTTGAAGTCAAATAGAGGGACCGAACCCACAAGCCCTCCTTTTTTTAATGCAAATCAGATATTAATAATTAATAAAATTGTGTCTCTAGAATATTCAACTGATGATATGGCACAAAAATCTGACATGGCATATGTGCTGACTCAGCAAGGAAGCGGACAAGCAAGCAACTGAAGTAGACACACAACCAGCTCAAGCACCTTGAACAATTCAAACCAATTCTCTGAAACTTATACGACCTGGATCATCAGCCTTGGACATCAGTGACAATGTACTCAACAATCTCTCCCTTTGTCAGTGATGGCAACTCCATGTGGAACCAAACTAAAACGAAGAAGCTCTGAAGTAATATTGCTCTCCTTGACTTTTTCCTACCCCTTTGACATCACCCTGTTGAGATCAATGGCGAAACTGACCTGCATACCTGAAACCAACCCGCATAATGGAAACCAACTTGCATAACTGGAATTGGGGCTGAAAGAATGTAACAATGAAAACTCCTCCCGAGTCCAAAAAACAATTCAGTGATGGAGTGAAATCACTCCCAACTTTTCCCTTTTAATATCATCAAGAATGTATAAATTGTTAGCAGCGCTGCTTGAATGAGCAATATGTTTACATCTTTTCTAATTTCACAACAATCTGAATCAAAAGCTAAATTGTGTCCTTGGTCACACAATTGACTCACACTTACAAGACCATGTTTCAGACCTATAATCAAACAATTTCAAAATTTTTCTTACCATCATTTAAAACAAGTGTACATGTACCTCTGATTTTGCAGATGTATTACCAACAAATCTTACCTTACCTCTATTAGTGCTTTTAAGAGATAAAATTGCTTGTGTCCAATCATATGCATAAAACAACCATTGTCAATATACAATGTAATTTCCATTTTGTGCAAGAGAGATTGTTTGCACAATGAGAGATTCCACCAACACTTCTTTCTCTTTCTTCTCCAAACATTAGCAACCTTAGCTTTGTCCTCTTTCTCAAACTTCTTGTTCTTCTTGGAGAAATCTACCATACCACTTCTACAAACTTTTAGTAGTGTGACCAAAATTATTACATTTATAGGATACAACATTGTAGTTTCTTGGAGGAGCAAATTAATTCCTACTCCTAAATTTGAAATCATTTCTTGGAAACATTCTATAGTTGATTGCCTTATGTCTAAAATAATTGCAAGAGAACAATAACTATGAAAGAAAGAATTGTTAAACTTGTCCATATGTGCTTGTCTTGAGATAGGAGACTTCTTGAAAGCATTATTTCTGATTTTTGATGTTGAATCTTTTGAGCTATTAATGTTGGTCTTCTTCTGTTCTTCTTTTGTAGACATAGAACTCTGACCTTCTTCAAGACTGACTTCACCTTTATTTTTAGACGATTCTTATGAGGCAATAACCTTGTCCAAGGACATAAGTTTTTTCTAAATTATCTCCTCATCATTCAGCTGTGTTGAAGATTTGTCTAACTTTCTAAGTGAAACAATCTCAGCTTCAAGTCTTTCACAATTTTCTTCCTTGAGCTTAAACTTTTTTCTGATTTCTTCTTCTGATCCTGGCCTTCAAGTCAACTATTAGTTTTTTTGCTCCTCCAAGAGCTAGAGATATCTTGGTATTTGCCTCATTTCCTTCTTGTAGTAGCAACTTCAAATTCTATTTTTTTTTTCTAAGTCTCTTGATTTTATCAAGAGCCCTTACTAGCTCTTCTTCCAAATCCACTTCTCCTTCTTTAGTATGATCTTCAAGGTCTCAATCTTCATCTTATACTTCTTCTAAGGCCATGAACAAAATTTCGTCACTTGAAGAACTTTCACTAGATACACGCTCTTTGTCTTTTCCTTTCTTTGAAGCTTTGAAGATTGCCTCCTTTTTGATTGAAAAATTAAAACTTGTTCTTAACTCATAGGCTGTTAGGATACCATGAAGCTCATCGACAATCAATTTATCAAGTTCATCTCTTCAACAACTGGAACTTTGGCATTAAAGCGCACAGGAAGACATTAAAATTTTATGAACTATAGTGGACTCCTCAATCTTTTCTCCTAAACCCTTAATAGTATTGACAAGTTTATCTATTGCAGAAAATAAGTAGCAACATTTTTCTCTTCCTGTGTCATAAGGCTTTCAAAATGTCTTCTATGATTTTGATGCTTTGCCTTCTTAACCTTGTCATCTCCTTCATATGTTTTTTGAGGTTTGTCCCAAATCTCATAAGCTATATTACAATGCATAACTTTCACAAATTTTGTTTTTGATAACCTACATAAGATTGCATTCATAGCTTTTGCATTACTTTCAAAAGCTTTCTTCCCATCAATATTCGTTGGAGGACTTGGAGGAGTTGTGTAACTAGTCCTCACACTATTCCAAACATCAAAACTGAGAGAACTTAGATAAATATGCATTTGAACACTCTAGAATGCATAATTGGAGCCATCAAATAAAGGTGCTCTGTTCATAGCCAAAACTTCATGAGAACCCTTGTGTGCAATCAGGATCGACCTCCAAGCGTTTAAGCTCTATTTCCAAAGGCACCTTGCTATGATACCAATTGAAGAGCGCACAGGAAATACTGAGAGGGGTGGGGGTGAATTACTATTTTAGACCTTTTAAACTTTTAATTGCATGAAACAACATAAAACATAATGAGAGCAAATGTAAAAACGCATGTACCACATTTCTAGTGGAAAACCATTTCGGCAAAAAAACCACGACATACAATAACTTTCATTAACAAAAATGGGCACCAACTCATATTATGCAAGTGAACACCAACTCATAGAGAGCACTAACTCTTAGATAGAACTAACTCTCCTCGAAGCACCAACTCTGAACAACTGAAGCACCAACTCTAGTCAGTTGAGGAACTACTCTGAGGTTTTCACACCATCACCCCATTGCAAATGGGGACCCCCTCTTTTTGCTTTAGTAGTAGGAGTAGTGGTCTTAGATGCTTTTAGGTGGTCTTAGTTGGTAGCATTTTTCAAGTCTCCAAGTCGAAAAGATGAGTTTGGGCAACTTTGGCCTGCTAGTTAGTCAAGTCAGTTAGGGGTGTGAATGAGAGCTGGGCTAAGCTAGTCGAGGAGGTGAGATTGAAATCAAAGGACTTGTGATGAAATAAGTTAGAACCTTTTGAAATCCTTTTTCTAGTTTCAATTTCTTCTTAGAAAGTTAGGAAAGGTTGTGAGAGGTAAACACAATTGAAAGCGTGCTGAATCCTGAAATTTGGCTAAGTCTGGAATTTTTTGGAAACTCCCAAAATCTAGAATCTTTATTGTAACTACTATGAAGCTGAAACCTATCTCAAACATCTTGACAGTATTTATTTAAAAGATAACTTAAAGTATAAGAACGAAAATACTTATACTTAAATGTTATATTCTATATAAATCCTCTCACCCTCTGAGCTGAAGAAACTAACTTGAAGAATTTGGGAAACTTGCGAATGAAAAATCCTAGCAGTTGGTTGGAATTCGACCATGTCCTAGGATTCATAATCCTAGCAACCCCCAAACTTCTGCCTCTACTAAAAGCGAGTTTCAAGCACAAATTGGCGAGAAAAAAGTAGGAAGAGTGCAAAATGATGTGTTTTGGAGGTGAATTTGCTAAACCAAAAAATCCTAGAGGGATAGCGGAATCCGCTACGCTCTTAGGATTCCATATCTTATGGTATTCTAGATTTCCACCCCCAAACATGAGCAATTCAGGGCATAATTTGAGAACATCATGCAAAGCAAATTCAACCAAGGCATGAGAAGATCAATCAAAGGTGAAATGGGGGATTTTGTAGACAAAAATGCTGATGACAAAATGTGGTGCGAATCCTAGAGGTACAGTGGAATCCGCTGCCCTCTTAGGATTCATAATCTTGATCAAGTCAAGAATTCCACCTCTCTTAATTAGATTAACAAGAGAAAGGACTTAAGGTACAATGTGAAGTGAAAATCCAAGATAAAGCAATAACATTCACTTAAGGCAATGACAGATTCATCGAGAGTGAAGTAGTGAAAGTTTGAAGGCAAAAGGGCAATGATAAACAAAGAAGTGGAAATCCTCGAGGATCAGAATCCTCTGCCCTCCTAGGATTCTTAATCCTCAACAATGCCAAATCTCCGCCTTGTCTTGGTGGGCAACATGAGGATATGAGGGAGTGAGAAATCAGATTCAAATCAAAGGGAAAACAATGAGGATAAAAGATTTAGAAACTTGACAAGAAGTAGTCCTAGGGATGATGGCAGAATTTGCTGCCTCCCTAGGATTCATAATCCTAAGACCCTTATGATTTCCGCCCTTAATCAAGATGGAAGAACATGAAGGATTAAGGGGGGTGGGATGTGGATTGCAAGTGCAAGATCAACCAAAACGATGAGACGAGTCAAGGTAAATTTCAAGTCCAATATCAAGACATTCAAAGAATGAGGAGATGCAATTGAAAATCTTAAAGGGACAGTGGAATCCGCTGCCCTCTCAGGATTTCTAATCCTAGAAAGGGCTAAAAATCTGCCCTTTTAAATTCTCCCAATCGCAACTCACAATCAAGACCAAATAAGCACATAGGAGAAAACGATGAGATGTTTGAATGGGCATTAGGAAAACATGAGGAAGGTGTAAAGCAAAAGTCCTAGGGAGGTGCGGAATCCGCCGACCTCCTAGGATTCTAAATCCTCTAACATCCCTAATCCTCTAACAAAATCCTAGCCTGTAAGTGATCTCTGCCTTGAATTATTGGTGTTAGAGACATGTCGTTGACCCCAAAATTGTACAATGAAGAAAGAGGATGAAGGATAAGAGGCATGGGCGATGATATTTCAGAGAAAAGAGGGTAAAATCAGATTGAGAAAACACCTAAAACAACTTGAAGTCATCTGATTTTGATCAAGAAGTCAAAAGAAACAAAGTAAGAAATGCAAGGGATGGGCAATTGAATAAGTTTGAAGAAATGAAGAAAGAGAAAATCCTCAGGAGGAGGCGGAATCCACCACCCTCCTAGGACTCCAAATCGTAGCAGTCCCATAAATTCCACCCAAATTTGAATCAAACCAATAAGGAATGTGGACAGGTGCGAAATACTTGTTAATTTGATGAAAAACTTGCCTCTATCTCCTTAATCAGGTTGGCCAAGTATGGAGGTAAAAGAGATTAATTTAAAATGTTTTATTGGCCTATAAGGGTACAAGTTGGCCCAATACATAGACACACCCCTTCATGCCTCAAATCGCCTATTTAAGAAGGAAGGAGAGGATTCGTTTTCAACATCAAACACAAGCAGATTTACCTCTGCATTTAGCAGCGGATTCTTCCTTCATTGTCAGTGATCTCAAAGGGAATCTCATCCTTGATTAACAAGTTGGTGATTCAAAGGAGGCGCTGATTTTGGATCTTTAAAGCAGATTTCTTCTTAAAATCAGAGATAAAAGTGCCAGAAAAAGACAAATCTGGGCTCAAAACAAAGAAAAATCAGACCTTGAGAAAGTCAAAGCTCTTGATCAAATTGTCCTAGTAGAAGAAAAGTGGAATCTAGATGCAATTTCATTTCATGAAAACTTTTAAGATTTCCTTCATTTTGTTTATTTCTCATCATTTCATGAGCTTAATGCATTTTTCTCCTTTGTATTTTGCAAGGTAAATATGGAGCAAGGAGAGGATGGCAAAGTTAGGCTCAAAACTTCAAATGAGAAGGAGGTTCAAAATCAGATTATCCAAGTGCAGATTCAAGGCAAGATCGAGATGGAGTTCAAGAAAACAAGGAACGAGGACAAGGAAAAATCAGAATTTACAAGTGGAAGGAAATTTTCACCAACTTGAATTTCCTTTGGAAATCCAAGTTCATTTTGAAGGCTCTAGCTACATGAAGGACTTCATCACTTAAAGAAGTTCAAAATTCAAGTTTGCAAGTACAATCAAGTTCAAATCATGGCAATGAGAAAATTTCCAAGAACGAAGATGGAGAAAATTTGAGAAGATGAAGCAATTTGGGAATATGCCATCACACGTGAAGGCTTGATAATGTTGAGTATCAAGAGTTATTTTCTCATCACAAAGAATTTGATCAAGTCTATGAGATAGGAATACTGTGGTGGTGCCCACTTGTCTTCTTCTACCAATCAGAAAATTCTATTTACACGTATCCAAGCACATTCAATCATATTATGCCAAGTGTACAATTTTCCCATTGGTTCTCAAAAGACATTGTAATTTTCTTATTGGTCCACAAAGTGGTGCCTTCATGTAATTGGATGATAGTGTGGCAACCCTAATTAGGGTTTGTAATGGATTGATCTTGGCCTTTGATTTTGAATTGATCTTGTCCCTTCATTGTAATGGAGCAACTATAAAAGGCCAAGGCCTCCTCATTTGTAAAGAGTTAGATTTTAGATTCATTAGAGAAGAAATTAGTTTTAGAGGTAGAATAGGAGACTTTGTTGAAATTGTTGCCATAATACTATCAAAGTAATTGTTGATTCATTGTTGGTCTTCATGGTGGATTACTTGTGTTGCTTTGGAGTATTGCATGTTTTCATCAATTCATCATTTAGGATTTTATTTCATGTTAAGTAGAAGTAGTAGATGAATGGAAGATATTGTTGAATGGTGATTAATGGTGAAGCTAGTGTTCATATCTTTTGGTACTTGCTGATTCTAAGTAACAGTGCAAGGTAAGTTTGGGCCTAAATTGCAATTGTTTAACTTCTATTGTAGATGTTCATTTAGATTGTGCCTTCATAAGGTATTTGGATGAATATTGATAATGTGAAAATCATTCCTGCATCTGTAGAAGATAGCACCCTCCTATGCCTAGTTGACACGGCGAAACAAGGATTAGTTAGAGGCTCACCCCATCATCAACATTGTCTTACATTCTTAGAGATAGATACAATTTCTAAACCCTTCTCTTTGCAAGTTGTTTGGTTGGAAGTGATTGAAAAAGTTCAAGTCAAGTTGATATTTGTTGATTGAACAACGTAAGTCCCTTTGTGATAACCCACTGATACATCATAAAACTGAGTGAAGGTCCACAATTAAGAAGGAACCTTGAGGTTGTCTCATTTGATCACACAAGCTATCTACATTGTTTAGCATATGAGCATCCTTATTCAAGAGAGAGTTGGAGATTTGGTGTTTCATCTCGAAATATTAAGTATTTGATTTTGTATGTTGTAGTGGAACAAAACTCACATCAATAGGCACCAACCGCAATTGAGCACCAACTCGAAATAAAAAACTTAGAAAATATTTTAAAGAACATACTCAACAACATAGGCTCCTTCACCATGAACAACTCTAACAATTACAAAACTTCTTCATTATGAACAACTTTAAAAAAACTTATCCCAAGAACTCCAACGCATAAGTAAAGTCCCTCTTTTTTACATCAACACTAATCCCACAATTTTTACAAAAATCTTGACACACTTTTCATCATCATAGTGTCACCACCCAACCATGAGTTTATTAACACACCCTCAATTTAATCACATCAATACTTTTCAATGTTTCTTAGCACAGGTGTAATAATAGTCTTCAAACGAACCTTTTATTGTAAAACAAAACGACAGACCCCTAATATCTCCTTAGTCCTCCCTTTTTGTCTTTTTTACAATCAAGCTGAATAGCCAGTACCACCGCACAAGTTGCTATTTAAAGCTGCAGACTATAGACTATATGTCTACCCCCTTTACAAAACTAAGATGACCAACTATATTTTTTTGCCGCCCATTGTATTTAGGAACATCAAAACCCTAGCTTTCAAGTAATCAATGATATAGCTCATACCCCCTTCACACCTTCATATGATACAATAAATTCCTTTGCACTAATGTTAGGAGTAGAAAGCCACCATACTTTAAGAAAATGTCCAGTTTCTTTCTCAAGAAGGCTCGAATAAAAAAAAGCTCCACTGAAATTCATTCAATAAAGAAAAAGCATATAGAAAACAAAAAATTGAAGCTGCATTTTCTCCTTTAATTTACTCACATCTTTTTCTATATTTTTAATCCTTCTCAATAACATCCGTTACATTTATCAACGATCACTCGGCCCAACTAATGATGAATAGCTAATGTACGAAATAGAGATCATTTGAGCCATATCAAAACGTCTTCTTGCCAACCATAATTGCACACCTTAATAATACACACAATTTATTAATTTGTAACTCCCAGATGCAAGAGCCGTTGCACCAAGAATAGACTGATTGAATAAATAATTTATTTGAGACAAAAATGCCAAGCATAATTGTTTGAAGTCAAATAAAGGGACTGAGCCCACAAGTCTTCTTTGCTTTAATGCAAATCAGATATTAATAATTAATAAAATAGTGCCTCTAGAATATTCAGGTGATGATATGGCACACGAATCTGACATGGCATATGTGCTGACTTGGCAAGGAAGTGGACAAGCATGCAGGTGAAGTAGACACACAACCAGCGCAAGCATCTCAAGTATCTCAAGCGTTTCAAACAACTCAAACCAATTCTTTGAAATTTATATGACTTTGATCATTACCCCTTGACATCAATGACAACACACTCAACACCTCCTCCATATGTTGTGGTAAATTTGAACCAAAAATAGTGCCACTAACAATGACATTAGCACTAGCATTAGCACTCTCATGCTCACTAGGTAGCTCATAGTCATCATAAACTCAAGTGCAGCAAGGTGGGAAATTGAAGCATCCAACTTAGTATGCTCTGGCTTGATAGTTTGCTTCTTTGTCACCACTTTGTAGGCATTTTCTTGGTGTGTAAGGAGACGCAAGTTAGAATGCAAAAACACCAAGTCCTTTACCTTTTTGCAATGTTGTATATTGTGATTTATTGAGTGGATGGAGTATGTGCTCCAATTCCGCTTAGATGAAGATAAACTAGCAACCTATCAAGACAAAATTAGAGACTTAAGAGATGAATAAAATTAAAATATAAATAAAACTTAAAAGATGGAAATTTTTTTTTAATAAAATGCGATAAATATTTGACTGTAAGAGGTCGTAGGTGCGAGTATGATTCTCCATGGAAGTAATTGTTGGATCAATTGACAACGCCCCATTCGGATTCGGGACATTGACTCATTGCCTCCAACAGATTCGTTTATCTCTTGTGTTTGTATTGGGCATTAAAAGGTTGACCTTTTGGTGCAATGACAAACGTGTTCCAACATTTGGTTAGACTTGGGTTGTTGGCTTGAATCCCCTCGGGTGATATTGGGGGAAGGTGTTGGACTAATTGCCTCCAGTGGATTTGTTTAGCATTGGCGTTTTTATTGGGCATTAACAGGTTGCTCTTTTGGTGCAATGACAAACGTGTTCCAATAGTACTATCAACTATGGGAATCATTGATATGCTTGTTTTAAAAAAGCATCAAGACCACAATCATTTGTGCTTGCAAACCTCATGAATTCAACACTCACTCCATCCCACACGCCAACTTCGTTTTACCCTTGAGCAACTTTAGGATCTCTATTTGGGACAACTTTTGTGCCACTACCACCAGTAAGGAGTAGAAAACTATAATATTTGGGAAACAATGCAAAGGCAAGAAGATGCATCAGAGTGGTCATTTTGTTCCACGTTTCTACCATGATTTGGTGTAGTTTTGTGAAGATTTTTCTTTGGAATCTTGCTCTTTTTGCATTTATGATGATTGTTATCTTCTTAATCATTGAGGTGATGCCATCATATACCTCACCCAATCAAGGCCTATCCATATACTTATAATGGATCATGCTCAATATAGGCTCAGGATTGAGGAGATTCTCACGACCCCACCAAATGTTATCTAGGATTATTTTCTTAAACTTTGCTGCCCTTGTAGGGCTAGATTGCAGCCATATGGTTCAATTAGGGTTGATTACCATGTTAAATAGTGTCTTACAAACCGTTAGATGTTGTCTCAATGCAATTTTGTTGGAGGCAAAACGAGTCTCACCAACCTATTTCTAATCAAAATATTAAAAATTAAAATTTAAATGTTTCCTAAAGTAAAACATATTTTTTATTTAACTTACCTTCAACAACTTTTAACTTAGAATTGTCTAAATATGCCTTGTGATAGAAGGTTTGGATCTCATTGGTATCAACATACATATGCTTGCGCATTCAACTTTGTTGCCAATTTTACAAAGTATTAGGTTAAGGGAGTGGACAACACAAGGTGTCCAAAAAATGTGTGAATAATGCTCACCAATAACTCAACAACCCTACAATTTTTGGCATTGTTTATTATAACTTGCACAACATTTCGGGAGTCCACATCTTTAATGAATTGACAAAGAATGTTAGCAATAAATTCACCGTCCTTCATCTATCCTTCACAGTTCACTGCTTTCAAAAACTTTGCGCCTTTAGGGGAAATTGCTATAAAATTGATCAATGCGCGGTTTCTCACATCTTTCCATCCATTAGATATGATACACTCCTGTTACGACCCATGAATCCTTGATGGGCTTCAAGGAGTCCTCCACATGTTTCACCTCTCTATCCAATAAGGTAGTCTCATAACCTGGGCCTTGTACTCCTTTGGAGCCCCATTAATTGATCTTGCCATTTGAGCAAGTAACATTAAATGCCAATCCATTAGCATGGACCCATCTAGCTATGTCTTGATTGGCAATCTCTCTACCCTCATTGTGAAATGCCATTTCCAATGGTCCCTTTGATCTCTAATGTGTCATAGGTTGTTCTTCAGGTACAAACAAAAATGGATAGCCCTCTGTAGGTTCCAGAATGGAAGGGGATTGAGAGGCCTATCGTTTCTTAGTCTTTAGCAAAGGATGAACACTTGTAGCTTGTTGCTCTACTGCTTGGTTTGCTTTTTCTTACTCTTCAATGTATGCCAAAAAATGTTCATTTGCAAGGAGGCCTTTACCTTTTGGCTTGCTAGGACAAAATTTGATGCATTGTTTAGGGATGAAGCACAAATGTGCTTTCGCTTGATTGTATGTAACTGTTGTATTGTGCTTTGCAATGGTGACAAATCCAAGTGGAACCTACTCCATTTGGAAGTTGTACCATTTCCACATATTTCCAAAGAGGGAACCGTGGGTCTGTTTTGAAGCGGGGTTCGCTCCTAGAGCTAGAAGCACTTGCTATTTTAATACCTAACACAACAAGTTCTCTAAATAACACAGACAAGCACAAACCAAAATGAAAAAACTTCAAAACAAAAATAGAGAGTTCATTTGTAAAAACAATTTTTTTTAAGGATAAGTAAAATAAAAAACAACGAGAAACCTACTTGTTTTGAAGAAATCTTCCTCAACAATCTCTTTGAGAGCAAACCAACCCTTACAAATGCATAGGAATAGCACATCAACTATCTTGGAGCATTTAACAATCAATCTTCAACTCTCTTTGTACAATAGCAAACAAAAAAAATAAGTTCAGTAATAGAGCTAAATATTTTTGTTTTTAATTCACAATAGATAAATGAGTTACGTTTTGCCTTTTTGTTGTTTTCAATGGGCAAAATTAGGGTTGGGGGGTTGGATTGCACTTTTTTGCAAAAAAAAAGTCTTTAGAAAATAAAAATAATGGTGAATTCAGCCTGGGTTCAGACGGCAGTGAATTCTTTTTTGGGGGGGGGGGGGGGGGCATGAATATGTATGGGGTCTGCTCGGGTTTGTTAGGGCCAGACTGGATTCAGTACCCAAAATGGACCAGCTCAGGACTGTGAACCAGGTTTGAAATGAACTGGGACTGGGCACTACAGGGGAAGGACCTAGTATCTTTGTTCAAAAGTAATGCCAAGTTTGCAGTTAGCACAAAATATGGTGGCAAAATATTTCATACCAAATGGGTGCAGTATTCTTTCAAAATGAGATATAACATCACGGACAACTGACTCAACTTGAGAAAACAAACTCAAGATTTTACCAAGTCAATATGTTGCTTCTTTAAAATTCTTAGACTGTAGAAGGAAACAAGCTATCTCTCAGGCAAACTCTTTTGTAGAAGTTTGGAGCTTTGTATCAAGCAAATGAGGTGCCATAAACAAGTTGCCTCGATGTGTGACACAAATAGTGGTTTTACTTCTTTTCTTGCAGATTGAGGGAGGGATGTAACACTAATGGACATAATCTTAGGAGTAGTAGAATAATACTTTATATTTATTGTTTTCTAGATACTCTAGAAGCTGAACAGTCATTGAGAAGATGAACCAAACTGTCATTTTCATATTGTTAAATATGTGCATTATATCACATTTTGATTGAGGGATGAATGGTGACCTTTTCTTTGAATACTATTCTGTTTGTCTACTTCTGGCACATGTCATTTGTCAATCTTTTCTGCATTTCATTCCAGGACTTGACAAACTTGCTTTCCCTTTCAATCCCATTGATATACTAGTGGACATTAATATAATTTTTTTCTCATTCATTTCCTTTTTTTGTTGAGGCTCTACATGTTTTGCTCCTTCTTGCAAGTAGCATGATCTATTGTAGAACTGAAACTACAAACTGAGAAGCTTATTCAGATTACACACAAATTCTATACACATCTATCCATAACTTGGCATCCAAATAATAAATTCCTCAACATTGTTTTAAATCTGCATATGGAATCTTGCATTGGTGGAAATAAAGAAAAGTTCTTTCTGATATTTGCAGATGCAATACACTAGTAGTTTTCTTATATATACCATTCTCCAGCTGCAGCAATAGAGAGACTTGCCCAGCTATCCTCATTAACCACTGGTGTTTCCAATGTAGGACCTTCTTGTTTGGAGGTGCTTATTGGAAGTTTGAAAACACTCCCTATATGGAGTCATATGCTAGATTTTATTTTTCCATAATCGAGATCAAACTTGACTGCTTCCGTCAACTGTCAGGAATGAAATGCATCTACTTTGGCTCAGTAGCCAGTATTATATTGAAGAAATTATCATTACTTTGTCAATAGCATGCTAGAAAAGCAGTCAAGCTACGATTGGCTTCGATCTTTTGATGCTATTGTGGAGCTTAAACAACAGATGCATATTAACATATCCTATTAAACTTGCATAATAGAAACATAATATCTGGATAACTTTATTAATGGTAAATGTTATGTTTTGATGTTTTGCATTATACATTTATAAAGTGGACAAGATTCTTGGTTTATCTACAACAGTTGTGTAGTTGAATTTGACACAAATTGCATATCTGACAATTAGTTTCATAATTGATACAAGTAACTATGCTTGGATTCTCAATTGCTTCCTTTAACAATTGCAAAATTTTCTTTGTAGAAACTAGCTCCAGAATAATGGCATTTCATTGACTGAATAGATTGCTTTGTCTTGACATATTTTCCAACATTTCCATTTCAATTTTTTTTGGTTCGAGAGATAAATTTTATTGTTTTGTAGTCTTGGTCGTCATTGTTAGTGTCACAATATAATTTGAACAAGTAGAATTGTTTGCATGGAGGAGACAAGTACCTAAAATATGCACATACGTGTTCACATGTACACTAGACACACAAAGGAAAAAGTTCTGCTTCTTTCTATTATTTTTCAGGATGGGGGTAGATAAGTGGACGTTTATGATTTCATAAAAGCAATTAATCCATGCAAGTTTAGTAGCAATGTAACATTTTCCTTAATAATTATTACTTAGCACTTCAGTCATTGTTTGTATATGTCTAACTAGGTTTAACCTAGATTAATTTTTAAAAAAATTTGTTGCAGAATTTTCTCTTGATTCTGTATTATCATTTATAGCAAACAAAAGATAGACATAATATATTTCTTTTTAATTGTTATAATGCATTTTAAGCCCTTGTTATAGTGTAAACAGCATAGTATATGAGATGGTATTGCTTACAAGTTCTCTTTCATAATTAAAATTTTCTCAATCATATATTTATAACCTTGCAGGGGAGTACAACCTCACAAGTTTTGAGGCCTATTGTAGTGTCCCAATGTTGCCAAGTGGCTTTCAAATGCCCATCTCACACTCTCAAGACAGAAAGATACTCCTCACAAGATTTACAATCAAGAAATTTCTATTCAGGACTTTCACCATTTAGATCAGTTTGTATCACAACTTCAAAAAGGAGTTGGAAAACACGGTCAATTTCAGCTATGGCACAGGTAAGTCTCTCCGTAAATTAAATATAGATTAATCTTCAGATTATATTTGTTTTGATATTGATTACTACCTCAGTATCTAGTTTACCCTAAATTGCTGCAATGGCTCATAATATTTTCTTTTTTTGCTAAGGATAAAATACACACATAAGATTAGCAAAAACTGGCTTAGAGAGGTGAAATTCTTTTGTAAATCATGAGAAACAAAAATATCATAAGCATTGCTTACTTGCTTTACATACCCAGCCAGAAATCCATCCACTATATCGTTTATTAGCAAAAGATTAGATCAAAGAAAACTAAAACTAAGCTAAATTGAGTGTGTCTGGGGTATCTTCTGTAGCGAACTATAGAACCTCATCTCTTAGCCTTGATTCTCTGCAGCAAGGCTTGATCTCTGTCATCATGGCCATCTCTAATTTGTGTGGCATATCAACCATACCGGGTGGCAGGCATTGTAGGCTATGTGATGGTTTCACGGGAAAAGAGCAAACAACTAATTCAACAATATGCTTGAAATTTTATGTGACTTTTATTGTGAAGAATGGCTAAAATATTGTAGGAAATTGTGTCATTTAGATTTTTGGAACGACTTTTTTCACATCATTTCCTCAGTTATTTTGCACAGTTTGTCTTAGCCTTCTCTTTGCTATTGCTTCTATCCAGAGTTAAACTCCTCAGCTCCATTAACTAAATGCCTAATGATGCACAAGTATAAAACCTTGTTTGTGAATGAAATGTTTTTTGCGCAACAAATGTTGCAGCCAATGTGTTTAACTTTACATTGAAGCAAATAGAAAAGATAAGGCTAAGATAAATTCTGCAGAGAAAAGTTCCCCCAACCCTGGTCAAATATTTTACAAAATATGTGAAAACAAATCTCTCAATTTGTTTGAGATCTCTGTAGAAAGAAATGGGCATTTGATTGTAAGTTCTGTTCGTTGCTTATAATACTGCTTGATAGCATCTAAGTTGCCGGTTTGGATTCTAGTACGGATGTGGGTTCGAGATTCAAGTTTGAAATTCGTCCAAATTTTTTTTGGGTTGGGTTCGTCCGTACAAGATTTTTTCTTTTTATAAAAAAATGTGTATATATATGCAGCAGCAAATAAGTTCATACACAAATGGAGGCAAGAAGTTTTTCTTTTCATTCACAAATGCACAAATGCCATATAAAACAACCCTTTTGGTCTTTTTAGTGGTCACTTTTAGGGTTGGAGGGTCGAATAGACCTAAGTTGGCAAAAGAGCTTTATGAAAAAGCCAATCAAAATGACATTTTCAGTCAAATTCACCCCAAATTCGTTTTGGGTTCCTCTATCCAAATCAAAAGTCTTCCAAATTCGTCCAAAATTCTTACAGGGTCCCTTTGAGAGAATTTTGAGCAAATTTACCTGACTGTGGCAGAATTTCGAGTGAATTCGGACCCAATCCAACTTTACAGTGAACCAAATCTCGAATTCCACCTTCCAGGAGCGAATCTAGTAACTTAGGATAGCATAATTGTTGAACCTGTTTTTCTGAATTTGCACAAAATGTTATCCACTAAGAAACTATAAATACTAAAATAGAGGATTAATACACACGATGCACCATGAAATGGCACAAAATGCATTGGTAGCGAATTGCCTGGAAGATAGGTAAAAACCTCATACCATTGTCCTTACTGAAGGACCTTCTTAGAGAGGCCTTGGATGGATGAATATATCACAGCATTTTTCACCTTTGTTAGATCAGATATGGGATATATATTGTTTCATGGGTTATCCCCCTTTGCGATTTGCACATTGAAGAATTTTTCCCTAGTCTGACATGATAAAAGCCCACTAGATTGATTACATGCCACAATAATGAGAACACTAAGGTTGTAGGACAATTATACATTGAGACTTATTGGGGGAGACCAACCTGAGAATATCTTACCAACCTGAGAATACCTTTGGGAAATGCACTTAGTGATGTTTCTAGATAAATAAATAGATAAACCAAAGTAAAATATATGCTTGTGAATTATAATTTTTTTTACTTGATATGTGTATTCATCACTTTTAACTTTAGAGAGTACGCAATTCCCCTTTTTTATGGTCTTTCCATTCACCTTGAGGGAACCTTCTTGGAGAGCTGATTTTTTTGGGCTAGAATTTCCATTGCGGCAGTGCGTTCCAGGGACCAAAACAAGTTTCATGGTGTGATATTGCTACTAGGATTCAACTGTGTAGTTTTTTTAGTCAAACTCATTGACCCATGTTTCATGAGTAGTGATTCACACGAACCCATCTCTCATGAGAAAGAATGGAACACTTAGCAATCATTGCATCTAAGTGATGCTCACAGAGGTGGAGCACTGGGACTTCTCGGGAGGTCACCTATCCTAGTATTCTTCCAGCTCGAGGCACTACACTTGTTGTAGGTTTTGCAAATGGGGTTGCAAGCAGAGTGGGTTTAGTACTGGGATCCCAAAATATATGAAAACAAATTTCTGTAGTTAAGCGCGCTCGAGCTAGAGTAGTACTGGGATGGGTGACCTCCTGGGAAGTCTCGGTGCTTCACCTTTGTGAGCATCATCTAGATGCAATGAGTGCTAAGTGTTTCATTCTTTCTCATGAGAGATGGGTTTGTGTGAGCCATTACTCAAGAAACATGGGTCAATGTGTTTGACTCAAAAAACTACACTGTTGAATCTTGATAGCAATATCACAATTTAACTTGCTGTGGAAAATATCTTCTACTTATCAATTGATGAGCTTAAGGGGCTTTCTAATGAATGATTCATAAGGCACAACACTTGTTGAAGGTTTTCCAAATGGGGTTGCAAGTAGAGTGGGTTTAATCATGGAGGAAACTCCGTAGTTAAGCACGTTCGAGCTAAAGTAGTACTAGGTAGTGGGATGGGTGAGCTCTCAGGAAGTCTTGACACTTCACCTCTGTGAGCATCACCTAGATGCAATGAGTGCTAAGTGTTCCATTCTTTCTCATGAGAGACGGGTTCGTGTGAACCACTACCCATGAAACATGGGTCAATGAGTTTGACTCAAAAAACTACATAGTTGAATCTTAATAGCAATATCACAATTTGACTTGTTGTGGAAAATATCTCCTACTTATCAATTGATGAGCTTAAGGGGCTTTCTAATGAATGGTTGATAGGACACAACACTTGTTGAAGGTTTTGCAAATAGGGTTGCAAGCAGAGTGAGTTCAACCATGGAGGAAATTCTAGTTAAGTGCGCTCGAGCTAGAGTAATAATGGTATGGGTGACCTCCCGAGAAGTCCCGGTGCTTCACCTTTGTGAGCATCACCTAGATGCAAGGAGTGCTAAGTGTTCTATTCTTTCTCACGAGAGATGGGTTTGTGTGAACCACTACTCATGAAACATGGGTTAATGAGTTTGACTCAAAAAACTACACAGTTGAATCTTGATAGCAACATCACAATTTGACTTGCTATGGAAAATATCTCCTACTTATCAAGTTTCATGGTACTTTTCAAATTGAGTGCGTACACTTTGGAAGCATTCTATGCTTCTTGGTGAGGTTTATTGTTTCTGGAAAACACCAATTTCAAAGGGTCAATTTCATTAGAGTTTAAGAATATTTTAATTCATATTTGGTCCATTCTAATTTTTTTCGTACTTTGGCTAGTAGTGTGGAGAATAATTAATAATTTAATTAAAAATAATAATTAAAAAATAACTAATGTTAATTATTTAATTGGAGTATACAATCACTTTATGAGGCCCTGAAGGATTATTGTTTTAATAAAAGGGGAATTTTAAATATAACTATTGTGGTAAAATAATGAATGTGTTATTAAACAATGATCATGAATGATCTATATATACAAGATACAAGAGAATGTTTCTATAACGAGTAGGAGAGAGGAAATAGAAACATTCTTGTAGAGTGAAAGAGAGTTTCCATAACGAACAGGAGTTTATGGAAAGATTACAAAAAAAGTGACCATTAGAAATAGACGAAAGAGATAAAATTAGAAACTATCTTTTATTGTAATACCCTCCCTTAATAGTCAATCTATCTTCAAAAAAACAGAAATTTGCATGTCCTTAGAAAGCGTAAAAGGCAGCCTCGGGTTGATCAGAGAGGTCTACATGTTCTGCAATGTTCGCTTGTCGCTGGGTCCCACCTTGCTTCCGTTGATCAAAAGCAATGCGAGCCCTACAGTCTTGAAGCCTATGACCAAATATGTAACAGTAGTTGCATCGAATGTTCTTCTTCTTGGAGCTATCTTGAGACGGAGTTGATGAATGAGATGGGCCTTTGTCCTTGTGAAAGGATTGGGCTGAAAATGCTTGTTCAAAGGAGGATGAAGGAACACCGCTACCAAATTGTTGTTCCCAACGATCCTGCTGCAGAAGTTTGGTGCACAGATCTGAGAACTTCAGGTCAACATTAGTTGCAGTAATGTTGAGCGTCTCAATAAAGTGCTCATAGGACGGTGGTAGGATTGTTAGAGTAATGACCTGTTGATGTCAGTTTTGTACCACTACATAACATATAGCAATTGAATACTTGATAAAGCATACCAAACACTCAACCCTCTCTTGAAAAGTATATACTCATGAAGAACATGAGAATACTCCAAGGTTCCTTACACCTGTGGATACTAACTCAGTTATATTAATGTGATTTGTTGGTAATCACTTCGGCGGGCTTACGTTGTTCACTTGAGGATGTCAAATTCTTGCTATGATGATAATGGGATATAGCTTTGCAATGTATACTCAATGACTTTCTTCTTTTATGTCACTTCCAACTTTGCTCTTCAAACTTCAACTACGAAACTACTTCTTGCTTTACTACTACTCCTACGGAATGGAAAGATTGGCGAATGGACGGGGATCAACCTAATGAAAGCTTGCCAGCGGTGTTACCTCCATAGATGCAATGATTCAAGGGGAATGAGACTAGATTACCACACAAGGCTCCTTAACAAGCCGCTAAGATGCTAGTGGCCTAGTATATAGATCCCCATCAAACATTTACCAATATCACCCTACAACTAGCCATCTACTTCTATTCTAACAACATGAAATGAAATCCTACTTTAATTTGAGAGATGAGAAGAAACATGCAATACACCAAAATGATCATGTATATCCACCATGCAAACCACAACAATGGATAGAGAACAATTTTGATAATATTTTGGCAACAATTCTCCAACATAACTCCCTTTACAAATGAGAGCAAATGGCTTTATATAGAGGCTCAAAATTACGACGAGTGGCCAAGATTAAGAGGCAAAATCAAGGGCCAAGATTAAACCTTACAAACCCTAATTAGGGTTACCATCTTTCAACCAATTACATGAGGGCACCAACTTTGTGGGCCAATGAGAAAATTACAATAATATGTCAACCAATGAGAACATAGGACACTTGGCATGATTTGATTGCATGCACATGAAATCGTCACTTCATCAACCTTATCTTATAAATTTATTTAATCCTTGAGATGAGGTGAAGCCTTGGATGCTTGAGCTCGTCCTTAGAAACTTTCTCATCACCACTTGAACTTGCTTGTACCTGATGTCCTGACCTTGAAAGGGTGAGGTCTCCATGCACTTGGGGTAATCCTGCCTTGGCTTAGGTGGCTTGCTTGGATGTGAACCTTCTTGCAATTTGAGAGTCTTGCTCTTGGCCACTGCCTTGAAATTAAACTTGACCCTTTCAACCTATCTTCTCGCTTTCCACCTTCATTATTCTTGCCTTCTTTACCCTTCATGGCCTTCATAGTCTTCTTCAACCTATCTCTCAATTGTATCATGTCAATGGTACCAATGTTGGTGTCTCGGACTCGCTTCAATTTTGAGAAGAAGGTGGTCTTGGGCATCATATCTTCCTTGTCTCCTATTTTGGTATTAATTCCCTTTGGGAAAGAATCCAATCAAGACAATCGAGAAATCCGCTTAATGAGCCAGCCTTCTCTCAATCCTGAAACTTATCTCGAACACCCAAACAAACAATCACCAAAGAAAAGATAACAATTAAGAAAATAAGTTAAACTGATCTTCTTTGCCATAGAGGACTGGCCTCTCTCAACCTATCTCTCAATTGTATCATGTCAATGGTACTGATGTTGGTGTCTCAGACTTGCTTCAATTTCGATAAGAAAGTGGTCTTGGGCATCATATCTTCCTTGTCTCCTATTTTGGTATTAATTCCCTTTGGGAAAGAATCCAATCAAGACAATCGAGAAATCCGCTTAATGAGCCAGCCTTCTCCCTCAAAATGAAACTGATCTATGACACCCAAACAAACAACACCAATGAAAAGATAGCAATTGAAGAGATAAATTAAGTTACTCACTGAATTTGGCCAATTTGTCCTCAAAATGGCATGGCTGGGGCAAATATGAAGCTTTCTGCTCCTCAAAATTTGGTTGCCTCTATTAAACCAATCTGCAATCTCTCCTTTATTGAAACTGTAGGCCTCTCTATTAAATTCTGCTCCCTTTCAAAATATCAGATCTGGCCCTAAATATCAGATCTGGGCCACAAATTCGGACCTGCCCTCTTCTAATGGATCAGATCTGCACCTTGCTTTCAACAAACTTGCCTCTTTCCTTTTACAAATTCTGCCCCAACCTTGCAATTTCGCAAGTTTCTTCTCTGTCATAGCAGGCCTGCTATAAAATTTGGTGGTCCTTGCTTTAATTCCAGATCTGGCCTCTTAAAATCGTAAGTCTCCTCAATGCTTTGCTTGCTGCCCTTGGCAATTACTGCCCTGCGCCTTCATCCACTACTCCAGTTCGCTGCCCTAGCAATCAACAAAATCGCAAGTCTCCCCACATTCCAGATCTGCCTTCCCAAACAATTTTCGCTGCTCACTGTTCCTCTCATTTATTTCACTACTGCTGCTTGGAGGATGGAGGAATGGTGTGAGAAGATGAAATGAGGGACACCTTCTATATACCCAATCATGGGGCGCCTAATAAAGGGGCCGACCTAGCACAAGAAAAACAACAAAAAACAAAATCAAATGCCAATAAGGGACGACTTGTCATGAAATATAATTTTCATTGAATTTTTTGCATTGAAATTAATTAATTGCGCCCAGATTTTTAATTTTTCCTAGGCCAAATAGGCCACACGTTACCTAGGGGGAGGCCCTAATTTGCTTTTTCATGCCTTACGCCATAATAGAAGGGCCTTAATCTCGATTTTGATGCCAAATTGGTGAAATACAAAGCAGAATCTAAATGCATTAGCCCAGATTTTGCAATTTCCATGCAAAATTCGAATTTTACTAACTAAAATTGATTTTGGTTGGCTCTAAATTAATTTTTATTAGCCCAGATTTTAATTTTGAGGCTAAAATTTATTTTTCAAAGCAGATTTTAAAATCATAGTGCCCAGATTTTAATTTATGATGCCCAAATTTGAAATTAAAGCCCAAAATTTTTATTTATTGCCAAGATATAAAGTGTTTGATCTAAATTTTCGAAATGTCTTGGCAATGTTTTCGAATTTAGTAAAGAAAAGCTCAATTTCGTTTCACACTTCTTCAAGGATCAAAACAAAATCAAAATCGAAAATCACCAGCCCCTAAATACATCAATAATTTTCAAAATCGACCATCTAGCATCAAGTCCAACAAAATTGTTAAGTCATGGGCATCGTGATCTGGAAAAAGGCCAAGTCTAGTTCAAAAATGGGGGTCCCCAAAATTTTTGGGGTGATGATGTGAAACCTCACAACATGACCACCATGTCCTCTTCCTCCATTGTACAATCAATGGCCTCAAGCTGATCCTTGATGTCCTTAATCTTCAGAAGATGTTCTTGTAAGGACATATTCTCATCCGTAATAATGGAGAATAGCTGATTCTTCAGAAAGAAGGCTTTGCTTTTATCTAATGTCATGGAGATCCTTCAATACTGTCCAGATCTCTGCAATTGTCTTGCTAGACGGGAGTTGAGGCAGCTGATCATCAGTAATTGAAAGCTTAATAAGCATAACTGCTTCACGATTACATTCATCAAACTTGTCTTGAGTCATATCGGCTGTGGTAGGACGAGTCTTGGTACCATGAACAAGTGCCTCAAGGCGAGTACTCGAAGATCGTCAACATGTGCTTCTTCCAAGTGTTGTAGTTCTTTTCGTTGAAACGTTAACTCCCTTCCAGCATAAGACTGGTGAGAGATGCCATAGCACGTTTTCAAAGAAAAAACATGAAAAATCAGAAAAGGGTACGAACTTCAAGGCAGATTAATGGAAGACCCGGAAAATTTGAAGAGACACCTAGTGAAGAACTCAAAAAACCTAGATAGAATCTGCTGTCAGATTCTGAATTCATTGACATGTGCTGCTTCCAGGTGTTGTAGTTCTTTTCGTTGAAACGCTAACTCCCTTCTAGCATAAGACTGGTGAGAGATGCCATAGCACGTTTTCAAAAAAAAACATGAAAAATCAGAAAAGGGTACGAACTTCAAGGCAGATTAATGGAAGACCTGGAAAATTTGAAGAGACACTTAGTGAAGAACTCAAAAAACCTAGATAGAATTTGCTGCTAGATTCTGAATCTGCTGACTCGAAAATTGAGGCACAAAAAACAATGCACCTAGAAAAAAGTGAGACTGACCCAATTGAGATCTCGAAAAACCCACCAAGAATTTGCTGGCTCAAAAATCAAGGCACCCAAAAAAAATGGACGACAAACCAGTTGAGCTCTTGAAAAACCCACTAGAAATTTGCAATCAAAAAAAAATTCCGACTTGAACTGAAGGGTCAAAACCCTTGTCGAATATGCAAAAACCCTAGACGGGTGGGTGAGGAAAAAAATGCAAATTTTGAACACACTCAGGGCAAAAAAGCTTCGAAAATCTTGAACTAATAATTTCAAAAAAGAAATTAAAGATTTTTGAAGAGGCTAGAAATTTGCTTTGATACCATATTGTGGTAAAATAATGAATGTGTTATTAAACAATGATCATGAATGATCTATATATACAAGATACAAGAGAGTGTTTCTGTAACGAACAAGAGAGAGAAAATAGAAACATTCTTGTAGAGTGAAAGAGAGTTTCCATAACGAACAGGAGTTATGGAAACATTACAAAAAGAGTAACCATTAGAAATAGACGGAAGAGAGATAAAATTAGAAACTATCTATTATCGTAACAGTAACTTCTAGAATGTTCCAATTGGAGATTATAAAAAGTGGATGAGCAAGCTCATTTGGTCATTTCATATTTTCTCGTTGTGAGGTTTGGATTGCGTGTTCAACTCAAAACCCTAGGATGAAAAACATAAGGATAATTTGGCTTTGGAGATGTGATTTTAGTTTTATAGCTGAATTGACTTGGCTTTGCAAGCTACAATCACTGCATAAATATAATGTGCATTTAAAGTATAATATGCCCTGGTTTTGTGTTTGTTTCAGTGTTGTTCATAATGCATTAAGGGATTATATGTTCTTGAATCATACAGGATGTGGCATTGCAGTCCAAGGTGACAAAGAAATGCTTTTTTGATGTTGAAATTGGAGGCATTCCTGCAGGAAGGATTGTGTTAGGGCTCTTTGGTGAGGATGTACCACGAACCGCAGAGAACTTCCGTGCATTATGTACAGGTTTGGTTAAGATATGGACTCATTTTTATGTTAATTTTATTTCTGGGTAACCTATGTGCAAGAAGTTGGTGTAGAGTTACTGTTTGAAGTTTTTGGCTGATTAAATTGGCAGGAGAGAAAGGATTTGGATACAAAGGATCTTCATTTCACCGTATTATAAAAGACTTTATGATTCAGGGCGGAGACTTCGACAGAGGTGATGTATGTATCTGATATGATTTTACTGAAATACACAAGTAATTGTTTCATGTATTAATTTCCTGTTGGTCACTTTGCCTGATTTCTTTCAACTTTATGAAGCCTTGCATGTGTCAAATTGCTTTTCTTTCTGTGGTATGTTATGCTGCATTTTCTGATGTGAACTATTGTACATCTTGGCAATGAAGTGAAACAGAAGAATATTTGGTAGTTTGCTATATTATACAGCCTTTGAATTCTCATTGATTTTTGTTTTGATATCTCTGAGATTTAAAACATATACTAGTTGGACCTTTGAGTATCTAATGAATGGGTACGTCTCTATGGAAGCTCCTATTTTCAATCTTGGTAGAGAGAGTGCACAAGAAGATGAAAAGGAATAGAGATAGATTCCAAATATTTATGGCCAAAGAATTGATGGTATACATCAAGGGTTCCCATTAATTTTACCCAGTGAGAGTTATCATCACATTACTAAAGAAAAAACCAGAAACAAATCTATGTGCTGTTTCCCTTGAATTGTAATTTATTTGATGCAGACAACAATTCCATATTAATATATTTAAGTTGCATGTTTTCTGTGTAGAGGAAGGTTTACATTTTTTTTGGTCGGTAATAAGTTTGGATTTTATTATTCATTGGAGAAATACCTGGTCCGATCCAGGGATGGCTACATTCCGGGAAACCATCTTCCCAAGGAGATTACATCATAAAAGAGAGCCATTAACAAGTTTTCTGTGAAAAGGCCTTAAACCAAAATTCATAAACAGGCTCAATAACATAATCACCCTCTAGGTCCGCCTTTAGTCCAAGAGTGGAGGATCATTTCAAAACATTTCTTCACTTTCTTGTCTTTTTTTCCTTTTACCATTTCCCAGCCATCTTCCACCCTTGCTGCCTCGAACTGCCATGTCATTGGGGCACTTTGGGCAGCCATTGATGTTTCAGCCATGCTACTCGCCCTTTGCTGGTGTTGTTCTCCAACTAAGACCAGATCATCCCCTTTATCTCGAGATCCAACAGGTCTCTTTATCTCCCTTCCCTCCGGTGTGCCAAATCCATCTTTTAACTTAGAAGCTATACCACACTCAGCCTTGACACTGTTCAAAAGTGGCTGTGCAACCTGCTTTGGGTCCTCAGAGTTTTGCTATGATCCATCACCATTCAATGCCTGGGAGTAGCTGCTCTGTTTTTAAACCTTTTACTCCATAGTACAATGTGAGGGTGAAACTTCTTTCCACCAAGACGCCTCGTTACGCAATCTGATTTTTGCACATTGAGCAGCCAAGTGTCCTGTTTAAAAATACTTCCTACAATGAAAAGGAACCCCCTTGTAGTCTAGGGGCTGAACCCAGAAACCATTTGAAGTTTTAATCTTAATCTCTTCAGGGAGATCTTTAGATATCTATATCTACCAAAATTCAAGCAAAAGTTGAATGCAAAAGATTTGAAGACCCCTCATCCACCATTAAAAAACTCCCTATGGTGTTTCCTACAACCTCCAAGCATGAATGAAATCATAAATGTAAGGGGAGGCTAGGGAGTCTCACCCAAAGAGGAGACTTATCAAAAGCTTTAGTAGTCGGACAAGAGGCCAGATGCTAGGGTTTCGACTTTCAACATCGGAGGAAACTTGTCCTCCCAATTGTAGAAGTCACATAAAACCTTATTCCTATCCTGCACATTTTCAAAAACAACAATGAAATATCCTCTCTATAAGATAGATTTGGAGGCAACCTTCCTAAGTAGGTTCCCAATCATCAAAAATCTAAGTGACTTGTTCGGGTTTGGGGACGGGTTCAGATACGAGAACCCGGTATGTGGGTACATGAAGATATTTTTTAGGGGTTTGGATACGTATGTTACAACTAGTGGTTGCCGTTGCACCAAAATGCTGACCTAGTAATGCCCAATACAACCACTAGACCTATAGAAGATACAGGAGGTTGTTAAACCATGTCACGAACCACTGCTACATTGACAACGCCAAGGAGACCAATGGCACAATCAGTCTTTCTCACCATTGTAACAATCCCCCCCAAGCACAAGCACAAAGTTCGAACCTGTGACCAAGCTTTGATACCACTTGTTAATGCTAGATGACACTGGGAGTGGGGGGGGGTGAATTAATATAACCAAAAATTCTAACTATTTCACCAACAACTTCCACAAGATATAGCATGCAATGCAAATAACAAAGTAGTAACAAAGTAAATCAAACATCAAAAGCATGCAACACTTTTACACATATTTTTCTAGTGGAAACCCTTGTTAGAGAGAAAAAGCACATGTGGGAATTAGTACCCACAAAATCTCACCATCGCAGTAATAAGCTGCCCTGTTAGGAGCATTACATCCACTCGGCTAAGGGTATACCCGGTTAATAGTATTTAGCCCTGTTAGGAGCTTACAACAAAGACCTGTTAGGATCTACCCAGTTAAGGGATTTTGAACTCTTTCTGAGTGTCACCTTGTTAGAGGATTTTGATCTTCAAACCTATTAGGATCCTGCACACCTTGTTAGGAGTGATCCGGTTAAGAGATTTCTCTTATCAACCTACTAAAATCAACAAGTAAAGAGTGATATGAGAAAATAGCACTTCTCCTTTGCTAGTACAGATCTAGTTCAAGCTCAATCTTTGCTTCTCATGCAGAACATCCAAACCCTACAACCGCACACCGGCACTTGTGATCTTTCTCCTCACACACGCATCATAATACATCAAAATGATATTAATATGCTGTACAACTTAAGGCGACAA
This sequence comes from Chamaecyparis obtusa, assembly GCA_027943335.1. Classification (NCBI taxonomy): domain Eukaryota; kingdom Viridiplantae; phylum Streptophyta; class Pinopsida; order Cupressales; family Cupressaceae; genus Chamaecyparis; species Chamaecyparis obtusa. The sequence continues at coordinate 1,115,347 of BSBK01003432.1, read as the reverse complement.
AGCAACATTAATACATCATTACAATTCAGTCCTGCTCATTCTTTAAACCCTAAAACGTAATACCAATGAACAATTACAATTTCAAATCCATGTTGGCCTCCAGATCCATGGCACAATTGATTTGACAAAGAAAAGTCAAACCACATCACACTCTCCAATGTTCTTGCACAACTACAAGAAATTTGATCATCGCGATCATAAAAAAAGCCAACTATCATTCCATGTTGATCTGCTACATCACTACAATCCCTGGAACACATAACCACTTATCGCAAAATGGTGCAACATCACCGGTTAAGGATTTGGCAGATTGTTCTTAGAACTTCTTGTACCTTTCACTGAGTGAGCTTAAGTTCATTGTATTTCTGTCCACCAATCACCAATCTTGATGCGGTCGCACCAGCAATCCCATAACACAGTCAAGATAATACATCCTGAATCGCATCACTTGAATCCAAACCAATTTGACACAATCATCAAATCATCATTCCTTGGTTTCATTTTGTTCTTCCTGTCGGTTTCCTTGATTTCTTGACCTGCAGAATCTTGCAATATGTTTAATCTTATGACAATGGAAACATGTCATCTCAGAAGATTTCCAAGGTCCAACATTACCTTTGTTTGTCTTCAATTTGTAATTAACAATAGTTGTGGCATGTGAGCATGTAACATTCCACTAGTTCTTATTCTGATAAGGATTTTGCCGGTTCACAAATGATCCCTGATTGTTCATCTTTGTCCTGCACTCACTTGCTCTATGACCATACTTCTTGCAGTTATAATAGTGACCATTAAACATATTAGGTTTATTTCTGCAAACCCTAGCAGTATTACCCTCCTTATGACAATTGAACATGTAGGTGTACTAGGCCTATTCCAACATACATTTGCAGTATGTCCTATCTTGTGACAAATGAAACAAACAGGTTTATAAACTATCTTACCAGAACTTTTCTTGTTCACCTTGGGTGGAGATTTGTCATCTTAATATATATAGTATTACAAAGAGTTATTGGTCTATGATCCACAAATGATACGCATTCTGTCTTTTTCGGGATTAAAGTGATAGCAGTATTGACAATTGTTGATGTCTCTGACAAACTTTTTCCTCTTCCTAAAATCCTCCACAAATTTCCATAAATCTGCTCCAATAATGTGCCATTCACTTTTGGTAGAACAATGCTGGAAATCCATCTGGACCAGATGAATTATCAGGGTGTAAATGAAAAGTTGCCTTTGTAACCTCGTCCATTGTAAATGGGGTGTTGAGCATCTGGTTCTCCACATTGCCAATACATTCCGAAATACATGAGAGAAATGATTTGCCCAGTTGGTTATTGTAAGAATTTGCCTAAGGCAAAGAATAAAATGCCAAGATCTAGAAGCTCAAGAGATAGCACAAGAGAGACAAGATGATCAAATGAATAGATTCAATAATGATCAAATGATAATGGATAATAGATCCAATAATATTTGATCATGGATAAAAGATCCAATAATCAATCTTAGATTGCTTACATACAATGTAGGAAGGAGTGTTTGAATATATAGGCAATGCGATAAGACTACATGATAAGGAGATGATAAGCTATCAACCTCACTAGGTGGAATCACACGTCTACCAAAGGTGGATCATCCTTCATTGCACATCACAGTATGTGTAACATGTGCAACAATGAGAGAATGATAATGTGATAAGAGCACTAAAGGTGAATCTCACACAGAGGTATGAGATGACAACTATCACCATCTAAAGTGAAATTTTTCCTAACCATGTGCTAAAATGAAATGCAAACTCCTAGGTGTCTCAATGACAACTAATATGCAAATGCATTATCCTAAGTAAACTTAAGTAAAGTGTAATTAGTAATATTCAATTACACCAACACCCCCCCTTAAGTGAACTTGGGGAATGCACTTAAGCTCACAATGCTAGATGACAATGCATGATGGGTCCCGGCTACTAGGCCATGTTAGGTACCCATGTACAAAATGCAAGAGCAATGCAATGCAATCTCTCATAAAGCGGAGAAAGATGGAAAACCTCATGGGAAAAACCCTCTCCCATAAAGAGAGATGAAAAACAAGATGCATGGATGGATGGAGTAATCAAGACCCCCCCATTATGGCGTACATCATTCATATACAATCAAGAACCCCCCCCCATAGGAAGGAAACAAGGAGACATGATATCCCCCCTATAATGAGTAATCTCCTCCAAGGATGGTGAGTGTTTGAAGGCAAAACATAGTCCAATGCCTACAAACAACATTTCTCCCCTTAGGAAGAAGAAACACCAAGTATAGATGTAAGAAGGATTCCCATTGTGGATAGGAAGAAGGAAGGGGAATCCAAATGAAGTATGATGTCTCTGAAGTATGCTCACGTGTCGCCATAGGAAGGAAACGAGGAGACATGACCAAGGATGGTGAGTGCTTGAAGGCAAAACATAGTCCAATGCCTACAAACAACATTTCTCCCCTTAAGAAGAAGGAACACCAAGTATAGATGTAAGAAGGATTCCCACTGTGGATAGGAAGAAGGAAGGGGAATCCAAATGAAGTATGATGTCTCTGAAGTATGCTCACATGTCGCCATGTCCTTGGTTGATGACGATGCCACGAACCAATCAAGAACATATCCAATTGAAGAAGGTGACAAACAAGGAACCAATGGTGACTGATTCATGTGAGAATTGGGATCAAACTCCAAAGACAAAGATGCCTCCTAAAATGAAGAAGTAGGAAGAGAAGCAAAGAAGCCCCCCCTCAATGTAGAATATACACCCATGATAGATGCGCCTGGATCAATGTAGAAACTGCACCAAGAAAACTAGATGATGTTCCTCCCCTTAGGAAGAAACAAGTCCATAGGTGTATCAATGAACCCTCCCCAATCTCTAGGAAGAACCCTCAAAATGTATGATGTCTTATGCAACTGAATAGGAATCTCCAACACATGAGTATGATCAACCTGAACCATGCAATGTGATATCTCAAGTGAAGTTTGAGACTCGTGAAAACCAATCTCGAAAGACTCAAATGTCTTCTCTGAAGTTAAAGAGACCTCCAAATGCTGTATCAAAGGATCCACAATCATGTCAATCTCGAAAGAAGGATCAAGTGGAGAGTGAAGATGAGGGTCAGAGTGTTCCCTCGCAACAACTGAAGAAGGATCATCCTCAACAAAGAGAAGATGAATGTCATCAATGATGTCTCCCAAGTCCTCAATGTAGGACTCCAAAAACAAATTGGTATTGTCTGTCAAGTAGTCATCCCATGGAACTATAACTGGAAGACAAGGATAATCTTGCTGCACTGAATCACAAGAGCCAATGGTGATAGGAAGGCAAACATCATCAGGAGCAACAATAGATGTGATCTCAATAGGAGAAGTTGGAGCTGCAACTGGAGGTTCTAGACCTTTTGGGAGTGGAGGAACATGAGTATCTCCATATATTTCCCAAAGAACAGTCCAAATAGTAGGAATAGTCTTTATCCGATCTTCGTAGTCTTCAAGGGAATCCATAACATCTATATCCATATTACAAAAGACAACTCTAAGAACTTTTGAGTGAGAGTTCCTATCAAAAGAACTTGTAGGTCTATACTCATACAAATAGTGCAACAGGTTATGCTCACTAAGATGAGAAAGAACCAATTCACTCCATTGTTTATAGTTTCCCCTTGTCAACCTAATTTTAATTTAATGAAATGATGATGCATGCACAAGCTTAAATTTGATAGCTTGGTGGCCGTCAATTCAAATGAAAAAATGCCCCGATGATGTCTAGATGGGCGTCAAATTTTACTTTAGAAAAATGGCGAAAAATGCAAATTTTTTATTATAAAAAATATCATTTTTGTCTGGTGCTGCCATGTGTCGGTTTTCGATTGGCCTTGTGCTGACGTGGGCTCGGTGCAGTGTCATGTGTTCGTCCGCGTGTGCAGTTGTGTGATTTTTCGCTGTTGAGTGGTGGCGTGCGGGAGGAGGGGCTGGCGGGGCGGTGGATGTGGGATTTTAATCCCACATTCACTGCAGAGTGGAGGTTTGGGTTGTTTAAATGCTCCGACACCCGATGGTAAAGGCAAAGAGCTCGGCATCGTTGAGGAAGCCTAAGCACGGGTCATGTTTGAGCGATGCGGGTCGTGTCAACTCCTCGACTCGAGTTGGGGTGATCTGGTTTGTCTCCCGTTCGGCTCGGGTCAGGGGGTTGTGCTCCAGTCTTCTCGACTGGGTGATTTGAGTAGGCTTTGGCTCGAGTCGGCTATTCGATTTGTGTAGATTCAAGTAGTGAGCCGAGTTGGGCTCTGCCGAGTTGGATTTTGAAATGGGCTTTGGGATTAGTCCCACATGCATGCGGTGGGGGAAATTGTTGCAATTTATATGTGGCAATGCGCAGGATCTAAACAAAGAAGTTTGTGTGTAGCTCGGTTGGGCCTCCTAGCTGGTCCCTGGTTTTTGGAATGTTATGCCGAATTGTGGCGGTTGAGCTACTATATGTGGGTGTCAAGGCTTGACTATCCGATCTTTGGCTTGTGCACTGTAGTACGGATTTGACAACACTGACACACCTGCAAATCCGATTGACAAACAGGGGTGGGGACCCCGAAAACAAAACCCCAATATTTTGCCAGAAAAATGCAGAATTTGCCTAGATCTGAAAAAGATTCGAAAATTAATTTTTTTTTCCCGAAAATCCGCACCACTCAAGTTCGATTTGCAATTTTTTTTTGCCTCGGATTTAACTTTTGCCCAAGGTAGCCAAGTTTATAGTCAAAATTTATGAAAACGGCCACCCAGATGCAATGGCGAGGTCAGATCTTGCTCTAGACGCTCCCACAAGCTGCTCCTTCGGATCTGAGTCGTGACCCTCCAAAAGTTGAAGCAAATAGTCATCCAATGGCTATGCATTGAAATCTTCTATGGCTTTGATACCATGTAAGAATTTGCCTAAGGCAAAGAATAAAATGCCAAGATCTAGAAGCTCAAGAGATAGCACAAGAGAGACAAGGTGATCAAATGAATAGATTCAATAATGATCAAATGATAATGGATAATAGATCTAATAATCAATCTTAGATTGCTTACATACAATGTAGGAGTGCCTGAATATATAGGCAATGCGATAAGACTACATGATAAGGAGATGATAAGTTATCAACCTCACTAGGTGGAATCACATGTCTACCAAAAGTGGATCATCCTCCATTGCACATCAAAGTATGTGCAACAATGAGAGAATGATAATGTGATAAGATCACTAAAGGTGGATCTCACACACAAAGAGGTATGAGATGACAACTATCACCATCTAAAGTGGAATTCTTCTAACTATGTGCTAAAATGAAATGCAAATTCTTAGGTGTCTCAATGACAACTAATATGCAAATGCATTATCCTAAGTAAACTTAAGTAAAGTGTAATTAGTAATATTTAATTACACCAATAGTTATCTGCCACCCTCCTCAATGCCATTAGAGAGCTTTGGAAATTTCTCAAGCTCCTTATCTTTCTATATGTGGAAGAAGAATAATTCTTTTATTAAAGTTTCAATTTATTTGCCTTATAAGTAAGAGTATTTCATGGGCTCTTCATGTGCAAAGATACATGGGATTGCAATCTTCTTATTCTGCCCTTCAAGTGGTGTCAGATTGCCCATAGCGTATGGTTTCCCCAATCCAATACAGTTCCTTTTTTTTTTCCATTATTTTTAAGTTTTAATACATCTGAACTTGTTGCACACTTGACTTGTGCAATGAGGGAGTTGGTGTAAGGTATTGATGGTAAAACAAAAAATGAATCAGGATGAATTCACTTGCAAATTCAAGACAGTTGTTATGCTTATTGTAACTGTCGATTTACTGGGTTTTTAGTAACTAAACATTCCCCACATTAGTTTAAAGTTTGCATAAACTAATTGTAATATTGTTCATAGAATGATAATTCTGATTTCTTAGAGAAGTTACCATACAATATTGCAAATCCAGTGCCGCTGGAGAGAAATGCCTAGCAACTTCAATTTAAAGCCTTATGGCCTTAGTTTATTTTCTTTTCCTGTGAAGCTTGAGTGGTCCAATTCAACTTGAAGCGTCTTTGGTATGCTAAATTATGCAGTATGTAGATATTAATGTGACAATCCTTTGTGTGATCTTTTTTGGGAGGTTTATACCAAAGTAAATCAATGAAGAAAGCTTAAAATAATAGCATACAAGGAAACAGTGAATTCCATATTATCTAATGTGATATTGTGACTCGTGTGAATGATGAATTCAGGGTACAGGAGGAAAGAGCATCTATGGTCGCACTTTTGAAGATGAGAATTTTAAATGTAAGCCTGTATGATTGCTTCTGTGTTCGAGTTGATTGGTAGATTTTGTTTTATATTTTATCCTTTTGCCTTCGGACCATTTAATCTATATTTCAATGACATGAAAGTCTCTTTTCATGAAAATTGACAGTGGCTCATCTTGGACCTGGCATTCTAAGTATGGCTAATGCTGGTCCTAACACGAATGGCAGTCAGTTCTTTATATGCACAGTCAAAGTAAATTCTCTGACCTGAACATTTGCAAGATTTCACTTATCATTTTTTGAGTTTAGAGTACAGTTATTGACTTATCATGAGGGATTTTAATATCATGTAACAAGTCTCTAAATTTATGCAGACTCCATGGTTGGACAATCGCCACGTGGTATTTGGACAAGTTATTGAAGGATTGGATGTAGTAAAAAATCTCGAGTCAGAAGAAACAAATCGTGCAGATAGGCCCAAAAAACCCTGCAGGATTGTTGATTGTGGAGAACTTGATGCTGTTAAGTGAAGACAGAATTAATCCTATTGAGCGATTACATGAAAGAGTCTTGTTTATTTGTTATTTCAGTTTTATACCGGCTTGCTTTGATTAATGAATGTATTAAGAGTCAATTGTAGTGTAATAAATGGAATCGCTTCCAAAATTACTTTCAAGACCTTCAACAGGCACTGTGAAATATCCGTTGTTACGAGTAAATATAAACCTCAATCAGGGGGTTTACACGAGGATAACTGCATGAGGGCCTGCCCGAATTGGACACATTGAATTCATAAAAAAATTCTAGAAAAACAATTCTCATCTACTTGCAAAAAATGTCTAGAAAATTAATGGTAGCCCATATTTTAATCTTTTTAATCTACTTGTAAGGGTTCTAGAAATTAATGATAGGATAAAAGTGTAAGCCAATGCCATAGTATAATCCGATAGCAATATCTCTTCACCATCTAAATGTAAGGATTAACTTCCAGTAGAGTGTACAACTTGTTTTCGTGGAAGCTAATAAGAAACATATAGCTCAATATCACACATAAGAATGCTTGGAGGAACTTGCTACTTGAGTGGTTGGTTATAACGTGAGAAGCAGAACCCCTCTCCCCGTGAATGCAAGCTCAAACTCTTGTGCGTGTAAAGCAAATTTGTTTTGATAACAGTCAATTTTATGCTTCGAATGGTTTTGGATAATGCTTCTAACTTATAAAAGGATTCAGTTGTCAAGTAATTGTAATTTCTTCGAGTTAAAGCTACTTTTCAGAGGCATGTGGTTTATGGGAAATATTTTTTAATCAGATTGCATAAGCTATAGAAGCAAAAGGTAGCACATTTCTCCTTGCGCACGTTTATAGAAAAAGAGAAGTATTAGGGAAGAAATGATTTTCATTTGACCTTTCTTTGGGGTTGGGATTTCTGATTGTGTGTGATGCATTTATTTTGGTAAATTTTGTCAAACCATTAGGGTCTCCCGCTGGGGGTATTGAGGTAAATTAGAAATTTGGCTACCCATTTATACAATAAATTTAGTAAATACTGATATGATGCAACTGAGTTGTATTAACGTGCAAAAAATATTATTCCAAGCATTAGGGTACATCAGCTTAACCACGGGCTTGGAGAATGCATACTGGTGAAGAGATGGCACGATGACAGTTCTGTGCGTGAAGATCTATTCATTCTCTACTTTTTTATTGTGCATGCAAAGATGTTGCATCTTCAAATTCGACATGACAAAACACAGCCATGTCTATTGAGTGTGCAATCAATGCGACATTTGAGCAGGGAATTGTTTGAATTGAATGCCTTAAGTTACGTGAACAAAATGAATCCCAAAACAAGTAGTTTCTTGAGGATAATGCAATCAAGGTACTCCTATCTTTGAATACATCTTTGAAGGTGGCACTTGTGTATTGTAAGAGTGTATGTGGCACACCTTGATCTCTGTTCAGTACTTCTCATGTAGGAGAGCTTTATAGACAAATTAATAGAGAAATCAATCTAATTATCATGTGATTTTGCATGCAAAACTGCACATTCGATGAAGATATGGTATTGTTGCCTAGATCTTTGAAGGGCCCTCTTATTCACAAAAATATATTGGGAACATCAACTTTTGGTAAAAGTTTTTCTCAAATCTTAACTTTTTGCGAATCATAACTCCAATCACAAACTTTTTGCAAGAATAATTCTCAAACCCCAACTTTTTGTGTCTTAGGATTCAAAAGATTAACTTTCGTGGTCCCTAACTCCAAATCCCAACTTTCAGCAAGAAGTTTTCCCAAACACAAACTTTTCCCATTTCCTAATTTCGAACTCCAACGTTTTACATCTTTTCGGTCAAAACCTTAACTTTTTGCACAAGAATGGTCAAAACCTTAACTTTTGGCATTTCCAAACGGATCTGGCTATGTTCTATAGATAGAATGCACCATTGACCAAATTTGAAAAATATGAAAACACAACAGATTTTTGTGAAATTTTCTGCATCTGTTCTTCATGATCTGCATGTTTTGAATAAAAAACATCCAAATTTTTTAAAAAAAAAGTCACTGTGTTTTCGCAGATCTGAAAATTTTTTGTTTTTTGTTTTTGGTGCATTTTGTCGGGAGCATAGCTGCCGCCTTTCCAAACCCCTAACCTTAACTTTTTGTAATTGTGGTTTTTGATTCTTAACTTTTTGATTTTGCAAACCCTATCTTAAGAAGCATATAACCGCTTCTCAACAACTTTCAAGAAAATGCAGTTACCAAGTGTAGTATTGAATTTCACAACCGTTGCTAGTTATTACTCTGCTACCGAAATGAAGATTCATTAAAGTGGCATAGAAAACGAATTCTTGTTGGGAATTACAATTGTAATTGCCTTGATAGACATGTGCCAAAATGAAAGCTTCAAACAGGGAAAAGACATCCATCAAATAATGAGGAAAGAAAGATTTGCATAAAGTGGGTACCATTTACTGGTATACCGCCTGTGATGGTTCAGAGATCATTGCCAAAATTATAGCTGCACAGATTGTTGTAAGTAGCTAGGAAGAGTCATTTTATGGAGTTTGCCTACAAAATGTGGGAACACAGACAATGCGTTCGAGTTGTTTAACAAAGTAAAGCCCTATCATGGGATGAAGTGATTTGGGACAATCAATTTGGTAGCAAATATAGAATGCATATGAATCGTTTGACATAATGCTTCAAAGTTAGAATGCTCTGAAAGATTTGCATACAAATATGGAAGAATCAACAACAAAGAGATGGCACTACTTCTGCCAAGTCGCTATATACACCAAGAAGATGGATGTCGCCGGTAGATATGCTTACAAAATGTGATGTTTCTACATAGTTGAACACCTGAAGCATTATTTCTAATATGTCGATGGCTCAATTATTGTAGTTATTATAACTACTTGAGGTATGAACTAGATTATGAATTATTAACTGTGTCAAAGAGATGCCACTTCAAGATGCAATGATTACAAAGAATATACATATGTAGAAGATGAAGTTTAAAGGTGTAAGTTTGAGCCTCACTTATTTCCTCTGTTTGTTCAGTAATGATACAGGAGTCCTGGAACAGGGTATAAACGCCCATCAAAGCATAACAATGGAGAATTTTTGTCTGATGTCGTGGTTGGGAACGTCCTCGTGGATATGCATCCAAAACATGGATTCAAAGACGATGCACATAAACATCTTGTCGAAAGCTCAAAGAGATGGTATTGCACGGTTTGCAGTGTAATCACCTAAAATTTGTCTAGCATAATATAAGCCTCTAATTTTGATTAAATTGCCTTATGACATTCTAAATCTCCAAGACATATTTTACTAGACATAATTATGTAAGCAAACTTATTAATCTCCCTTGCATAATTAAATTATTTTTAAAAATCAAGCCTAAATCATTTCTAAACTTGAAAAATCATTTAATTGTCAAAACTTACCTTTAATATAAAGTCCTAACATTTTTATTAAAAAAAGCACTTTGTGCAACTTGATCTCGATTAATTGACAATTAAAAAGGGATTTTCTATTTTGTTTTATTCTCCTATCAAGCTTGGCCAATTAAAATTCTTGAATCCTTTCACATGGATTGTTCTTTCTCATCGCTCATCTCTACCTAACATCTTTTGCCTCTTAATCTCCACCATTCATTCTTGAGGCAATTCCTTTAAAAGGAAGCTCTTCCTTGGCTCAAGGGTTACATTTTGACAATCTTGCATCTTGTCCCAATCTTTATTATTTGCATCTTAGTGATTTGTATTCTTGCATTCTAGAGTAATCTTGCTATTTTGAATTCTTAGTTCTTAGTTGCTCATAGCTCTCTTGCATTCTTAGTTTGCTTCATTCTTAGCATAATCTTGCATTTCTTAAATCTAGTTTACTTTCTTGCATTGTTATCATAGCATAGTTTCTTGCATTTTCATTCTAGAATACTAGTTGCTTTGCATCCATTCTAGCTTAGTTCTCTCATTCTAGCATTGTTCTTGCATTCTAGTTTCATTTCTAGTTTTGCATTGCATTTGAATCTTCCATTTTGGAATAGTAAAGTCACTAATCCTTCATACCAATTTGATGAACATTATAAAAAGGATTAAACTCTCTTCAACTAGGAAGCAATAAGCCGCTTTTGAGGGTTTAGTTGGTTCATTTGATATGGACTCCTATAGTTAAATTCTTGAGTTAATAGTTTATTGAGTGTTGGTTGCATTTCAATTTGATATCTATATTTAACGATACATTTTTGGCACGGGATCCGATACACATCCTTGGGTGTCACTGTAATCTCACCTGTCGGTAGTTGGAATGTGTTATTCTCTAAGTGGAAGCACTCTACTAGCACTGTGAGTAATCCATGGTTCACATGGATATCAGAAAGTGTCAAGAGATTACCCAACCCACACTGATCAAGAACGACTAGGTCATCATGGGAAAACAATCGAGCCAATCGAAGTCCCTTTGGGTATGCACATTCGAAGATCAAATCAGGAAGACAAATCTGCAACACAAAAAACAAGGAAAAACATCAGTAATCGGTATAAATCACACATCAAGCTATCAAAAATCCACTACTAAGCATCTTTGAAAGGCTACGAAGTTACAACGGAAGACATAAATTTTGCTACAAAGAGTAAAAATTCAAAATTTGGCCCATACAATGAAAGAGCTGACCCACATTTATTGTATGATGTGTTGATGTTTTGTAGCTTCAGTCGGATAAATACTATGAGTCAATACTATTGAAGATATATATATATATATATATATAAAATGTAAATATTATTATGTAATTATATTAATTACATAATAATGAATAGGGACATGTCTCTTCTTGGCTCATTCTCAATATAAATGTAAGAGATTGCTGCATTTGGAAAACATATACTTTACAAGTAGTGCTATTACATTTGTAGCGATCCTAAAACTTAACATGGTATCAAAGCCAAGTTCCTTCAAATTAGTATTACAAACTAAAAGGTAGATCTAAAGAGCAAAGTTTAGGAGTAAATAGCAGAACATTCCATGGAAGATTGAACATAAACGATATTGAGGAAGTCTAAACAGAGATCAATAGCTAAGCCACAAGCAATAATCATGTTTGAATAAGTGAGAGAGAGTAATTATTGTATGAACTTCCAGACAAGAGATGACAACTTGTATAATATAGATGTTCTAAGAGCTAGCATTTCATACAAGTGTTTGATAAACATATTATACAAGGATGATCAACATCATTATGTAGGAGATTATATTGCCGGACTGCCTAAGGAGCTACCCTATTGAGACTCATAATCAGGCGAATATTGTAAGGGGACAATGAACACCATCTTTGGTGACTTGTGAGTGGTTGGCCGCTGAAGCTTACAAAGATGGATGACAGTTCTGATCACTCCATATACATAGTTTGCCTTCATTAATATCGACTTCAAAATTTGAGAAATCAGTTGGTTATAACTGTATTTTGTTGAAGACAAAACCATGTCGGTAACTACGACAATTACTAAGAGATTGAGAAAAGTGGGAGTGGAAGATATGAAGTTGTATCGGTAGTATTAAAGGCCGCAATAAGAATATGGTGGTCAACTTTCTTCATTATTAAACTCAATGATCAAAGGCAACTCTTATATGTAGCGATGGAAACCTGAAGATATGCAACGCTAATATGAAGAAAAAGAACTTGAACATTTGAAAAGCAACGAGTAACAATGATAGTTGCATAGATATATGGGATGCTAATCAATAATTGACAAAAGTTGACGTGGAAGCTATATCAGATTTAGTTTATGTAAAAATAATCATGCACATAGAAATAAATTTTCAGCCTGATATAGATGATGATTGTATTATCAAATAAATTTGAGAAATCATTAGGAGTGCTTGAAGTCATGAAAGAAGTGATTACAGACATCGATGAACATTGAAAGTGAAATTGCAATGAGTTTATGGAAATAATAGTTCAAGGATGTTGATGTACAAATAAGTATTACATTTATCTACTCATTGTAGTCTCTTTTATTTTTATTTCTATACGTACTATAAGAGCTATTTACGTTGATCTTTTCTGGGGATGCTCTTGTAGGAAAATAAGATTGATATCAGATTCAGAGGGAGTTTGACACTTCATAGGTAACTTTGGGTGAGGAGCTCAGAAGATTGATATCAGATTCAGAGGGAGTCTGACACTTCAGAGGTAACTTTGGACGAGGAGCTCAAAAGATTGATATCAGATTCAAAAGGAGTCTGACAGTTTATCTTAAGCAATCTTGGATGAAAAGATTAATAGATTGATATTTGCTCAATGAGTTCTCTACGAGAGAAGTTAGAGGTGAAATCCCTTGTTTCCACCCTTTGCGTTGAGGCATGGTGGATGTCATGTGTGTGATTCTATGTTTTTAATGGACCTGACCCTTATGTACATCATGAGGAAGTGATGACTTCCAAAATGATTATCACTTGTATTTGCAGAAGTTATTGAAAGGTGACAATCTTACAATAACAAGTAATCTTCTCTTATGATGGACATCCTATGATGTCTAAGAAGATCATGATAGATGATAACTTGCATTGTGCATTAAGTTCCTTAAACAGACCATGGCCTTCTATTGTGATGGACATCTTATGATGTCTAAGAAGATCATGATAGATGATAACTTGCATGGTAGATTAAGTTCCTTAAACAGACCATGAATGAACCTATGGTAAGTATCATTGAAGATACATGTGCACATACCTTATGAATATTTTGAGTATTTGGTGAATATCACGAGACTTGATATTCTGAGGCCAAATTACTCGAAGTACTTGGTGAATATCATGCGACTTGATATTCTAAGGTCATTACTCCTGATATCATGAGATGGTATCTAATTGGTGGGTATCTTCTGATCAAAGATATCCTTAATCATGCCAACTTAATATTACATTGAGGTAATATCTAACCATGTGTTTCTCCTCCCTAGCTAAGAGGGAGTGTTGATGTTTTGTAGCTTTAGTCGGATAAACACTATGAGTCAATATATATATATATATATATATATATATATATATATATATATATATATATATATATATATATATATATATAAGATGTGTATATGTACTTATATATATAATGTAAATATTAGAGAAAATATAAGAGATATTATGTATATATAATCATAATTGTTATTATATTAATTACATAATAATGAATAGACATGTCCCATGAAGGGACGTGTCTTTTTGACTCATTCTCAATATAAATGCAAGAGATTGTTGCATTTGGAAAACACATACTTTACAGATAGTGCTATTACATTTGCATCGATCCTAAAATTTAACACGATGAAACTCAATAAAGGAGATGATACAATTTTTTGATACGATATAGTTCCCCGAATCGTACGATATGAGGGTACCTCTCGTATGATAAAACTCTAAACTGGAGATGATACACATTTTATAACCAATTTATCTACGATAAACCTCAAAAAGGTATGCGATATAATTCTTGTATCGTACGATAAATCACAACAAAAAACCTAAACGTGGCTAAAATCAAGCAAACTATCAAAAAATGATCAAATTACGAAGTGGGATTGGTTACTTACCACTGCACCGTATGCCTGAGGCCTGTTATGGCATCTCTGGAGATCAAATAGGTGATTTTGGATAGAAATCAACATCGTAATCACTCTGGTATGTCAAAGTCAATTGTAGCAAATGATTTGAAAATGACCCCCCCGGACCTCTTTTATAAATTTTGACCTAATTCTCAAAGTGCTCAAAATCTCATGAAAATTGCACCCCTAGCTAATTTTGACATTTTGAATCCATTTTCATAATTGAAATCAAAATTTGAGATAATTTGCTTAGTCAAATTGCAAAGTCAACCCTTCTTGTTCAAATGTAGTTGATCGCTGACGCTATTGCTTCTCGCTCGTTCCCACCTTCATTTCTTGAACCTTTGAGGTCAATCTCATGCAAATTTATCAAATCCAAGTGATTTCACACTGGTCAACCTTGGTCAAACTTTAGTAAAATCTAGTCAATAGGACCTCCAAATGGCTCCAAATGTGCTTCAATATTTTTTGAATTTTTTGGCAACCTAATCTTATCGATTCTAATACTTTCAATCAAATCAAGCTTTAACCTCTCTACCTCATTTCGATTTTGATCCCGAGGGGGCATGACAATATAGAAAATCTTCTTCTACAAATTGATCCTAATCAACAAATCAATTTAAGCTTCATGGCTTTGAACATCTCAACTTCATTAGGAATCATATCAAGTTGAGATTCTCCGCATATCTCTCTGAAAGAGTGATCTCATCGCTTCATATCAGGTCACTCAGACATGCATCTATTGGGGCATGTCAGGTTCATCACAATCCATATCAATTTGACATTGTTCTCGGGGAATTTTAGGTCCATTAGGACTCATATCAATTTGGTATTGTCTCTCAATCAGGTGATTGACTTCCTCAGAATCCTTGTCAAGCTAGCTATCTCAAAATTCTTTTGATAGATATTCAGTCTCATTGCTTCATATTAGGCTGGATACTCTCGCCTCACTCTTCAGTCTTTGCTCAATCAAGTTCGAAGCTAATATCTCTTTATCGATCTTCATTCGATCAAGTTCAGAGTCGGTTCTCCTTATCAGAAATAGTCTGATGCAGGAGCATCTCGGGTCCTTGGCAATCCTGTGTTACCAAAAACATTTTGAAGTTTGTCTGTGTTGCTCGGTTCCTTCTTTGACTGAGTTGGTCGGTAGTTGGTTGGTTTCCTTTGGTTATCAAGGATGGTCGGTTATCTCCTGGGCGGTTGGTTGTTTCTCTAACGCTCGACGATGCTTGTCTATTGCTCAGTCATCTTTGCTTACCGAGTAGTTTCTTTGAGTTTCTGTTGAGGCTAACTTATGCATTGATTATGGGTCATGGATTTAATGATGGCATCAATAATTGAGAATCATGTGGTCCTAGATCTGACCGTTTCTTTCATTGATTGTGGATCTGAAGACCGAATCAGTTTGGTAGCCTCTTGTATAAATGTAGTTGTTTGGTTAGAGTTTAGGGGGTCAGTTGGCTAGAAGATAGAAGATCTTAGATTTGAGATTGTTGGAAAATCTTCGCATGTTTGAGGACTTCTGTAATTCATTGTAATATCAGGCTTGACCTTGCTCTTGCGTCAGGTGGTATTAGAGCGAGGTGAGATCTTGATCTAGGTCTGCGGATCTAGGTTTGTAGGTTCCTTCTTGTGAAGCCCTAGTTGAATTGTTGTGGGGTTGATGATTGTGATCTGACCTGCAATTGCAGAGGGTTGTCAAGATGGTTCATGGAAGGCGAGATGCAGATCTAGGATTGGCAGATATGCTAAGACAAATTGCTGCTAGATTAGAAGCTATTGAGACAGCCCAGAGAAGAGGCATACATCTTGAGGATGTTAGCGATGATGAAGTTGAGGTGGAACAAGGTGATGTAGAACATGCACCAGTGATGGATGAAGGTGAAGAAAGATTCTTGAAGGCTT
The DNA here is from genome assembly GCA_027943335.1 of Chamaecyparis obtusa. NCBI lineage: Eukaryota > Viridiplantae > Streptophyta > Pinopsida > Cupressales > Cupressaceae > Chamaecyparis > Chamaecyparis obtusa. Next base: position 1,099,039 of record BSBK01003432.1, on the reverse strand, counting down.
TGACAAATCTGAAGTCTAAACCACATTTTAATCCTCCTGAGTATGGTGGAAAATTGGATTCTGATGAATTGGTAGATTGGATCACTGAGATGGAAAAATATTTTGAGTATTAAAACATTCCTGAAGACAAGAAAGTGAAAATTTGCAAGCACAAAACTAAAAAGTCATGCATCCTTATGGTGGGAACATCTGCAGCTAGATAGGAAGAGGAAAGGCAAAGAAAAAACCAAGGTATGGAATAAAATGGTGAACAAATTGAAAGGAAAGTTCTTACCTTGTGATTATCAGATTAACCTAGTTCGGTGAATGCAAAGTCTAAGGCAGAAATATAGCTCGGTAAAAGAGTATACTAAGGAATTCTATAGATTAGATATCAGATCTGGACATGATGAAGATGATGTGGAAAGAATTGCTAGGTACCTGAATGGTTTGAGAGTTTCCATCCAAGAGGAAATTAGTTTGGTCAAATTGGAGAACATTGAAGAGGCTTATCAATTTGCATTGAAAGCTGAGGAGAAATTGAATAAGAGACATGAGCAAAGACAAAGAGGAAGAGGTGGTAGATTCCCTAGAGGAAGAGGTAGATCCTATGGTGAAAATGGTAGATCTGAACCTGAAAAGACAAATTTGGATAAAGGAAAGACTGAGTGGAAAGGTGAAAGTTCATCTAGAGGCAGAGGCAGTAACTACTGAGGTGGTTATAACAAAGGAAGTTTCTGAGGAACTTGTTACAATTGTAGAGAAGGACATAGATCTTTTGAATGTACACATGGAAGTAAGAAGGCTAGTAGCAGTAGAAATGCTTTGGTGCAAGAAGAGTCACCGAATGAACTTGATAAGGAAAATAACTTGATGGTAAGGAGAGCACTATGGAATGAAAGAAAAAAAGATCCTGTAAGAAAAAGTTTGTTCAAGACCAAATGTAGACTTTGTGATAAAGTTTGGGAGGTAATCATTGACAGTGGTAGCTCGAAGAATCTGGCATCTGAGGAAATGGTCACAAGGTTGCAATTGAAGAGGTTGGAACATCTGAAACCCTATCAGATTTCATGGATCAAGGATGATGCACTCTTGGTAAGTGAACAATGTTATGTGAATTTGAAAATTGGAAAGTACTATGATAAGGTGTTGTGTGATATCATGCCTATGGATTGTTGTCATATTTTGTTGGGTAGACCTTGGCAATATGATAGACATGCTATATATGATGGGAGATTGCATAGGTATACTATTGTGGCTGATGGAAAGAAACAAATCTTGTTACCTTTGATGGAAGAACCTGTTAGTAATGTTTGCACATCTGTGAAATTTTTCTTGATGGAAGGAAGAAAGTTTGTTAAGGATTTGAAAAAGAGTGATGTATGTTTTGCTGTGATTCCTAGCAAACTAAGTAAGAAAATAGAGGATAGTGTTTCTGAGGAGATTGATAAGTTACTGAGTATAGTGCAATAATTTCTGATAATGTACTTGATGGTTGGCTACCGAAAAGAAGCATTAATCATTGTATGGATCTAATCCCTGGAGCTGGTTTACCAAACAAGGCACCTCATCGGTTAACATCTACCGAGAATCAGGAATTGAACCGACAGATTCAAGAGTTGCTGGAGAAAGGTTTGATTAGAGAAAGTTTGAGTCCGTGTGTAGTACCTATTGTATTGCCATCAAAGAAGAATGGAGAATGGTGAATGTGTACTGATTCCAGAGAAATCAATAAGATAACAGTGAAGTATAGGTTTCTTATATTGAGAATGGATGATATAATGGATAGTTTGACTGGAGCAAAGTATTTCACCAAAATTGATTTGAAAAGTGGATATCATCATATCAGAATTAGAGAAGGCGATGAATGGAAGACTGCTTTCAAGACAAAAGAAAGTTTGTATGAGTGGTTGGTTATGTCTTTTGGTTTAACTAATGCACCGAGTACTTTTATGAGGCCGATGAATGAAGTTTTGAAGAAATTCTTGGGTAAGTTTGTGATTGTATATCTTGATGATATTTTGATATTCAGTAAGACCAGAGAAGAACATTTGTTGCATGTTAGACAAGTTTTGTAGAGATTGAAAGAGGAAAAGTTGCTGATAAATCTGAAAAAGTGTTCATTCATGAAAGAGGAGATTGTGTATTTGGGATTTGTGATTTCAGCTGATGGTTTGAAGATGGATCCTAAAAAATGTTGAAGCTATTTTGAATTGGCCTACACCTGTGAATGCTAGTGAGGTAAGATCATTTCATGGTTTGACAAGTTTTTACCAAAAGTTCATAAGGAATTTCAGTTCAATTTGTAATGCTATGACCGAGACTATGAGAGGAGATAAAAGGGAATTCAAGTGGACACATGTGTTGGAATTAGGAGAGATAGATACTGAGAGGGGAGAGGTGAATCAGTGTCTTCAATACTATCACTTGTAATACTTTTCCAATCTATATTAGCAATCTATAATAACCGACCAAAGTGACTTGGATCTAATTGCATAAATCAATCATCTAGTTAACTTTAAGAAAGTAAACAACATGAAATCAATATGACAATCACATAACACAAGTATTTTGGTAACACAGAAACCCTTGTTAGAAGGTAAAAACTGCGGTGGGGATGACACCCACAAATTCTTCACTACTGCAGATAGAAAAGGTTTGCCTATTAGGGCTACAAGTTTTGATCACTTCTGGTGATCTCACCTTGTTAGGAGTGACATATCAGATCAGCTAGATCTACCTAGTTATAGGATTTCAGCAATACTACTGAAGTGTGCACTTGGTTAAGAGATTTACAAAAGACTGTTACGTCTACTTTGTTAAGAGATTTAATAAAAGACTCTATTACAATTGTCAGAAAGTAATATGCAAAATTATCTGCTAATTGAAACTCAATTGTCTGAAATAGATCTTATAATTCTCTGATAAAGTATCACCTTGACTGTGATGCATATTTACTCTATTTTGCTCGGTAGCCTTCTTTGAATCTGCTTAGTATACTATTCTATTATCTCAACTGATTAACTTGAAGTTAGGCAATGACTTCAAGTGCTTCGTGAATCATATATCTCAAATCAACGACCCCTTAAAGTGGTGTGAACATACTGAATATATAGTGTTCTATTTTTCCGCTTAAGCAAAAATTAGGTTACAAAAATAATCATAACCCTAAGATCTACGGTGCAGAATTAACCTAGATCAACTATTACAAATAAGATAAACATTACATTCAATGAATATCTATTATAATAAATGCTCCTCAATCTTGGTAAACCATTTTATGATCTGTTGTAACCGTCTGCATAGAATAATGTGCCATTTTTGATTACTATGTCATTTCTTGTGATCATCGGTAAACATTGTATAGACTGCTCGGTGTATACTGCGATGCTCGGTGTTTACTGACTGTCAGTGTCAGTGTCGGTGTTTGCTGGTGCTCGGTAAACTATGTAATGCTCGGTGTAAGACTTTACCGACTTCTCTATTTTGCTCCTAGTTACCGACCAACTCAATATAGTTTACCAACTGATCTATTTGATATCTTTTGATACTAATGACAACCTTGAATGCTCAATAGAGATTAACAATCTCCCCCTTTGGCATTAGTATCAAAACTTCAAATGTCTATAGACATAATGTTCTGTATAGTCCTTATATCTCTGCCATATACATATCCACATAAAAAAAACTTTCTAAGTAGTTCATAAGTACTCCCCCTCGGTACATGCTTCCCGGTATAATGTAGTATATAATTAAAATTTGTAACCTATTTGGCATATAACCTATTTGGCATATATATACATGTTTTCCCCCTTTTTGATAGTAATGCCAAATTCAAAAAGATATACGGTATACTTACATCTTATCAAAAATTGATGGATGGGTTTTCTCCAATGAGGTCAAGAGGTTGTCCCACTCCTCTTTCAAGTTGGTAAGAGCAATATGCTCAAGACCGACTTGCGCATGCATGTCAAAGATATTTTCCAACACTGAAATCTCTAGTGTTGCCACTAATTGCTCAGCTTTGACAATGCGTGCCTCATAAATTTTCAGGTGAGGAATGAGTTCTAGTTGTAACTCTGTAACCTAATCTATTATTTTCTCTTCTTGTTTCCTTAAATAATCTATCAGCCGTCGGAGTTCTTGTACTCGGTGAATATGCTTGAGAAAAGCATTTGGCTCTATGATAGCGGCTTGTGTACTTACCTGAATTTCTGCTTCAAATCCTTTAATCTTTTCACTGACTTTGATAGTGAAGGTGTCTGAAGTACACAACTTAACCAATAATTGATAGATTATCTAAGCAATTGATTTTTCCTCGGTTATGACCTCAGATAATTTTACCTTCTTTATTGCCTCTTCTTGGCTTATCTTTTTTGCCAATTTGTCCTGAATTCTAGACTCTATCCTCTTTTCAATTCGCTTATCAGCATCTACATCCAGTGTATTTATCTTATTAGCAAGCAAAGCAAGTTGATCTATGATAGGAGTATTCTCATCAATGTCTACTTTAGGTACTACCTGCTAGAGAATATCCCGTATATCATTCAGAACTTCTTTTCTTTTGTGCTCTTGCTTTAGCTGCTCTTGCACTACTTTTCTCGAACATAACTCCCCATATTTCATTAACTCTGCGGGGCTCAGGGTTCACAGGTCACATTCTAGTATTATAATTACTTCATCAATGGTGACCAGCCCTTTTCCTTTCTTCTTCTTCTTCTGTCCAAGAGGTGACTTCTTCTCAGTAAGGACAATAGATCTTTCTCCACTTTTTGGAGTATCCTTCCCAATTGACACTGTATCTTCTTTCTTCTGCTCCTCAGTGAATGGTGTAGGAGTCTCGGTAGTAGTGTCGGAGGGGTTCACCTCGGTTGTCTTTGTTTCATCGGTTCCTTTTGGTTCATCGGTTGCTGTTGGTTTAGTGGACTGTGCCTCTGTACTATCAAGCTAATTTTTCTCTGTAGGTTGTGTAGACACTTGTGTTTTTGGTGTATCTTTATTTTGCTCAGGGATAGATGCATCAGGTTGTACTTGTGAAATTATTTTGACGGCCTCTGCAAGTATAGGTAATTCACCTGGTAAAGATGTGAGCACACTATCAATAATCTTCGATGCTTCATCTTTGTATTGCTCAATAGTCACATCTGCATCATCTTTGTCATCAGGATCACCGTTAGTGATGTCCTTAATGAGTACATCATCATCGGTTTTCTTCTTCAAGTGGATCTCTACTGGATTTGGTGCGTCCTGTGATACTTTTACCTCTTTCTTCTTATCGGTGATATCAATTACCTCGGTAACTGATATAATAGAATCTAGTACCTGATTTCCCTTACCATTGTCAATGTAAATGCCTTTATCTTTTGAATTTTGTCTCTTCCTAGACAGTTTCAGGAATGCTTCCTGTTCAGCTTTCTCTTCAGCATTCAAAATTACTGTCCATAACGAATCACATTTGACATCCATGTCACCCACATTCTCATCCAATATCTGCAATGCTCAATTCTTGACTAAATCTTTGTTGATACTTTGTCAAATATTCACTTGCTTCACCATAGCTCATAGTTGTAGCAATACGAACTAATGACCTTTCTCTTTTCCTTCTCTCTGTTTCTAGTGCAGTAGCCCATTGCACATTTATTCTGTCATCTAGTTCCTTCGGTAATTGACATGCAAACTCCATTGGTACTCTTTTGAACTTAATCATCATCTGGATGATAGCACATTCCAATTTTGTCTTGTCCTCAGTTGACATTGTGTCAAAGTTGCCTATGCTTGGATCTGCAAGACTTCCATTCTCAATAATGTCTTCAATTATTTCATCAATTGTACCTACCTTGCGTTTGACTACCTTGAACTGATTTTTAGTATCTTCGTTATCTGTGTCTTCTGTGTCTTCTTTGCTTCTTATGAATTTCCTTCTTTTCTTTGGTGCCTTAGCTACAGGCTTTTTCTTCCTTTTAGCATATTTCCTTGTCGGTGTAGTTGCCCTCATTTTATTTACTTTTATTTCTTCTTGCTTTGGAGGGGATGAGGCTGTAGTAGACGATCTTGTCTTCATGCCTTTTTCTTGTTCATCTTTAGCTGGAGGAACTGGTGTAGTATCCTTGTCTTTGTCTGACTCGATTTCCTCGCTGTCAAAGGGCTTGTCAGCTAACAGTAACTGACCTTCGGTTACTTCTTTAATCGGTGACTCCTTAGGTAAGTCTGATGCATTGCCATACCTAGCATCAAGGTCTTTCCTCATTTTCTTTTCCCTACGAGACATTTTACTGATCTCTATATCAGTTGTTATCCTTGATTTTGCTTCATCATAAGTACCGAACCTAGTGGTAGTGATATCTATCAGTAGTGCCAATATTGCGTTAATAGATTTCAAGGTGAAATCTTTGTTCATTTCGTATCCCATTGGTGCCAACCACTTAATTCTAGGTTCTACAGCCTTGATCATAGAAAAATCTGTACTTACTACAAAAGTTATATCATTTTCAAATTTATCAACTAATTCCCTTGGAATTCTGCTCCTTTGATGCATCCTAGTCTTGAATTCTTGAAATATGCATCAAATTCATTTTTCATATTCTGTCCTAAACTCTCCATCATTTCACCAATCTAGGCGATAATCGGTTTATTTGATTGCCATGTTGCTTTACTGATACCGGGCACAAAATTCTGTAGGTAGAGAAATATGCACACAAGGAGTGAACCGTACTTACATGTATTAGTCTTTTTGGACCTTATAGTCTTCATATTCTCCTGAACTTGATGTAGTAGAATTTCGACGAGATCAATCTGGTGATCTTTCTTCACAATTTTGTAAGCCATGTCCATGGCGCTGCAGGGTACACTGTTCAATCTGCTCGATTGAAATATCTTGTATCCGATGACATGAGTTGCGAATTTCACCACTGGATCCTTGATTGTTGAAATCTTTAAGGCTCTGCCTTCCCATTGTGCTCCAGTGTTCTTCTCTACGTCGTTATGAGACAAACTTTGAAAAGATTTAGCTTTATCGGTAGTAGGATATCCAGTAACTTTGCTTATAATCTTCTTGTTAACCTTAACAGGTTTATCTAGCCACAATTTGTCGTCATGAAATCTGCTAAGCACGATTCTTATCCAATCAGTGCTGAATCTTTGTGGGAGATACGTGAAATTAGATAACCCTGATTCTTGAATCTTCTTATGTTCGGATTTTATCTTTCCATCCGGTCCACAAATTTGTTGATACACTACAACGGTCTCAAAATCATGAATTTCACTGATCTTGCAATGAATATATGCCCTAACATCCCCTGTTAGTAAAACCCTATCTGGAATACTCGAAAAAGCTCCCATATTGTCCTTTTGAGCTGCGACCTTTGGATGTGGTATGAATTTTGCCTCAGCAAAATTAGCTCTTACAATCAGCTCTACTTCCTCCTTAATGACGTTCATTTTTCTTGCAGATGATGTTGATGCCATAAAAAAAATCTAGGGTTTCGGTCAAGCAAAGAGTAACAGGTGTCTAGTTGCAGAAGAACTTACTCGGTTTAGTCGAAGAGTATCCTCAGTTCGATCTACAGTTACTTTTAATCTTTCTAAGGAATTTTTCAGCTCGAACTCTACTCTGTGAATTTTTGTTCTTCAAAATTGCAATGTGATAATAACTCTATTTCCGTGTATTTATAAACCCTTTCGATATTCCCACTCAAACTTTCATGCATTAAATGCTCAACCTAACCTTTAGTACGACACAACTATCAGTTCGGTGATGTCTACAATTTTCTCCGCTCGGTTAACATAGGATTTCTTCATCGGTTTGTACTGTTGTCGGTTAACCTTGTGTAGTGATTACCGATGGGTAACCAACTCTCAGTCTCTCTTTTACCGACTATATGACATTGTTAGCTCATAACATATAAAACCATAGTGCATCTTTATTCATGCAGATTTGGTATTCGCACATCATATATAAGGAACTGTATGTAGAATGTGATCATTTAAAATGTCAGTTCCATACATACCTTTGTCACTTTAAGTGGAAGTACCGATGTCACCCCATCCAGTGGACAGGGTTTCACCGATGGTGTTACTTGACTCAGCATTCTCACTAGATGCCTTCTTCCACATAGTGTTCCTTAGTCTTGTGATCTCTGTAATGTTATATCCACTTTCAAATATATGGTTTTCATTTGGTGCTCGGTCTTTGCAGTTCTTGCTTAAATGATCGACCTTGTGACAGTGCATACATGCCATTCCAGTGTTTGTCCAACTTCTTGAATGTCCAATCTAACTCTTCCTATAGCAGTTTGCTGCAATGTGTCCATACCGACCACATACAACACAGTTAGTCCATGTATTATAATCCCAAACATATGAGTTACCTTGTCTTTTCAGTTGATATGGTCTGCACTGTGGTTTCTCCTTAGGTGTCCAAACTTGTTTCATTTTTTCTTTACATTCTCTTGCAGTGTGTCCATGCTTATTACAGGTGTAGCATATCTTCTCCACAGTGGTGTTGTTAGCAAGATCTTTTTGTTTATCTCTGCACTCATAAGCAGGATGTCCAAATTTTCCACAATAATAGCAGTATCCATTAAACTTAGGAGTGACAGGAGGTTTACCTTGTGCTTTGCTTCTACACACATTTGATGTATGTCCTGATTTTCCACAGTGATGACATGCTAACACTTTGGGTTTTTGACTTTGATTGTTGTTGACATTTTCAGCTTGTTGTGATGATTCTCCTTTACCGGTGTAGCCTATACCGGCTTTACTTCCAACTCTTCTCTGATTAGTCAGGAAATCATCAATCTTTTTGGAACTATCTTTAGCTATCTTAATCATTTCATTATGTTGCTTTTGTGTCTTTCATTCATTTCTTAGCTTTTCATTGTCAACTCTTAATATTGCAACATCTTCAAGTCTTCTAGATAATTCTCCATTTACTCGGTTCATTTCTTGATTGAAAGTCATCATTTGATTTGATACTTGGAAGTTACGATCAGTGAGTCTCTGTATTTCATTTTCTTTTGCTTGAAGTTGTTGAGTCATTAGTCTTCAGTCTTCAATAGCCATATTTCGATCTTGTTCAACTTGTCTTACATTGTTCATAATTTCCACCATTCTTACCATCTGGGATTCTTGACTGATTTGAAGTACTTTTACTTGTTCAAATAGATGCTGATTATTTTTAGATAAATCAGTGACGGTACTATCAGATCTGTCAGAGATGCTTCTAGAACTTGATCCTACATGATCAAATATATCATCAATAGGTTCTTCATGATAACCAATTTCATTTTATAGAATTGCAAGATTCTTCCTTTCAACCAGTGATTTCTTCAGTTCTTCCTTGGCTTGTTTATACTATTCCACAAACATCTGCATTTGTATCTTTTGATTCTCAATAGTCTTGTCAAGCTTGTACCTCTCCATGACTTAGATCTTTACCCTTCAGTGGTTAAACTATTTCAACAAGACAACTGAGCTCTATTACCAATTGTTGGAATTAGGAGAGATAGATACTGAGAGGGGAGGGGTGAATCAGTGTCTTCAATACTATCACTTGTAATACTTTTCAAATCTATATTAGCAATTTGTAATAACCAACCAAAGTGACTTGGATCTAATTGCATAAATCAATCATCTGGTTAACTTTAAGAAAGTAAACAACATGAAATCAATATGACAATCACATAACACAAGTATTTTGGTAACGCAGAAACCCTTGTTAGAAGGTAAAAACTGCGGCAGGGATGACACCCACAAATTCTTCACTACTGCAGATAGAAAAGGTTTTCCTGTTAGGGCTACAAGTTTTGATCACTTCTGGCGATCTCACCCTGTTAGGAGTGGCATATCAGATCAGCTAGATCTACCTAGTTATAGGATTTCAACAACACTACTGAAGTGTGCACTCGGTTAAGAGATTTACAAAAGATTGTTAAGTCTACTCTGTTAAGAGATTTAATAAAAGGCTCTATTACAATTGTCAGAAAGTAATATGAAAAATTATCTGCTAATTGACACTCAATTGTCTGAAATAGATCTTATAATTCTTTGATAAAGTATCACCTTGACTGTGATGAATATTTACTCTGTTATGCTCGGCAACCTTCTCTGAATCTGCTCGGTATACTGTTCTATTCTCTCAACTGATTAAATTGAAGTTAGGCAATGACTTCAAGTGCTTCGTGAATCATATATCTCAAATCAACAACCCCTTAAAGTGGTGTGAACATACTGAATATATAGTGTTCTATTTTGCCGCTTAAGCAAAAATTAGGTTACAAAAATAATCATAACCCTAAGATCTATGGTGTAGAATTAACCTAGATCAACTATTATGAATAAGATAAACATTACATTCAATGAATATCTATTGCAATAAATGATCCTCGATCTTGGTAAACCATTTTATGATTTATTCTAACCGTCTGCATAGAATAATGTGCCATTTCTGATTACTATGCCATTTCCTGTGATCATCGGTAAACACTGTATAGACTGCTCGGTGTTTACTGTGATGCTTAGTGTTTACTGACTGTCAGTGTCAGTGTCTGCTGTTGCTCGGTAAACTATGTAATGCTTGGTGTAAGACTTTACCGACTGCTCTATTTTGCTCCTAGTTACCAACCAACTCAATATAGGTTACCGACCGATCTATTTGATATCTTTTGATACTAATGACAACCTTGAATGCTCAATAGAGATTAACAACATGGAGGTAATAAAAGTTTTGAGACTTTGAAGTAGAAGGTTGCTGAATTTCCTATTTTGGCATTGCCTGATTTCAGTAAGGTATTTCAAGTGGAATGTGATGCAAGTGGAAGTGCTCTTGGAGATGTGTTGAGTCAAGAAGGTAAACCTATTGCTTTCTTTAGTGAAAATTTAAATGGTGCTAGAAGTAAATATTCTATGTATGATCAAGAATTATATGCTATTGTTCAAGCATTGAAGAAATGGAGACATTATTTGATACCGAGTGAATTTGTGTTGTATACCGATCATAAGGCTTTACAGTATTTAGGTAGTTAGAATAAGTTGAATCAAAGACATATGAAATGGGTTGAGTATTTGCACAATTATACATTTGTGATAAAGCATAAGAGTGGAGTCACTAACCGAGTTGTTGATGCATTGAGTAGAAGATCTTTGATGCCGAGATGAAAATTGAAGTTCTTGGTTTTGATGAGATGAAAGATTCTTATGAGTTTGATCCTGATTTTTCTGAGCCATGGAGAAAGTGCAGAGCACCTATTCAAGATCAACAAGATACTAAATGGGATGAATATTTTATTCAGGAAGGTATGTTGTTTAAAGGTATTCGGTTGTGTATACCGAGAGGAGTAATGAGAACTAATTTGATAAAAGAGAAACATAGTAGCGGTTTGGCTGGACATTTTGGTATTGATAAAAAATGGAATTTGCTTAAGGAGAAATACTATTGGCCACAGTTGTATAGAGATGTTTAAAAATCTGTGAAAAGTTGTGGAGTTTTTCAAGTTGCAAAAGGAGTAAGTCAGATTACTAGATTGTATACACTAATTGTTGTACCTAAGAAACCTTGGAGTGACATTAGTATAGATTTTGTTCTTGGCTTACCGAAGATAGTAAGAGGTAATGATTCTATATTTGTGGTTGTAGATAGATTTTCTAAGATGACACATTTTATACCTTGTAGAAAGACATCAGATGCAGTACATGTATCAGATCTTTTCTTTAAGGAAATTTTCAGATTGCATGGATTACCGAGGAGTATTATCTCAGACCGAGATAGTAAGTTTGTTGGATAGTTTTGGAAGACCCTTTGGAAGAAATTTGGCACTGAGTTGAAATATAGTTCTATGTTTCACCCACAAACCAATGGATAGACAAAAGTTGTGAACAAAAGTTTGGGAAATATTTTGAGATGCTTAGTTGGAGACACACCGAGTAATTGGGAATCTATGTTGGCACAAGCAGAGTTGGCATAAAATAATTCAGTGAATAGGAAACTGGAAAAACACCATTTGAGATTGTGAATGACACACATCCGAGAGGTATATCTAATTTGAGGGATATTGCTGATGAAAGTAAGAAAAGTTCTGAAGGAGTAAAATTTGCTGAGTACATGAAGACATTGCATGAAGATGTGAAGCTGAAACTGGAAGGGAGTAATAAAAAATACAAAGACAAAGATGACAGATCAAGGAGACAAAACTTTTGATGTTAGTGATGAAGTGATGGTTCATTTAAAGAAAGGCCAATTTCCTATTGGAACATATGGGAAGCTGAAGATGAAGAAGTTTGGACCTTGCAAGATTTTGAAGAAATTTGACAATGGAAATGTATATGAGATTGAGTTATCTGATGACATGGACATATCACCTATTTTCATTGCTGATTTGTATGAGTACCATGAACCTGAGGAAGAGATGGCAGTACCGATGGAATATCCTAAGAAGCAGAAAGAGGAAGAATAGATCAATTGAAGACAGTTCATGGATTTCATAGTCTGAGTTGGATGCAGCTCGAATCATACCTACCAAATGATTTGGAGAATCATTTCAAAAAAACCCTAGGTGTCTGATGCAGGAGCATCTCAGGTTCTTGGCAATCCTGTGTCACCAAAAACATTTTGAAGTTTGTCTGTGTTCCTCAGTTCCTTCTTTCACCAAGTTGGTCGATAGTTGGTCGGTTTCCTTTGGTTACAGAGGATGGTCGGTTATCTCCTGGGTGGTCAGTTGTTTCTTTGATGCTCAGTGATGCTTGTTTGTTGCTCGGTCATCTTTTCTTACCGAGTAGTCTCTTTGAGTTTCTGTTGAGGCCGACTTGTGCATTGATTATGGGTCATAGATTTAATGATGGCATCAATAATTGGGAAGCGTGTGGTCCCAAATCTAATTATTTCTTCCATTGATTATGGATCTAAAGGCTGACTCAGTTCGGTAGCCTCATGTATAAATGTAGTTGTTTGGTTAGAGTTTAGGGGCTTAGTTGGATAGAAGATAGAAGATCTTAGATTTGAGATTGTTGGAAAATCCTCACATATTTGAGGACTTCTATAATTCATTGTAATATTAGGTTGTAATCAGGAAGGCCTTATAGCCTGACATGTATGAATCTATTTGATGAAAATTAATGAAAGATCCTGCATTCTCTCTCTCACTGTGTTGTTGTTTGCTTCCATGTGTTGTTGGGTAGGCTAGATCATTAGGGTGTGCCATTGTTTGGCCCCTCTTGACCCTGCTCTTGCGTCATAGTCTCATCGCTTCACATTAGGCTGTTCTCTAATCTAGCTACTATCTATTCTTTGAATCAACTCGCTACTCGCACTTTGATTCAAAGAGGGGAAAATGTAATCACCTAAAATTTGTCTAGTAGAACCTAAGCCCCTAATTTTGATCAAATTGTTTTAAGACAAATTCTAAATCTCAAAGGCATATTTTACTAGACATAATTATGTAAGCAAACTGATTAATTCCCCTTGCATAATTAAATTATTTCTAAAAATCAAGCCTAAATCATTTCTAAACTTGAAAAATCATAAAATTGTCAAAACTTACCTTTAATATAAAGTCCTAGTACTTTTATTAAAAAGAGCACTTTGTGCAACTTAATCTCGATTAATTGACAATTGAAAGGGGATTTGCTATTTTGTCTTATTCTCCCATCAAGCTTGACCAATTAAAATTCTTGAATCCTTTCACATGGATTGATCTTTCTCACCACTCATCTCTACCTAACATCTTTTGCCTCTTAATCTCCACCCTACATTCTTGAAGCAATTCCTTTAAAAATAAGCTCTTCCTTGGTTCAAGGGATCCATCTTGACAATCTTGCATCTTGTCCCAATCTTGATCATTTGCATCTTTGTGATTTGCATTCTTGCATTCTAGAGTAATATTTCTATTTTGAATTCTTAGTTCTTAGTTACTCATAGCTCTCTTGCATTCTTAGTTTACTTCATTCTTAGCATAATCTTGCATTGTTAAATCTAGTTTAGTTTCTTGCATTGTTATCATAGCATAGTTTCTTGCATTTTCATTCTAGAATACTAGTTGCTTCACATCCATTCTAGCTCAGTTCTCTCATTATAGCATTGTTCTTACATTCTAGTTTCATTTCTAGTTTTGCATTGCATTTGAATCTTCCATTTTGGAGTAGTAAAGTCACTATTCCTTCATACCAATTTGATGAGCATTATAAAAAGTATTAAAATCACTTCAACTAGGAAGTAATAAGCTGGTTTTGAGGGTTTAGTTGGTTCATTTGATATGGACTCATATAGCTAAATTTCTGAGTTAATGGTTTATTGAGTGTTGGTTGCATTTCAATTTAATATCAATATTTAACCACACATGCAGTGTAGCAGGATATACTAAAAAATGATTTGTTAGAGAGTTAAAAAAATGTTTCAATCAAGTACACTTTGTGGGTGTCAATGTTGTCTTCTATAGCCCTAATTAGCTCTGATATCCCTTTCCAGAAATAGAAATTAATAATAAATAATAAATATATTAATCATTATAATCAAAGAATGTTAAACACCAACATTGACTATTGAGAACATCTGTTAATCATAAATACCATTGATTGAAGGCAAGAGGTGTTTCCTTTTAGTCACAAAGAGAAAATAAGACAACCTTGATTAGAGTGACCAATACTACCCATACATAGAGACAAATGAATAAAGATTGGTTTCAAGATAACTAATATTCATTACAAATGGTATAGTTTGAATAGAAATTGAGAATTAATGAACAATCATGATAAGATAAAACAGTAAAGGGAGTCGATTAGTCAGTCAGTAAACACATTGGCAATTTGAGAGACCATTCAAAACCCATTTATCAATTACTATGCTCAACATGAATTTATGCGATCATGGGAAGTGGATGATACTGGAACAAAGATCTTAATAATCGATATCGATTTAGTGGAAGACAATGATTTTGTCCAAACCCAATGACAATGATTAGAAGCCTATAATTATCAGGTGGAGAATTAATATTATCATGCCAACAATACACCATATTGGGACAAAGAAATAATACAACTTCAAATCAAATAATTAGGTAACTAATGAGAAACAATTAAAGAATTAATAGTATGATTAATATTATTGACCATATTGGAATGATTTAGCAATCAGTATTGAAGTGATGCGGTTTGTAAAGTGATGAGTCATGACCTTTGTAACGTGGCTTATCACTGTCACTACTATATATATATGTGTGTGTGTGTGTGTGTGTGTGTGTGTGTGTGTATTGTTACTATAACTGATGGTGACGATGATGAGGACTGACTAAGATCAGACGTATACAAGATAGTAGAAATATTAGATCAGTTATTATCATATCATTGATGTCAAGCAATCAATATCTGATTTATATTGTGTTTCCATATCATTTAGAGTATGATATAAGTTGAATGAGTTAAGGAGAAGGAGAAATGAAATGTTTTAAAGATTGAAGAACTTAATTGGGCAACTGATACATATCATACAATGTTAAGATTATGTTGATATAATTGTTTTCTACCTAACATTTGATTATTTCAAATTAGTAAAGAAGATTAATCAAGTCGGTAAGCAAAACTATTTTGACTACTGAGTAGAAAAAGTCATTTGATGAAAGCAAAGTAAGTTTCAATAAAAGAAAAGGAACTCAAGACACTGAGCAGAAGGTTTTAGTCACTAAGTTTAGATAGCCAAAATTCAGTTGGAAGAAAAGAAGTTAGTCGCCAAGAAAGGAACATAAATTAAATACAAGGATCAAAATGACATTTAATGTTGAACTATGATCAGCTGGAAGATTCTAATGAAGAGGAAGAGTTAGTTGGAGAGATTTATGACCAGGAAAATTCAAGATGATAATATATGGTATAGATCTAAGAAAGAAAAAGAGAAGTAACAACTTTTAAGAAAGTTCAAGTTCTAAGGCGATGATAAAACATTTTACCAAGCTCTAGATTCATTGAATTAGTTTATGAAGTTGATCGAACGGTTGAAATTAATCAAAAAAAAATGTGATAAAGGAGATTAAGTGGAAAAAAAAAGCCTATATAAAGGATGAATTTGTATGAACAAATGGTTGGAAAATTGAAGGGTTATTGAGTCATCGACTGATGCAGTTTAGAAGGAAAATGTTGAATTTTGAGTCAGAAAGCTGAATTTGATGAAGTGTTGAAGCTAATGGAAAGTGAAGGATTGAAGTGAAGAAGAAGAGTGCACAAAGGATATAATTATGCAAAGGATAGTTGCAGATTCACAGGTCAATTCATTTACTATTTCTTATTAAAATTTGTAACAGAGAAATCTCTTAACCGAGTGGACTTAATAGTCTTATTGTAAAATCCTTGCAAAAGGTAACATTCTTAAGTGTTTGAAGACCTTTAACTAGGCCACTCCTTGTATGATTGGATCAAACTTAGCAGTGTGCATTGTAATCTTTAACCATATTGGATTTTAATCGAGCATACTTCATAAGAATATTTTCTGTAGTGGGTGACAATTCCCACAATGTTTTTTTTCCCAAAGTTGGGTTTCCATGTTAAATAATGGTGTTATATGTGTTGAATGATTTATGTGATTATTTTTGATTATGGTAACTATAGGTTTTGAAGGGGCCCCAAAACCCTTTAACAAAGCATAAAGTAGATAAGAAAAAAAGAACTAAAAGACAACAATTGTTGGGTATAACTGAGGTTCACTGGGATAACCTTTTATGGATATAGTTGAATCAAAATTACCCTTAAGAATGTCAATCCGGGATTCGTAAACTCGTGAGAGATATAACGGCTGTTTGCTCAAGGGGTGAAAGTAATAAATCAAGAGTTTTATGAATGCACATTACTGTTTACTAATAAATTAAATTACCACACATCTATTGCAAAATAAATTTTAAGATTCAAACAATACTTCTATAAATGGATTAAATTCACCTAAAGTTCACACCCTTTAACGATTAAACAATATATTTATAAATTCTATTAACACACCTCGAAATAATGAATCACACTCTTCTAAATAATTAATCGCAATGAATGCTTATTGTGAAAGATGTTGTCTGATTAGAAGTTGGTTTAATTAAGGATTGTAATCTGCTTAAGCTGTGACAGGAAGTATGGTAGCGACAGGAGGTTTTTAATCGATTGGTTTTAATACAGTGCAACAAAAAGTGTGATGAGTGCGGTAGGAAGTATGATAAGGAGGGCAGAGAGTACTATAGATGGCGACAGGAAGTTATGAATATTATGAGTATTTTAGCTCAATGACTGAAAGGATATGGTAAGAGGAATACAAAAAATGATATTGTGAGTATTAAGGATGAATGCAGGTGGTAGGAAGAATACGGCGAACAGTAATAGATTTATGTAATAACAAAACAATTTCTTTATAAACTGTCACAACCAACTATTTCATCAGACAATTGAATTTATGATCAATCGACAAGCTCTGTATAGATTCAATCAAACATATACAGAAAACTTCTTGGAAATGCACATACGAAATCGATAATACTGAAAATACTTACAAAATAAACTATAGTAATCTCACCAAGTTTCCCAAGAGGGGGCCCTCCTCCTGTTCGCAAGGTGAGAGATATCTTAAAACTAGCTGCTACAGGAGTTCTGCGTTCTCAATTCAGTATTTCAGAGATCATGCAAAAATAGGGTGTTTCATATATTATTGATTATATGTCTTTTGATTCACATTTGCTTATATAACCTAAAATGTTTAACCATATTGACAACTAACTAGAATGGCCGCTGGCCTATTTCCTAAACATAGAGAAAAGTTTGTTTTGGCCGCCGGCCATACATAACAATTTGCAAAACAGTCTAACTAAAATATCATATGACCAAAATCTGAGCCATTCAAAACTATGTGCTTAATGTAACAAAGCAACAACTTCAAAACTGTTCTTCCAGCTAAATGGCCGACTCCATATCCTCGCATGTTTAGTTCCTGTAGCAGAATGAACCAACATATATCAATATTTATGCATTAAACATCCACTCTTTCAAGAAATATTTCAAACCTTAAGACTTTATTATATGCACTATATTCCTTAATAATTAATGGCAAAACAGGGGTTTTGACAGGCTTAAGACAAGGCAAAAGTTACAAAGAATGTACAAAAAAAAAAATAGTTTGCACACCCATCAACAATCTTTCCCAGAAAGGGCCAAAAATTGAGAGGGACATATCCTAGATAATACATTAAAGCACTAGCACAAAAAGTGCATGATACTATAACAAAAAAACTACCAGAAAAATAGGGCAAAAGAACTCCCAACAACAGGGTCACTTCATCATTTTGGGGAACTCCTCAGATTCCTCCATCTGATTCTGCATTTTCTTGATGGACTCCTTCAGATTGGAAATATCTTTATCATGGGCCAGAATCATCTTTCTAGTACTGAATCTGGTCGTAGAGCCCAGACCAAGCAATTGTATTGAAGAGCACACAATTATATTGAGAGGGGGGGGGGGTGAATCAGTAGAATAACCTTTTTAAATTTAAATACTTTTATTCAAAGATAACTTCAATTACTCAAATAAACAATTATGCACATGAACACAATATTTACGTGGAAACCCAATATGGGAGAAAACCACAAAATAATTTTCTTTTATATATAATATTGTTCTTTTACAATGTTTTGTAGGCACCAACCTACTAGAGGCTCCAACCCCTATGTTTATGAGCACCGACTCACTAGAAGCACCAACTCCCACACTTCGCAGGCACTGACCTACTGGAAGCACCAACTCCCCCTGTCCGGATTCTGAGCACCAACTCCCCTTGTCCGGATTCTGAGCACCAACTCACTGTATACAAATTTTATTCCACCTTGGCAATGTTGCTTTCTTCAACTGATGATGGATTCTATTTTGCTGTACCAATCTGAATATATTTCCTTCCTCAATCTACTATTATTATAGTCATAAATCTGCCATAAGATAATCACAATCACTTAATGTTATTCAATATATTTTCTTCCATCCCATATGTACCACACCTATAAGCTGATTGTCTTCAAAGCACATTTTTCTCATATACTGTATATACATAATATATATATCAGATTAAAATCTGAATATATATAAATATTTAATTCTCTCTTTTTATCATTTTCTCACTGCTCTTCTTCTTTCTTATTTCAATTTCAGACTCCCTCATTTTCAAAATGATGGATCAAATATTTATATGTTCATATCTTTAAATGAAACAATGTGTCTCTTTATAAAAGATATGACTTTTTATGAATAGGTGTATTTTAATAAAATACTATTAACTTTAATTACTTTAATCTTTCCCCTTTTTTAATCAAACCATTTTTTATCACATATCAAATATTTGTCTTTTATTAAAAATTTATATCCCTGTTGCCGTATATCTCTGCTGTATTAATGTTTAACGCTGCATACATACTTTTAACCGCTGTAATATTATTGCATCTTTATAATCTTTCGATTTGATGCTATTGTTTCTTTCAATGTAACTAATCTTAATTCTCCTTGAATGCTGACCTTTAACCAATAGTTAATTTGTTTGTTACTTTATTACTATTTTGACATTGTAATGGATCGGTCTTCACCACAATTTGATCGCTGCCATTGTAATTCTGTAAGATGTCGCTAACTTGTGTAATTGGATTTTTATTTCCATTGCATATAATCCCACTTCTTTATTACATTAATCAATACCTTGGTAAACTCCCTCGTTGTTAATATTTCTTTAATCTAAAAAACACTGCTTCCTTCATTGCGTGGCTGACTGAAAATGCTAATGATGTGGCAACACACTTGCTGACTGTATTCTATATATCTCTGTATCTTCATATACGTATCATATGTATACATCTCTATCATATGTTCTATATCTGTATGTATACATATGTATTATATACGTATCTTGTTAGGTCATTATGCTAGTCATTATGTCTTCATATGCAATCATATAATCTTCATATTATACGCTGTGTGAGTATATGGATTTTTCTTTTATCGACACAAGATGTTGTTCAATATGATTTACTATTTACTATATATCAATATGTTTTACTGTATAATATACATAATGTAATATGTGTTCTCTGTATGAAATATATCTTCGTATGTAATGTATATGATCACTATTTTGTATGTCTCTGCTTTCTGTATACATGTCTTTTCTATATGCTTCATAAACCTCTATTTTCATTGCTGTGTACATGCTCATGGTATTCTCTGTGTATATGCTTCATCAATGAGATATAATATACACTATATGGTATAGTATTCTATTTTGACATCAATGACAATTTTCCATCAATCTCCCCCTTTGTCATTGATGGAAACTTCTCAAATACATAATACTGATTGTGCAAGACTCCCCCTTAGTTCATTGTTCCTTCAACTTCAATCTCTCCCCCTTTGACATCAATGGCAAAGGGTATCCAAGACTAGAAACTAGCTCCCCCTGAACACATGCTTCTCATGAAATCTTTAATGAATGGATGAAAGTGACACTTCTCCCAATTTCTCCCTTAGGTACTCAAAAGTTTCCTTTATGACTGATTTTGACAATGTAAGTACCCCAATATTTTGTGCCATAGCTAATTTCATTTTCTTGTACAAAGAAATATTTTTCATCATTCATATCTTGTAAAACATAAAAATTGTTTGCAATCCTACAAGCATTAGCTATTAATTTTCCATCCATTTTAATTTCACAACCTTTAGAAATGTTACATTATGCTCTTGATCACAAAACTGACTTACACTTAGTAAGTTTTCTCTTGGCCCTTTTACATACCACACATCTTTCTTATTTTGAACATGTAAAGCTATAGCGATTTTTCTTTCTTTCTCCAAACCTTTTTAGTAAGATCTTCTTTCTTTGCTTGTTTTGAAGGAAAGATTGTTCTGCATTTGTGGGCTGCATCTCCAAAATTGTTACACTTGGAACATAGGATATCAAAATTAACCAATGGAGCAAAAAGATTTTGAGTTCTAAAATTTTGAGTGTTCTTCTCTTTGCTTCTGTAGTTTAGAACTTTGTGACCAAATTTGTTACAAGAGTAGCAATATCCATTAAATAGGTAAGAAAAATACTGTCTATAATATGGCCTTTTCCATTCATTCATATTTTGTTTTGGTATTCTACATTCTAGTGCTTTGTGACCAAAACAATTGCAAGAATAGCAATATCCATTAAAGTTATGACAAGGTTTACGAACATCATTCTCTTCATTCTTCTTATAGTTCCTTTCTTTAAGCCTTTCTTCTTTTGATGGTTCATTTATGACTGTCTTGCTTCCTTCTTTTATGAAGCCTTTGAATGCATTGTTAATGTTTGAGTTTCCTTCATAACCAACCCCTGTTTTGCTGGAAGAAGGCCTTTGACCATCAATGATATCATTTAGGATTTATGAACTCTTTTCAAATTTGAGACTGTTAATGGTGCATTCCTTCAACTCCTTTTTTAACTTTTCAATTTCTAGGTTTAAATTAGTTTCAGCTTGTTTAGCTTCTTCTAATCAGATCTTTAGATCTTCAATTGTTTGTTCTAATTTCTTTGCTGCTTCCAAATTCTCCATAGCTTCTTCTTTGAGTTTCACTAATTTTCTTTTCAGTCTTTCATTTTGTTTGTATGCATAATGAAGTTCTTCTTTGAGATCAACATTCTCTTCCTCATTACATGATTTGTCTTCCTCTTCTTCATAACTATCACTTGTGTCTGCTTTAGCCATAAATAGAATCTCATCCTCCTCATCACTTGGGCATTCCTTGCTACTTTCATCTGAAGAGCTGACCTTTTTGGAATAAAAACTCCTTTTGTTTTTGTTTTGATATTTCTTATTGTTATTCTTCCATTTTTTCTTTGTGTGTGATTGATTTTCATCTTCACTTGAGTCATCATCATTTTGAGGACATTTTGAGGCATAGTGTCCTATCTTTCCACAATTAAAGCATTTGAAAGGGAATTTCCCTTTATATTTTCCACTTCCCCTTTTTAGCTTTCTCAAGAAATGAGCTTCAGCCTCATCAGTTTCATTGCTTGAACTATCACTTAAGATTTGTTTCTTGCTCTTACTATTTTTAGAAACTTTAAAAGATATTTCCTTCTTAGGCTCCTTGCCTCCAATCCTCATTTCATAAGCGGTAAGAATTCCATGTAATTCATCTTTAGTAAGACTATCCAGATCTTTTCTCTCTTCGATTGCTGACACTTTAGAATCAAATCTAATGGGTAGGGATCTCAAGATCTTTTCAACCACAAGTTGTTCTTCTACTTCTTCACCAAGGGCTTTTATTGCATTGACTACTTCATCAACATGAGAGAGAAATGAGGCCATGTCTTCATCTTCCTTCATTTTCAGGCTTTCGAATGTGCTTCGGTGAGTTTGAAGTTTGGCCTTCTTTACATTGTCGGTCCCTTCATATATATTTTTCAACTTGTCCCATATCTCCTTTGCAGATTTACAATGCATAACTTTTGTGAATTCCGAGTCGGCTAGATTGCATAAAATAGCATGTTTTGCTTTGGCATTATTTTCACTTATCTTCTTTTCGACTGAATCTGTTGGTGGTGTCGCTGGTGGTGTATAACCATCTAGTACTGATTGCCAAACATTGAATCCAATAGCCTTTAAATATGCTTCCATCTTTATACTCCAAAATGCATAATTTGTCCCATCAAAAGTTGGCGTCTTGTTTTGAAAAATTTCAGCCATTTGTGCTCTTTAGATCTACCTTCAAGCGGTTAGGCTATATAGAAGGAACCCGCTCTGATACCAATTGAAGAGCACATGATTATACTGAGAGGGGGGGGTGTGAATCAGTATAATAACCTTTTCAAATTTAAATACTTTTATTCAAAGATAACTTCAATTACTCAAATAAACAATTATGCACATGAACACAATATTTACATGGAAACCCAATATGGGAGAAAACCACAAAATAATTTGCTTTTATATATAATATTGTTCTTTTACAATGTTTTGTAGGCACCAACCTACTAGAGGCTCCAAATCCTATGTTTATGAGCACCGACTCACTAGAAGCACCAACTCCCACACTTCGCAGGCACCGACCTACTGGAAGCACCAACTCCCCCTGTCCAGATTCTGAGCACCAAATCCCCTTGTTTGGATTCTGAGCACCAACTCACTCTATACAAATTTTCTTCCACCTTGGCAATGTTGCTTTCTTCAACTGATGATGGATTCGATTTTGCTGTACCAATCTGAATATATTTCCTTCCTCAATCTGCTATTATTATAGTCATAAATCTGCCATAAGATAATCACAATCACTTAATGTTATTCAATATATTTTCTTCCATCCCATATGCACCACACCTATAAGCTGATTGTCTTCAAAGCACATTTTTCTCATATACTGTATATACATAATATATATATCAGATTAAAATATGAATATATTTTTATCATTTTCTCACTACTCTTCTTCTTTCTTATTTCAATTTCAGACTCCCTCATTTTCAAAATGATGGATCAAGTATTTATATGTTCATATCTTTAAATGAAACAATGTGTCTCTTTATAAAAGATATGACTTTTTATGAATAGGTGTATTTTAATAAAATACTATTAACTTTAATTACTTTAATCTTTCCCCTTTTTTAATCAAACCATTTTTTTTTATCACATATCAAATATTTGTCTTTTATTAAAACCTTATATCCCTGTTGTCTTATATCTCTGCTGTATTAATGTTTAACGCTGCATACATACTTTTAACCGCTGTAATATTATTGCATCTTTATGATCTTTTGATCTGATGCTATTGTTTCTTTCAACGTAACTAATCTTAATGCTCCTTGAACACTGACCTTTAACCAATAGTTAATTTGTTTGTCACCACATGAATATTCTCTCAAACTTTATCAAACATATAATCTCTGTTCATATGTAATCACTGTTTGTCAAACATGTTGAATATCAGATTTGGTGTTGTATATGCCGTGTATATTTCTTTTCTATATATCTTATGCTATTTCGTAATCACCACCGTGTATATTGCTACCTTCATAATCACAGATTATCGTATATTATTTATTCGCTTTGTAATCACTGTTATCAAGAAAGTCTCCATTATTGTAATCATTCAGGGAGTTACTTTATTACTATTTTGACATTGTAATGGATCGGTCTTCACCACAATTTGATCACTGCCATTGTAATTCTGTAAGACGTCGCTAACTTGTGTAATTGGATTTTTATTTCCATCGCATATAATCCCCACTTCTTTATTACATTAATCAATACCTTGGTAAACTCCCTCGTTGTTAATATTTCTTTAATCTAAAAAACACTGCTTCCTTCATTGCGTGGCTGACTAAAAATGCTGATGATGTGGCAACACACTTGCTGACTGTATTCTATATATCTCTGTATCTTCATATACGTATCATATGTATACGTCTCTATCATATGTTCTGTATCTGTATGTATATGTATGTATTATATACGTATCTTGTTAGGTCATTATGCTAGTCATTATGTCTTCATATGCAATCATATAATCTTCATATTATACACTGTGTGAGTATATGGATTTTTCTTTTATCAACACAAGATGTTGTTCAATATGATTTACTATTTACTATATATCAATATGTTTTACTGTATAATATACATAATGTAATATGTGTTCTCTGTATGAAATATATCTTCGTATGTAATGTATATGATCACTATTTTGTATGTCTCTGCTTTCTATATACATGTCTTTGCTATATGCTTCATAAACCTCTATTTTCATTTCTTTGTACATGCTCATGGTATTCTCTATGTATATGCTTCATCAATGAGATATAATATACACTATATGGTATAGTATTCTATTTTGACATCAATGACAATTTTCCATCATGTATATCATCTTTCCCTTGATCTTCTTCTTTCATTTTATTAGTATTATTCCCTTCTAGTAGGGTATAGAGGGCTTTAAGATTATCAATAGTTGCATTCATGCCCGTGTTGGATAGAGTGATCATCTTCTTTAGCATAGTATCATTATTGTTGATCTTGTCAGTAATCAGGCTTATTACAGTTTCAATAGCCTTATTAATTTTCTCCTCCAGCATGGTGGTATTAATAGTATCCTTCTCAAAAACATCCTTACCTTTATTGTACATTTCAACATCATTCCACATTTTGTCAATGATTTCCTCTAGTGAAGCATTCTTGGCTTCCATATTTTTGCATCTAGTTTGCAACTTCTGGATATCATTTTGGATCTATTTGTCAATATTGTATCCAAACATAGCTTTGTTTCTAGCCGCTTGCAACATGGTCATGATGATGGTTCTCTTCACCTTGAAATCCCTATCCCACAGATCTTCCTCAAGGCTTCTTTGATTATGGGTATCCCCTTCCATGTCACCAGTGTTATTCTTTGGGCTTTCTTGGGTGGGGGGGGGGGGGAGAGCTAACCTCACATTCCTCATCTTCATTATCGACTTACTTTTTAGAATCAAGATTTTCTGTATTGACATGAATTTCCTCTTCCATAATCCTCAAATCCTCAATACTAATGTATTCCTCTGCAGTATTAGCAGTTATTTCCTTACAGTCTTCATTTTCTTCATAGTTGACTACTTCATCATTGTGCTTAACATCTCGATTATCCACCTTATCCTCTTCATTTTTATAATCTTTAGCTTCCTCAATGTTATCAGTATTTTCCTTAAGAATATTCTCAACAGTCTTTGCCTTATCATCATCATTGTCATTGTTGTTGGCCTCCAGAGTATCATTTGCGTTTTGTTGATCTTTGTCAAAATAAATCTCTATAATCTCATTAATTTTATTAGAAATATCCTCAGGGCTCACCTTAACCATGTCTTTGGTAGTATCAGTCATAGAGTTACTCATAGCTTCCTTGTCCATGTCAGCTTTAGAGGTAGTCTCTTTATCCTTCCCAAAGATATCTCTGTTACATTCTTCCTCTTTGACAGTTTCATCATTCTCCAAAGACTCCACCCCTTCCTCCTAGTCATCCTCAGATTTCATACCTTCAACCTCATCAAGAATTTAAGGAACATCATTTTTGATAGGGATTTTTAGGGCTTTTTTGTTTGTAGAGGCCTTCTTCCTAGAAGGAGAAACATTTGGGTTCTTCCTTTTTTTTCTATCAACCTATTTAGGAATTGACTTAGGGATATGATCTCTGACATGCTCGACAAGAAGAAAAATGAGTGCCTCATGCAAAGTAGGGGAATCCCTCACTCTATGATCAACAATGCTCTAGTTAAGGAAACTAAGAAAGAAAAATGGGAATGAGACCCTAATATCATGCCTAAAGTGATTAACCAACACAAAATGATAATTATAGACTCTAGAGTATCTTCCATCGAGAGTGAAATATTCCATAATCACTATGAGAACCAAACCCCAAATGATCTTGATATTATCTAGATTAACATAATTGTATTTACCTTTCACCAGAAGGGCACATTCTTCATCAATCTTAGGAAAGTCTTTATACACCTTATTGCCCACCTTCTTATCATTTGAAAAGTGCATGCCCTCGAGAGGAAGATCAGTAATCTTTGCGAGAAGATCCAAGGTGAGAGTGAAAGATTTCCTTGCAAAGTTAACCTTTCCATTTTCCCAACCTGCCACAAAAGCTCTAGAGATCTCTTTTTCATTCCCATGCAATTGTTTCAGGTAATGGTGCACTTTGCCCTTCTTAAGATTTCTCCAAACTTCTTTTTCATGAATCCACTTACATTCCGCTGGTTCCTCCCTCTTAAGATCCCCACCCATGTTAAAATTCTCATTCCTAATGAAAGACTCAGAGAAAATACTTAGATCTGTTTCAAAAACTTGTCTCCCCAATCTATCAAACTAAAAATAAAAAGCTTCAAACAATGAAAATTATGCCGCTCTTTTTTAATGACCTAGAAAGCATGTGAAGTCAGAGAGAAATAATATAAATTAATCACAACTTGGCACTTCACCTACAAAGCACTCCAGTTTAGAATTAAATCATGATGTGTGGTCATTAAATTTAATAAATCCTTCACAACTTGGCACATCACCTTCAAAGCACTCCGGTTCAGAATTAAATCATGTTATGTGATCATTATATATAACTCCTTCCTTTTGATTAATTTTTTCATAATTAATACATAAATTAATCTCATCATTGATCTTAGAGGATCCATACCACTTGTGTATGATGTCACTTCTAACCCCAAGGTTAGCCAGTCCATCCGCCACCTAGTTAGTTTCATGATAGTTGTGGGTAACATGAAAAGACTCAAGTCGAATCGTTATATTTTTTATTTTATCAATGATGTGCTCAATGGTCCATGAAGATTTTCTTATACCTTTAATATTATTGACAATATTAAGGGAGTCTCCTTCCAGCCAGACTTTTTTACAACCAATTTCTTCTGCCAGCAACATAACATTGAGGGCAACCATCGCTTTAGCTCTATGAATCGATTGCATTTCCAGAGGGGTAGCTATAGCTCCAACACAGTTACCATTCCAATCTCTTATGACTCCTCCACCACCAAACACTCTCAGGTTTCCTTTTGACACCCCATCAAAGTTAGCTTTGACCCAACCACTCGGAGGAACCTTCCACATAGCATTAAATCTTGGATGATTGGGCTGAGATTTAGAATGAGGAAAGTTCCAATTTCAGATATCCTCGTTAGAAATTTGGATCTTGATCTTCTAATTATTGATGTTAATAGCACTAATAAAGTTTTCCTCCAGCCCTCTACATATGTGATTACCAACAACTTTAGGTTTAAAAAATCTCTCCCTAAAAATTATGTTGTTTCTTTCCTTCCAGATGCGTAGCAGAAATGAGGAGGAATGAGTTTCCAAAATTCTTTAGCCAAATAATTTGAATACATACAACTCTATTGACTAACAAAATCCCCCCAAGATAGAGGGAAAAACCAACAAAGATTCCACTTTTTAAAGATTAGATTCCATACCCTACGGGTATAGGTATAATGTAACATGATATGATCACAAGATTCAAAATCTTCCATACAAAGATAATATCTATTAACAAGATAAAAACCCCTTTTAGTCAAATTGTCAAGGGTTAAAGGTTTGTTCTGAGAAAGGATCCAAAAAAAGAAATTGATTTTGGGCGTAAGAAACTTATACCAAACACTCAAACATAGGGGTTTATCCTCCCCGATCAAGGACATATCACAGGTAGAAGTCACCGTGTAAACACCATCAGAAGTAAGAGCCCATAAAACCTTATCTTGAGAATTTTCCTTGATGTACCAGGTTTGCAACTCATGGTGGAGGGGAATATACAACTCCAAGGTTCTTCCATTTATTTTCTTGCCAGTAATCCTTTAGTTTGACCCCAATATTCACTTTAACATGGTCAATAGCTTGCTTCCAGTCTTGATTACTTGAGAGAGGCTCATTTTGGATCCACTTGTCATCCCAGAAATCAATTTTCCTACCACCCCCCAGCTTCCATCTCTTACCATTAGTAATTATATTTTTAACAAAACTTATACTATTCCAGATGTAGGAACCATTCAAATTTTCTCCATTCATGATGTAGTCCTCGAGAGTGTGAGAATTGAAGAGATATTTATTTCTCAAGATACCATTCCATTCTTTTCTCTCTCCATAGATTCTCCATAATTGTTTGGCCATAAGGGCCTTATTAACAACTTTAATAGATCTCATACCAATCCCCCCTTTACTTTTGGGTTTGCAAACATTTTCCCAAGCAACCAGGCTAAGTCTTTTCTTTTCTTCCACTCTAGACCAAAGGAATCTTTTCTGGATTTTTTCAATAATCATGGAAAATTTATGAGGGATCTTGAAAAGACTCAACACATAAACTAGAAGATTTTGAAGAGTTGATTTGGGGAGTTGAAGTTTCCCAGAATTTCTCAAGAGTGCCCCTTTCCATTCGACAAGATTATTGTTAAATCTGTCAATAATGGAATTCTAGAAACTTTCAGGAGGTTTAGAACACAACGGTAAACCCAAGTAAGAAGATGGGAGGCTCCCAATGTTGCATCCTAAAATTTTAGAGATCTTCATCTGTCTTTCTTGGGGAGTATTAATAAAGAATATAAATCTCTTAGTCCAATTGATGAGTTGGCCAAAAGCAACAATATAAGTTGACATGGCTCTCTTCAAGTTTCTAGCTTCTTTCACATTTGCCTCCCCCATAATGAGTGTATTATCAACAAATTAATCATGAGAATAATAAGATCTGGAAGAAGAAGGCTGGAGAATAGAGATCCTTCCCTCACTAACAAGTTTGTTAATATACCTTCCTAAACATTCTGCAAGAATGGAAAACAAAATTGGAGAGATAGGGTCTCCTTGTCTAAGACTGCTAGACGGTTTGAAAAAAAAAAAAAACCCTCCATTGACAATAATAGAAGAGGAAATAGTAGAGACCAATTGGATAATAAGTTTGATGACCCCGCTGTCAAAACCAAAAGAATGGAGAACTTTCTGGAGAAACTGCCAATCAAACCTATCATAAGCTTTGGATAGGTCTAATTTCACCAGGAACCCTTGTTTTTTCACTGCTTCCAAAGAGTGAATATTTTAATGAGCCACAACAATAGAGTCCAAGATTTGCCTACATAGGAAAAATCCATTCTACTGGGGAGATATGATAGAAGGAAGAATAGACAACAATCTAGAAGTGAGGACTTTAGAGATAATCTTATACATAGAATTACAGAGACTAATCAGTCTAAAAGCTTCTATCAAATTTTCTCTAGGATTTTTAGGAATCAAAACCAAGAATGTAGCATTTAGTTCCCTGAGAAGGATTTTAGTTCCAAAAACCTCTTTAAAAACATCTTGCACATCTTTGCCAATAATGTCCAAAAACTGTTGGAAGAAGATAAAAGGGAACCCATCAGGGCTCGAAGATTTTTCCCCTTCAAAAGAGAAGACAACTTCCTTAATCTCCTTATTTGAAGGAATAGCTTGCAAGAATTTATTAGTTCTGTGATCAATCAACTGAGGGATCGCTGATAGGATTTCAACTTGATCAGGCAGGTCTAAGTTATCCTCTTTAGATAAAAGAGAAGAGAAGAAATTAAGCATCTCTTTTTTGATGTCTTCCTCCTTAATGTGTTACCATTAAAGATGAGAGTAGAGATCCTGTTGATTGCTTTATACTTCATAGTAGTCATATGGAAGAATCTAGTGTTTTTATGCCCAGCTTTGAGCCAAATGGCTCTTGATATCTCTCTCTAGAAAGATTCTTCTTTGGAGATAATATTATGAAAGTTAGCCTCCAAAATATTTTTTGATTTTTTAAGGTCCTTAGAGAGACATTCATTTTGGATTTTCTCTTGAGTTTTCTTAATTTCACTCTACAATCTACCTTTAGAAAGGAATATATCCCCAAATAATTCCTTGTTCCAAATTTTAACTTTCCTTTTGATAGTATTCAACTTTTTAGCAATTCTATACATAGCTCCCCCTTCCCAATTAAAGTTCCACCAATTTTCTATACTATATTTTAGATTAGGATGGGGCATCCACATTTTTTCAAACTGAAATGGGATGTTATTTTTCCAATTAATAAGATTACCATTTAAAGCTACAGGAAAATGATCAGAACCAATTCTCAAAGAAGAAGATAAGGTGTAGGAGTATTTGGAAATCTAGTCATGAGATAAAAGAGTTCTATCTAATTTAACCTGGATAAGATCAATAACTATTCTTCTATTGGACCACGTGTAGGATATTCCTTCCATCTCAACATCTAGAAAAGCTTCATCATTGATATATTCCATCACGTCCATTCTGATTTCTATCTAGGAAGGAATGCCACCCATTTTCTCCTCATTTTTAAGGGGAGTATTGAAATCTCCCATCACCATCCAACTTTCCTCCTGAAAATTATTTTGGATCTCTTTCATCCTTTGCCAAAACTTTGACCTACCATTTCTGGTATTGGGAGCATAAATATTCATCAAGTTCCAAGTAGAATTATCTTTTAAATGGTTAACTCTAATTAAAATGATATTCTTCTCAGAAAGTAGAAAAAGTGTAGTTAATGGATTGTTTATTCTAGAAAATGACCACCCCACTAGAGGCACCATAAAAATCACTTCCTATAAAGTTACCATTCTTGAAGAGGTGAATTTTTTCCACTTTTTCTCTGGGCACTTTAGTCTCTTGAATAAGAAAAATGTCAAGTTTACTATCTCTCACCAAATTTCTCAAAAACTGTTGTTTATGGGGACTATTCAGTCCTCTTATATTCCAAGATATGATCTTCATTTATAAGGTTGGGGAACAAATCTTAGAGATGGTAAATTCCTTTCCATCCGCTATATTCTTCTTTGCCTCTAGCTCCCTATAAATTTTGTGAGAAGGTCTACCTTTTTTATCCCCTTTTGATGATCCAACATCAACTTTCAACTGTCTTCAGTTTTTGGTAATCGGAGGATATCTCCTAATCGGAATGGAATCTGATTCTACATAGTTAAAGGGAAGTTTGAGACTCATTGGTGGTGACATGGTTTAGAGCACAAACTTTGAGGTCACATGAGTGGAAAGTTACAATATTTGGAAGCTGACAGTTTTATGTAATTTTGGTGTAGCGTGTTAAAATTATTATTTTGTATTTGCATGCCAAATCATTTGTTATTATTTGAGTGTGGTATAAAGGAAGAAATTTTTTCCTTTTAAAAATGATTTTGATGGTTGCGATATGGAATTATGATATTGGGATGTGAATGTATGCATGAGGTGAAGAAAATAGCTAATTCAGTGATGAAGGAAGACTTGTGAACTACAGAGATCCAGATTTGTGATCTTGTGTAGCAGAGAGTGTGGTTTTGGCACAATGTGAAGGAGGTAACATATTTCATATCATTCTATTGAATAATCCTAAGATCTATTGGACAGTGAGTTCAGAGATCTTGCCTTGAAGCTGTTTGGGTAGTGGGTCCTTCTGTCTTCCATAACTCCTAACAGGGTTAGAATCTTTTAATAGGGATTCAAAAACTCCTAACAGGGATTCATATGTACTGAATGTATTTCATAAGACTCCTAACAGGGTCCATCCTCTCACAAGGAACTTTCATAGTAGTGCATCATTTTGTGGGCATCATTCCCACTGGGGTTTACTCTTTGATCAAGAGGTTCCCTAGTCAACATATCTTGTGTTATTGTGTCATTGTGTATGAATATCTTTCTATCATTGATGATTATATTGCTTACATGGTTAAATGCCGTTGAAGTTGATAAATGTTATAATTATCTGATAACTAATTCACCCCCCCCTCTTAGTTATCTTGGTGGTCTTTACTTTCTAACAATTGGTATCAGAGTGGCAGGTTCTTGAAAGAGAAGTTTAACAACTTAAGGAGATCCATGGTGAATTTTAGGAAAGAAAGCCCTAAGTTTAATGGAGTAAATTTTGACAGCTGGAAAGAAAAGATGAAGACACATCTACTATGTTTAGGTCCAGGCTATTGGTTGATTACAAAGAATGAGAGAACTATAATTGAAGAAGACAGTCTTGAGACAAGTTCCAAAGATGAGGTAGATCTATTAATGTGTAACATACTTGCAAGAGAAGCACTTTTGAAAGCACTTCTGGAGAATGAATATAGTCAGGTAAAATTTTTTAAGAAATCTAATGAAATTTGGAAAGCTTTACACTCTACTTTTGAAGGTGATGAACATGCAAAGAGAGCTAGATTACATAATTGTATATGTGCATTTGAAGATATTAGAATGATGGAAGATGAATCTATTAGAAGCTATATTGGTAGAATGTTAGAAATTGTTGCAGGAATAAAATCTTGTGGAGGATCAAAGACTGAGAATGAAGTGATATGGAAAATTTTGAGGACATTGAATCCTATACTTAAGTAGACAACATAGATGATTGAACAAGTTATACCTTGTACTATAAACTTTACAAGAGAAACTCTTCTTGGAAGATTGGAAGCAATAGAGATGAACCTGAGGTTATCAGGAGACTTACCTAGAATAGAGATAGAATTCAGTGCTCTTAGTATCCACCCTACTTTGTTAAGAAGTACAAGTGTGAATGGAGATTATGCCAGTAGCAGCAGATCCAAATCTAAAGAAGATAAGAAGACTGAAGAAGGTATTGCCTTGCTTGTGAAAAGAGAACTAGACAGTAAGAATTTTTTTAAATGTTGGACATGTCAAGAATATGGTCATTTTGCATCTAAGTGTCCTAAGAGAGTTAAGAAGTATAGAAACAATTTCAAGCCTAGAAGAACCAAAGATTGTTATTATGCAAATGATGAAGATCTTGAAGTAGGAGTTGAAAGAAATTTGAGTGATAGGATTTGTAGCTATTAAAGAAGAAAATTTTGAATCTAATGTTAAAGAAGAAAAAGCCTTAGTTTCCCAAGTTGAAAAGAAAGCTGATTGGATTATAGACAGTGGTTGTTCACATCATATGATTGGTGATAAAGGAAAGTTCATAAAGTTTAACAATCATGATGGAGGAGTTGTTAGAGTTGGTAATAATGCACCTTGTTTGATAAAAGGTATAGGATCTATTACTCTTGATGGAAAGACTAATACTGATGATGTTTACTTTGTAGATGGATTGAAACATAATCTATTGAGTGTTGGACAGTTAGTTGATAAGGGATACCAAGTTTTATTTGCTGAGAAAACTTGTGTGATTAAGGATAAAGATGGAAATTTTATTGGAACAGGATCTCAAACTAGAGGTAATGTATTTCAGGTGAACCCTACTGAGATGGCATGTTTGATGACTAAGATTGATGACAGTGTGTTATGGCATAGAAGGTTTTGTCATATAAACTTTGATAATATTGTGAAAGTGAGTTCTACACTTGTAGTGAGAGATTTACCTAAGATTATGAAGCCTACTAACATGATTTGCAAAGAATGTGTGATGGCTAAGCAGAAGAGAAGTTCTTTTCCTAGTAAGAAGTTCACATCTACAGAGAAGTTGGAGATTGTTCATACAGACTTGAGCGGTCTGACCAGGACTAGAGGATTCTATGGAGAAAGGTATTTTATGATTCTTGTTGATGATTTTACAAGAATGATGTGGATTGCATTTCTAAAAGAAAAATATGAAGCATTTGATAAGTTTAAGATAATTAAGAATAAAGTTGAGAATGAATCTGGAATGAAGATTAAATGTTTGAGATTTGATAGAGGTGGAGAATTTACTTCTAGAGAGTTTAACACTTTTTGTGAAGTGAATGGAATTAAGAGACAATTTTTAGCCCCTAGAAAACTTGAACAAAATGGTATTGCAGAAAGAAGAAACATGTTAGTGACTGAAGCAACAAGAGCTATGTTATTTGAGAATGATTTGGTGAAGACATTTTGGAGAGAAGCAGTGAATACAACAGTATATACAATGAACAAAGTACAAATCAGAGCAGACACATACAAGACACCTTATGAATTGTGGTTTGGACATGCACCCTCAATTAAGTATTTTAGAATTTTTGGAAGCAAATGTTATATTAACAGAGATGATGATATTGGAAAGTTTGATCCTAGAAGTGATGAAGGAATCTTTCTTGGATATTCTTTGAAGAGAAAATCATATAGATGTTACAATAAGAGAACTAACACTATTGTTGAAAGCACAAATGTAAAAGTTGATGAGAAGTTTAAAATTTAGGAAAGAATGCTTGATTATGAATCTGATGAAGGAACTAACCCTCAACATAATATTGAAGTTATTGAACAATTTTTTGAAACTGACAGTGAATTGTTGAATGAAAGTCATGTTGAAGAAAAAAAAGAAGAATCTAGAGAAGAATCTATAGTTGAGACAAGATCTGAGACTATGACACCTAACAGGTATATTTCAAGACATCATCCTATTGAGCAAGTTATTGGAAGTTTAGACAGAGGAGTTCTTAGTCGAAAGAAGGTACATTTATGTTTGATTTCTCAAATTGAACCTAAATCTACTAGTGAAGCTTGTGAAGATGAATATTGGATAAATGCTATGAAAGAAGAATTCGATTAGATTGAAAAGAACAAGACATGGGAATTGGTCCCTAGACCTAAAGATAAAAATATGATTGAAACTAAATGGGTATTCAGAAACAAGATGAATGAACAAGGAGAAGTAATTAGAAACAAAGAAAGATTGGTATGTAAGGGATACTCACAGCAAGAAGGAATTGACTACGAAGAGACCTTTGCCCCTGTGGCAAGACTTGAAGCAGTAAGATTGTTTTCTGCTTATGCAGCTTTTAAGAAATTCAAAGTGTATCAGATGGATGTGAAGTCAGCATTTCTAAATGGTGAATTTGAAGAAGAAGTCTACATTGAGTAGGCCAAAGGTTTTCCTTTGACTCAAGAAGGAGATATGGTATGTAAACTAAAGAAAGCACTATATGGATTAAAACAAGTACCTAGAACTTGGTATGCGAGACTAGATAAGTATTTTTTAAAGTTGGGATTTACAAAAGGAACAACTGATAGTAATTTGTATACGAAAGAAACTGAGAATGGATTGTTAGTTATAGTTATTTTTGTTGATGACATTATTTTTAGAGGAGAAGATGAAGCTAGTAACAAATTTGCTGATGAAATGAAGAAAGAATTTGAAATGAGTATGATTGGAGAAATGAAATAATTTTTGGGATTACAGATAATATAGAACAATGATGGTATCTTTGTAAGTTAGAAAAAGTACTTGAATGATTTGTTGAAAAGAATTGGTATGGAGAATTGTAAACTAGTAGGAACACCTATGGTTACAGGACATAAACTATCTAGTAAAGATGAGACACTAGTAGTTGAGCAAAAGAAATACAGATCTATGATTGGAGGATTACAGTGCTTAACACATACAAGACTTGACATAGCACATTCAGTTGAGATTGTGGCTAGATTTCAAGTTGAACCTAAAGAATCACATTATGCAGTAGTAGAGAGGATACTGAGATATCTTAGAGGCATAATGAAGTATGGATTGTGGTATGAAAATTCTGATGATTTTACCCTATGTGCATATATTGATGCTGATTGGCAAGTGAGTATTGATGATAAGAAAAGAACCAGTGGTAGAGCCTTTTTTCTTGGAGGAAGAATATTTTCTTGGCTAAGCAAGAAGCAAAATTGTATTTCACAGAGTACAACAGAAGTAAAGTATGTAGCAACAGCAAACAATTGTAATCAGATAATTTGGATGAAGCAGATGTTGATGGACATTGGAATCAAGTTTGATGAGCCTATTGTCATACATTGTGACAATACAAGTAGAGTCAGTATGTCAAGAAATCCAGTTTTACATTCTAAGACAAAGCATATAGAGATCAAGTATCATGTTGTAAGAGAGAAAGTTGTAGATAAAGAAGTCAGATTGGAGTACATTAGCACAAAGGAACAAATAGCAGACATATTTACTAAGCCCTTGCCGAAGGATACATTTGAGTATCTAAGAGGTATGCTTGGGGTTATAACCCAATCTACTCTTGAGTAAAAATGCAGATGGTTGCATCCATCTAGTGGTTTATGCACCTATCTTTCTTCTGGAATGGAAGTTGGTACTTCCTCTATGGGGGAGTATGTGTATCTGAGCTGAGTCATTGAGGACTGTAGTGAATATATTTTTTTTCTAAAAAGTATCTTTTGACATTGAGCTATTGTTTGACATAGTGATGGAATTTCTATCATTGATGTCAATGGGGTAGAGAATCATGAAAAACATTGAGGAATTACATTTGTTGGAGAGACTGAATAGGAAAACGAAGCAAGATTTGATTGATGAAGAGCAGCAGTGATTGGATTTTTGGAACATTGGATATTTTTTATCTATGTTTCCATCAATGGAAATAGGGGAGATTGTTAGGAATGAATGCTGAAGCTTTGGCAGTCATTTTGTAGTAGTGGTTGTTGCATTAATGGCTATGATTGTCATTGATGTCAACACAGTGTTATTCTAGAGTTTAGCAGAGAAGCAGGCACAATTTTGTTTTGTGCACATGTTATATTGTAGATTGAGTTATGCGAAATTGATGTTATGTTCTTTGGTCTATTATTAGCCTATGGTTTAGAGCACAAAAAGAAATTCATTTATTCACGAAAGTTATAAGCATTTTGGTGGAAGCAGTATTCTGGCAGTATTCCTAAGTAGCAATTTTTGGTAATCTGAGGATATCTCCTAATCGGGATGGAATCTAATTCTGTGCAGTTAAAGGGAAGTTTGAGACTCATTGGTGGTGACGTGGTTCATAGCACAAACTTTGAGGTCAATGAGTGGAAAGTTACAATATCTGGAAGCTGACAGTTTTATGTAATTTTGGTGTAGCATGTTGAAATTATTATTTCGTATTTGCATGCCAACTCATTTGTAATTATTTGAGTGTGGTATAAAGGAAGGAATGTTTTCCTTGTTGTAAAAAGGATTTTGATGGTTGTGATATGGAATTATGATATTGCGATGCGAATGTATGCATGAGGTGAAGAAAAGAGCTAATTCAGTGATGAAGGAAGACTTGTGAACTACAGAGATCCAGATTTGTGATCTTGTGTAGTAGAGAGTGCAGTTTTGGCACAATGTGAAGGAGGTAAGATATTTCAATTGATTCTATTGAATAATCCTAAGATCTATTGGATAATGAGTTCAAAGATCTTGCCTTGAAGCTGTTTGGGCAGTGGGTCCTTCTGTCTTCCATAACTCCTAACAGGGTTAGAATCTTTTAATAGGGATTCAAAATCTCCTAACAAGGATTCATATGTAATGAATGTATTTCATAAGACTCCTAATAGGGTCCATCCTCTCACAAGGAACTTTCATATTAGTGCATCATTTTGTGGGCATCATTCCCACCGGGGTTTACTCTTTGATCAAGCGGTTCTCTAGTCAACATATCTTGTGTTATTGTGTCATTGTGTATGAATATATTTTTATGGTTGATGATTACATTTCCTACATGGTTAAGTGCTGTTGAAGTTGATAAATTTTATAATTATCTGATAAATGATTCACCCCCCCCCCTCTCATTTATCTTGGTGGTCTTTACTTTCTAACAATTGGTATCAGAGTGGCAGGTTCTTGAAACAGAAGTTTAACAACTTAAGGAGATCCATGGTGAATTTCAGGAAAGAAAGCCCTAAGTTTGATGGAGTAAATTTTGACAGCTGCAAAAGAAAAGATGAAGACACATCTACTATGTTTAGGACCAGGCTATTGGTTGATTATAAAGAATGAGAGAACTATAATTGAAGAAGATAGTCTTGAGACAAGTTCTAAAGATTAGGTAGATCTATTCATGTGTAACATACTTGCAAGAGAAGCACTTTTGACAGCACTTCCGGAGAATGAATACAGTCAGGTAAAATGTTTTAAGAAATCTAATGAAATTTGGAAAGCTTTACACTCTACTTTTGAAGGTGATGAATATGCAAAGAGAGCTAGATTACATAATTGTATATGTGCATTTGAAGATATTAGAATGATGGAAGATGAATCTATTAGAAGCTATATTGGTAGAATGTCAGAAATTGTTCTAGGAATAAAATCTTGTGGAGGATCAAAGACTAAGAATGAAGTGATATGGAAAATTATGAGGACATTGAATCCTAGATTTAAGAAGACAACACAAATGATTGAACAAGTTATACCTCTTACTACAAACTTTACAAGAGAAACTCTTCTTGAAAGATTGGAAGCAGTAGAGATGAACTTGAGGTTATCAGGAGACTTACCTAGAATAGAGACAGAATTCAGTGCTCTTAGTATCCGCCCTACTTTGTCAAGAAGTACAAGTGTGAATGGAGATTATGCCAGCATCAATAGATCCAAATCTGAAGAAGATAAGAAGATTGAAGAACGTATTGCCTTGCTTGTGAAAAGAGAACCAGACGGTAAGAAATGTTTTAAATGTTGGACATGTCAAGAATATGGTCATTTTGCATCTAAGTGTCCTAAGAGAGTTAAGAAGTATATAAAAAATTTCAAGCCTAGAAGAACCAAAGAATGTTATTATGCAAATGATGAAGATCTTGAAGTAGGAATTGAAAGTCATTTGAGTGATAGGATTTGTAGCTATTAAAGAAGAAAATTCTGAATTTGATGTTAAAGAAGAAAAAGCCTTAGTTTCCCAAGTTGAAAAGAAAGCTGATTGGATTATAGATAGTGGTTGTTCACATCATATGACTGGTGATAAAATAAATTTCATAAAGTTTAACAATCATGATGGAGGAGTTGTTAGAGTTGGTAACAATGCACCTTGTTTGATAAAAGGTATAGGATCTATTACTCTTGATGGAAAGACTAATATTGATGATGTTTACTTTGTGGATGGATTGAAACATAATCTATTGAGTGTTGGATAGTTAGTTGATAAGGGATACCAAGTTTTGTTTGTTGAGAAAACTTGTGTGATTAAGGATAAAGATGGAAATTTGATTGGAACAGGATCTAGAACCAGAGGTAATGTATTTTAGTTGAACCCTACTGAGATATCATGTTTGATGACTAAGATTGATGAAAGTTGGTTATGGAATAGAAGGTTTTGTCATATAAACTTTGATAATATTGTGAAAGTGAGTTCTACACTTGCAGTATGAGATTTACCTAAGATTATGAAGCCTACTAACATGATTTGCAAAGAATGTGCGATGGCTAAGTAGAAGAGAAGTTCTTTTCCTAGTAAGAAGTTCACATCTATAGAGAAGTTGGAGATTGTTCATACAGACTTGAGCGGTCCTACTAGGACTAGATGGAGAAAGGTATTTTATGATTCTTGTTGATGATTTTACAAGAATGATGTGGATTGCATTTCTGAATGAAAAATATGAAGCATTTGATAAGTTTAAGATAATTAAGAATAAAGTTGAGAATGAATCTGGAATGAAGATTAAATGTTTGAGATCTGGTAGAGGTGGAGAATTTACTTCTAGAGAGTTTAACACTTTTTGTGAAGTGAATGGAATTAAGAGATAGTTTTCAGCCCCTAGAACACCTGAACAAAATGGTATTGCAGAAAGAAGAAATACGTTAGTGACTGAAGCAACAAGAGCTATGTTATTTGAGAATGATTTGGCGAAGACATTTTGGAGAGAAGCAGTGAATACAACAGTATATACAATGAACAAAGTACAAATCAGAGCAGACACATACAAGACACCTTATGAATTGTGGTTTGGACATGTACCCTCAGTTAAGTATTTTAGAATTTTTGGAAGCAAATGTTATATTAAGAGAGATGATGATATTGGAAAGTTTGATCCTAGAAGTGATGAAGGAATCTTTCTTGGATATTCTTTGAAGAGCAAAGCATATAGATGTTACAATAAGAGAACTAACACTATTGTTGAAAGCGCAAATGTGAAAGTTGATGAGAAGTTTGAATTTCAGGAAATAATGCTTGATTATGAATTTGATGAAGGAACTAACCCTTAGCCTAATATTGAAGCTATTGAACAATTTTTTGAAACTGACAGTGAATTGTTGAATGAAAGTCATGCTGAAGAAAACAGAGAAGAATCTAGAGAAGAATTTACAGTTGGGACAAGATCTGAGACTATGACACCTAACAGGTATATTTCAAGACATCATCCTGTTAAGAAAGTTATTGGAAGTTTAGACAGAGGAGTTCTTAGTCGAAAGAAGGTACATTTATGTTTGATTTCTCAAATTGAACCTAAATCTACTAGTGAAGCTTGTGAAGATGAATATTGGATAAATCCTATGAAAGAAGAATTGGATTAGAGTGAAAAGAACAAGACATGGGAATTGGTCCCTAGACCTAAAGATAAAAATGTGATTGGAACTAAATGGGTATTCAAAAACAAGATGAATGAACAAGGATAAGTAATTAGAAACAAAGCAAGATTGGTATGTAAGGGATACACACAGCAAGAAGGAATTGACTACGAAGAGACCTTTGCCCCTGTGGCAAGACTTGAAGCAGTAAGAATATTTATGGCTCATGCAGCTTTTAAGAAATTCAAAGTGTATCAGATGGATGTGAAGTCAGCATTTTTGAATGGTGAATTGGAAGAAGTCTACATTGAGCAGCCCGAAGGTTTTCCTTTGACTCAAGAAGTAGATATGATATGTAAACTGAAGAAATCACTATATGGATTAAAACAAGCACCTAGAACTTGGTATGCAAGACTAGATAAGTATTTGTTAAAGTTGGGATTTAAAAAAAGAACAACTGATAGTAATTTGTATACAAAAGAAATTGAGAATGGATTGTTAGTTATAGTTATTTTTTTTGATGACATTATTTTTAGAGGAGAAGATGAAGCTAGTGATAAATTTGCTGATGAAATGAAGAAAGAATTTGAAATGAGTATGATTGGAGAAATGAAATACTTTTTGGGATTACAGATAACACATAACAACATTGGTATCTTTGTAAGTTAGACAAAGTACTTGAATGATTTGTTGAAAAGATTTGGTATGGAGAATTGTAAACCAGTTGGAACACCTATGGTTACAGGACATAAACTATCTAGTAAAGATGAGACACTAGTAGTTGAGCAAAAGAAATATAGATCTATGATTGGAGGATTGCAGTACTTAACACATTCAAGACCTGACGTAGCACATTCAGTTGGGATTGTGGCTAGATTTCAAGCTGAACCTAAAGAATCACATTATGTAGCAGTAAAGAGGATACTGAGATATCTTAGAGGCACAATGAAGTATGGATTGTGGTATGAAAATTTTGATGATTTTACCCTATGTGCATATACTGATGTTGATTGGGGAGGCAGTATTGATCATAAGAAAAGCACCAGTGGTAGAGCCTTTTTTCTTGGAGGAAGAATAGTTTCTTGGCTAAGCAAGAAGCATAATTGTATTTCACAGAGTACAACAGAAGCAGAGTATGTAGCAACAGCAAACAATTGTAATTAGATAATTTGGATGAAGCAGATGTTGATGGACATTAGAATCAAGTTTGATGAGCCTATTGTCATACATTGTGACAATACAAGTAGAGTCAGTATGTCAAGAAATCCAGTTTTACATTCTAAGACAAAGCATATAGAGATCAAGTATCATGTTGTAAGAGAGGAAGTTGTAGATAAAGAAGTCAGATTGGAGTACATTAGCACAAAGGAACAGATAGCAGACATATTTACTAAGCCCTTGCCGAAGGATACATTTGAGTATCTAAGAGGTATGCTTGGGGTTATGCCCCAACCTACTCTTGGGTAAAGATGTAGATGGTTGCATCCATGCAGTGGTTTATGCACCTATCTTTCTTCTAGATTGGATGTTGGTACTTCCTCTATGGGGGAGTATGTGTATCTGAGCTGAGTCATTGAGGAATCTAGTGAATATATTTTTTCTAAAAAGTATCTTTTGACATTGAGCTATTGTTTGACATAGTGATGGAATTTCTATCATTGATGTCAATGTGGGAGAGATTCATGAAAAAGATTGAGGAACTACATTTGTTGGAGAGACTGAATAGGAAAATGAAGCAAGATTTGATTGATGAAGAGCATCAGTGATTGGATTTTTGGAACATTGGATATTTTTCATCTATGTTTCCATCAATGGAAATGGGGGAGATTGTTAGGAATGAATGCTGAAGCTTTGGCAGTCATTCTGTAGCAGTGGTTGTTGCAGTCATGGCTATGATTGTCATTGATGTCAACATAGTGTTATTCTGGAGTTTAGTAGAGAAGCAGACATAATTTTGTTTTGTGCACGTGTTATATTGCAAATTGAGTTATGCAACATTGATGTTATGTTCTTTGGTTTTTTATTAGCCTATGGTTAAGAGCGCAAAAAGAAATTCATTTATTCATGAAAGTTATAAGCATTTTGGTGGAAGCAGTATTCTGGCAGTATTCCCGAGTAGCGGTTTTTGGTAATTGGAGGATATCTCCTAATCGGGATGGAATCTGATTTTGTGCAGTTAGAGGGAAGTTTGAGACTCATTTGTGGTGATGTGGTACATAGTGCAAACTTTGAGGTCACATGAGTGGAAAGTTACAATATCTGGAAGCTGACAGTTTTATGTAATTTTGGTGTAGCGTGTTGAAATTATTATTTTGTATTTGCATGCCGTCTCATTTGTAATTATTTGAGTGTGGTATAAAGGAAGGAATGTTTTCCTTGTTGTAAAAAGGATTTTGATGGTTGTGATATGGAATTATGATATTGGGATGTGAATGTATGCATGAGGTGAAGAAAAGAGCTAATTCAATGATGAAGGAAGACTTGTGAAGTACAAAGATCTGGATTTGTGATCTTGTGTAGTAGAGAGTGTAGTTTTGGAACAATGGGAAGGAGGTAACATATTTCATATTATTCTATTGAATAATCCTAAGATTTGTTGGACAATGAGTTCAGAGATCTTGCCTTGAAGCTGTTTGGGCAGTGGGTCCTTCTATCTTCCATAACTCCTTGCAGGGTTAGAATCTTTTAACAGGGATTCAAAATCTCCTAACAGGGATTCACATGTACTGAATGTATTTCATAAGACTCCTAATAGGGTCCATTCTCTCATAAGGAACTTTCATATTAGTGCATCATTTTGTGGGCATCATTCCCACCAGGGTTTACTCTTTGATCAAGAGGTTCCCTAGTCAACATATCTTGTGTTATTGTGTCATTGTGTATGAATATCTTTCTATGGTTGATGATTACATTGCTTACATGGTTAAATGCTGTTGAAGTTGATAAATGTTATAATTATTTGATAACTGATTCATCCCCCCCTCTCAGTTATCTTGGTGGTCTTTACTTTCTAACACTTCTTATCTGAACTACCCTAGAGGTGTACTATCTTGTTTCTTACCTGAGCCAAAAGAGTGTTGGTTTCCCCCTCCTTTTTTTGAATG
Organism: Chamaecyparis obtusa; assembly: GCA_027943335.1. Lineage (NCBI taxonomy): Eukaryota > Viridiplantae > Streptophyta > Pinopsida > Cupressales > Cupressaceae > Chamaecyparis > Chamaecyparis obtusa. The sequence goes on along the minus strand of BSBK01003432.1, from coordinate 1,055,275 downwards.
TTTTTTCGACCTCTTTTTATCATTAACCTTAGACCAAGGAGCTTCTTGATGTTCCTCTAGGGCTAAATCATTTTCCAGGCTATCTATTAGACTTTCTTCCTCACTTGCTTCAAACAAACTTTTATTCCTCATATTTGTATTAGGAGTAAAAGAGTTCTCAATCCTGATATTTAGAGATAAAATTGTGACAATATTCCCATAACTATTCTCTCTTAGGCTCTTGAGGTGTATTTAATTTTGGTTAGAGGTGTAATATTTGATAGGACTTGAAGGATCATGCTCATTATTTTTCACTACCCTTTCCAACTCTGGAGGGAGCTCAGAAGCTTTCAATATCTCAACTGGGTCTTTAGAGCCATTTTCCTCAATATTGGTTACAAGATGTTCTATTTTCTTCCCGCTCTCTTCTAGTTTCTCAACATTCTCCTTCCTTTCCATGTTCCCTTCTAGGAGATCTGTTCTAGATGTCTTAGGGAGGATTTTGACAACACCTTATTTTTCTTTCCATTCCTTTCTTGGCTCACTCTTTTTTCCTTGGTTTACTTTCTCCTTGTGAGGTTTCATCAGACATTGTTTCACCCAATGTCCTGCTTTGCATCATATTGAACAGTTTGAATATATTTCCCCACCTTCAAATTTATAGTGATTACTTTAGGTAGGTCCACCTTTTGGTGGATATTGACACAAATTCTAGCATAAACAAGCCTAGACATAGCTGCTGTCATAGGATCTATAGATAAAAGTTCTCCAAATGCCCCCACCAACCCCACAAAGATATCCTCATGCCAATATTCCAAAGGAAGGCCATGAAAATGAACCCACAGAGGAGCTATTTCAAACATATTTGCATTAAGTTCCAAGTTAGTTTCCCATTTTTGAAGAGCCAACGATGATTTGCCGAACTTCCAGGGTCCCCCACATAGGATTTTAGAAATATCTTTAGAGCTTGAAAAAACAAAAGAGAACAAAACCTTCAGCAATGCCGCTATATCTACTCAACCCTTAAGCTTCCATTTTCTTGCTGATAGGACTTTGACCATATCAATGTTAGGCCTAGATCCCGTAAATTTTCCAACTAGGGTAAGCACCTGTAGCGTTGGAAAATGGAAGCACTTCTATTTAGGATTGGTTTACCCCTCCGAGTAAGTAGTTTGGAGTCATGTCAAACACCTTGAATGGGTCTTTGACTTGGATCTAGCTTTTTCCCTTATTCTACCCCATTTTCCACTTCTTTTTAGCATAATTCTGGCATCCTAAATTAAAATTATGAGATTCTTGACCTCAGGGTTAAGGTCAACCTTTTAGGTCAAGGTCAACCTCAACCCTAATGTAGATCAAGGATGACCTCAAACCTGACCTAGGTCAAGGTCGACCTCAACCCTGACCTAGGTCAAGGTTGACCTTGACCCTAACCTAGGTCAAGGTCAACCTTGACCTTGACCTAGGGTCCAAAGTTCAAAATCCCAAAGTTTCCAAATGTCAGGTTTCAAAAAGATTTATTTCCCACTTCTGGGTCAGTTGTTTTGAGCTTCAAAATGGTAAAATCTTAAATTATATTTAATTTAGGTCCATTTCTAGGGGTAAAGGCTTAATGATAATTTAATTCTCCTATGCCGACCTCTTTAGAAGTTTGTGCCCTAGACTAGTATAAAAGGAAGCCTTCTCCTCTCATTTTATCCATCCTCAATCAAGGAATCTCAAGCAAGCAATTCATCAAATGAAATCAAGCAATCAAGAAGAAAGAAAGAAGGAGAAAAAAAGAATTCAAGAATTCATTCATCTTCAAGCATTCAAGAACCAATTCATCAAGAAGATCCATTGGTAGCCATTGAAGGATTCAATCTCCATGGAGCACTCTTGTTGAGGATTTCTCCATCAATTTTCATTCAAGCCTCTTCCTATTCCAAGATCCATTCAAGATTGGTGTTGAAGATCTAAAAAAATTTATTTGAGACATCCTACATTCCATTCTACATTCATTTGGAACATCCATACTTGTGGACTCAAGGATTCGAATCCTCCACAAGGGTTTCAACATAAGCAAGGTGAATTGTTTCATTTACTTTGTTTATTACTACAATTTCAATTCAATTCCAAGGTTAATTCCTAAATTAGGGTTTGACCAAGGCAAACCCCTGCCCCCAACAAACAAAATCATTTCCCTTGTAGGAATAGGTATGAAACAATGAATTATAGTACACATCTAGACACCCTTTTCGACAAACTTTTAGGATCCGTGAACAAAATTTCTATTAGAGCAGTGCAGGTCAAGGTCAACATTTTGGGGTCAAGGTTGACCTTTCTACCTAGGTCAAGGTTAACCTTTTTCAGAAAAGAAAAATATTTTTGAGTTTTCTCTGTCTCTGTATTTTCAGGCCAGATCCAGTTGTAGAATTTCCAGAAACTGAGTACAGACATCAGAAAACAATATTTTCTAGATTTGTCATACTTTGAGGTTAGTATTTGTCTTCAATTCAATAAATATTTCAATACTCTTTTCCATAATAGAATATAAGGTTTTCTTCTACCTTCATATTCTTTATTGATTGATTCATTTATGCATTGGCCATTTACTTGTGGCTAATCTATTTGGATCTTTCTTTTGGGAATTTGGGGTTAAGAGGAAGATCTTACATTCCCTAATCCTACATACACCAACCTTCATCCCCTTTCATATCTTATATTTTGGTGAGCCCACGATAGAAAACTCTTTCTTTTATGGTGTTAGATCTAGTTACATTTCAAAAGTACAATAACATTTATTTGTTCATGCTTTATAGTTTAGTTCATTTGCATTGCACTGGTATATGAGCTTTACTACCTCTAGTCCTACTTATAATATTCTTGTTAGAAGAAGTCATAGACTTATGGGTTTCTTTGTGATGTAGTAGCATCCTAGGTGTAAGAGTAATCTTGCATTGCCCAAAAATATTTCTAGTTTTTTTTCAATAAGGGCTATCTTGTGCAGAGCTGCTATTTATGGAAACTTACTATTTTTAGTAAGTTGGTCATATGATCTCGAAATGTTCTGATTTCATAGGAGGAGGTTCATCTTAGTCATATCAGTCTACCAATTGAGTTTCATTGCCATATCATCTGTATCAGTGAAGTTATTAAAGTTTTTGGGTACAAAATCTTTGAGCTCAATTTTAAAGGCCTTAGAGGCTCTAGATCACGATCAACCCTCAACTGACTGGAGCTTGTGTGAGTCAGGCATTGTAGATTAGGTCCTTTAATTTTTGAAAAGTGGTTATAATAGAAAAATGAAGTTATGGTTAAAAAGTTATGGCTTCCAGAAGTTGGGCTACCTAAAAATATATTTTGTATTTATTTTGAGCTGACCCTATTGTAATAATTGTGAAAATAAAATAATTCTATGTGGAGTCGGCCTTAAAGGCTAAATTTCTGGAACCTTCTCGGGTGGTGTAAATTTCCTATATAAGAAAGGCCCGTAGTGTTGTCTAAGGAAGTTCTAGGTAGATCTGGGTAATGATTTGAGGCTTTGTCCTATTGAATATTGTAAGGGAAAATGCCTATGTGGCTTTGCATATTATAATTCTGAAATTTGTAATTCCACATTTGTGGAGATAATAAGAAGCCCATTTTTTGTTCTTGCAAAATTGTTGTTGTTTCTCTATTTCTATTATGTGTTTGGGGTATTAAGGAGAGAACCCTTCATCAAGTGGTATCAGAGCAGGAGTTCTTGAGTGTGTAAAAAGATCATCGACTGTGAGGCAGTTTGCACTAGGATTGTGGTTTAGGGTTTTAGCGAGCAACGTGAAAATGCCTCCATGAAGGGAACGTGGCAGAAGAGATGGTGGTGTGACACCTGAGGTTAGAGCCCTCTAGAATCAAGTGGGAGCATTGCAAGAAGAGATTCACAGAGGCATGAATCTTAATGTCAAAGATGAAAGTGAGGATAAAGAAAATTTTGATTAGGAAGGAGAAGGCAAAATTCTGAACCAAGAGGAAAAAAGGCTTTTTTGGGCCATTTCCAAGATTGGGAAAAGACCTAACATTGAAGTTCCTACATTTTTAGGAAACCTTAACCCAGAAGAGTTGATCGACTGGATCAATGAATTAGAAGAATATTTTGAGTATGAAGATATCGAGGATCTTGATTGGGTCAAGTTTGCAAAGGCCAAACTGAAGGGCCATGTGAAGATATGGTGGCAAGAGATTTAGTTGGAGTGAAATAGAAGAGGAAAGGATAAAATCAAAAGATGGGATCAGATGGTGGATAAATTGAAGTGATAATTCATTCTTGTTGATTATGAGCTTGACCTACTGAAAAAAATGCAAGGTTTGAAGCAAGCATAAAGATTTGTTCAGGAGTTTATGGAGGAATTCTATCGAATCCTCATTAGAACAGGCCATGCTGAAGCTGATAAAGAGAAAGTTGCCCACTACCTTAATGGGTTAAGGTCAAGCATTCAGGAGGAGTTAAATTTGATTCAAATGAACAATATTGATGAGGCATACCAGTTTTCCCTAAAAGTAGAGGAAAAGATGAACACAAAGTTTGAGAGAAGACAAAGCAGAAGAGGTCATGGTGGAAGATCCGGTGGACGGTCATATGGACCTCTTCCGCTTTGTTTGCTCTCAAAATTTGTGTTCATGGAAGTAGAATAATGTATCTATAGAAGAGGAATAGAGAGTAAAGAGGAAGTAGAAGATGTATTTGTAGAAGTTGCAGATTTGTTCAATGAGTTTCAAGATATTGTATTTGATAATGTTCTTGATGGATTACCACCAGTAAGAAAGATTAGTCATCAGATGGACTTGATTCCAGGAGCCAATTTTCCAAATAAGGAAGCACACAGAATGACACTTGTAGAAAGTGAAGAGTTGAACAGACAAGTACATAAATTGTTACAGAAGGGGTTGACTCAGGAGAGCTTGAGTCCATGTGCTGTACTAGTAGTATTAGCACCAAAAAAGAATGGAGAATGGAGGATGTGTAAAGATTCCAAGGCTATAAACAAGATCACAATTAAGTATAGGTTTCCATTGCCATGAATGGATGATATGATGGATTGTTTGAGTGGAGATGTGTATTTATCCAAGATAGATCTGAAGAGTAGATATCATCAGATTCAGATCATAGAAGGAGATGAATGGAAGACTACTTGCAAGACAAAGGAAGGACTGTATGAGTGGTTAGTCATGCCTTTTGGGCTAACCAATGCACTGAGCATTTTCATGTAGCTCATGAACGAGGTTCTAAAAGAATTTCTGGGTAAGTTTGTCATTTTTTACCTAGATGATATTTTTATTTTCAGTAAGACATTAGAGGAGCATAAAATGCATATTCATATGGTATTTGAGAAGTTAAGGGAAGAGAAATTGCTGATTAATTTAAAGAAGTATAGTTTTGTGAAGGAGTTAGTGTATCTAAGATTTGTAGTTCAGAAAAAGGTCTAAAAATGGACCCAAAGAAAGTGCAAGCTATCCTTGAATGGCCTATTCCAAGGAGTGTTATTGAGGTAAGATCTTTTCATGGTTTGGCTAGCTTTTACAAAAAAATTATCAGGAGTTTTAGTAGTATTTGTGGACCCTTGACTGAAACAATGAGAGGGGATAGAAAAGAGTTTAAGTGGACTACTAGGGTAGATAAGAGTTTTAAAATATTGAAATGAAAAGTTACAAAAAAACCTATTTTAGCACTTCCAGATTTTAATAAGGTGTTTCAAGTAGACTGTGATGCTAGTGGTACTGCAATAGGAGATGTTATGAGCCAAGAAGGTAAACCTATTGCTTATTTCAGTGAGAAGTTAAATGATGTCAAGAGAAAATATTATGTTTATGATCATGAATTTTATGCTATAGTTCAAACATTGAAGAAGTGGAGACACTATCTGTTTCCTAAGGAGTTTGTTTTGTATACTGATCATCAAGCTTTGCAATATTTGAATAGTCAAGGAAAGTTGAATCAGAGACATTTGAAATGGGTTGAGTTTTTACAGAGTTATACATTTGTTTTGAAGCATAGGAGTGGAAAGTCTAACATGGTTGTAGATGTGCTTAGCAGAAGGCAACTATTGCTGACATAGATGCAGATTGAGGTGGTTGGGTTCAAGGAACTCAAGAATTTGTATCCAAAGGATCCTGATTTTGGTGAAGCTTGGAAAGATTGTAAAGAACTTGTTACTCTAGACAGAATGAAGTGGTTGGATTTCATCATCCAGGATGATATGCTAATCAGAGGGAGTCAGTTGTGCATTCCAAAAATTTTTATGAGGGAGAATCTCATCAAGGAGAAGCATAGTGGAGTATTGGTTGGACATTTTGGTCATGATAAAACCCTTGCTTTGGTTAGTGAGAAATATTACTGGCCACAGTTGCAACAAGATGTCAAGAAGTTTGCACAGAGTTGCAGAGTATGTCAAATGGAAAAAGGAGTGAAGCGGAATATAGGGTTATATCAACCATTACCTATACTAGAGAAACCATGGGAGGATATCATTATGGACTTTGTTCTTGGTTTACTGATAACTCATCGGGGACATGATTTAATTTTTGTGGTGGTTGACAGATTCTCAAAGATGACACATTTCATTCGCTACAAGAAGACTAATGATCTTGTTCATGTAGCAGAATTGTTTTCAAAGTGGTAAGACTACATGGTTTTCCAAAGAGTATATTTTCAGATCGGGACACTAAGTTTATAGGATATTTCTAGTGCACATTGTGGAAGAAATTAAAGACATATTTGAAGTTCAGTTCATCACATCATCCACAGACTAATGGACAAACAAAGGTAGTGAATAGGAGTTTGAGAAATTTACTAAGATGTTTGGTTGGGGATAAGCCAACAGGATGAGATTTGATTTTACCATAGATGGATTTTTCATACAATAATTCTGTCAATAGGAGCATTGGTAAATCACCATTCTAGATTGTATATGGAAATAGTCCCAGAAATGCATCTGAGTTGAAGAAGATAGATAAAGGAGAAATAAGTAGTGGTGAAGCTGAGGATTTTGCAGAATATTTGAAGAACATCCATGAGGAGGTGAGGAAGCACATTACCAAAATGAATGCACAGTATAAGGCTAAGGGAAATGAGAAAAGGAAGCATAAGGAATTTTAGGTTGGAGATGAAGTCATGGCTCATTTGTGAAAGGAATGGTTTCTAGTTGGTACATACAATAAGTAAAAAATGAAGAAGTTTGGGCCATGTAAGATACTGGAGAAGCATGATTCAGGAAATGCATATGAAGTAGAATTGCCTATTGAGCTGAATATTTCACTGGTATTTAACATTTTAGATTTGACATAGTATCATGAAGGAGGTGTTGAAGATGAAGTCACAGAAGCACAGTGGAGTATTCCAAAAACTACTTCAGCTACCAAGGAGATTGAGGATATACTGGATATTTATGTTGGCAGAAGCATAAGGAACATGACATATGAAGAATATTTGGTCAAATGAAAATGATGAATTGTTGAAGATTCATCATGGCTGACAAGGCAGGAGGTTAACCATCTTAGTTTTCCTCTTCACACCTGAGTCATGATAGGGTCACTTCTCAAATTACCCCAGGTGTCTCATGCATGAGCATCCTGGGTGTAAGAGCAATCTTGCATCACCCAAAAATATTTCTGGTTTATTTTCAATAAGGGTATCTTGTGTAGAGCTGCTATTTATGGAAACTTACTATTTTTAGTAAGTTGGTCATACGATCTCGAAATGTTCTGATTTCACATGAGGAGGTTTATCTTAGTCATATCAGCTTACCAGTTGAGTTTCATTGCCATATCATCCGTATCAGTGAATTTATTGAGGTTTTTGGGTATGAAATCTTTGAGCTCAATTTTGAAGGTCTTAGAGGCTCCAGATCGTAATCGACCCCTGACTAACTGGAGCTTGCATGAGTTAGGCACTATAGATTAGGTCCTGCCATTTTTGAAAAGTGGTTATAATAGAAAAACTGAGTTACGATTAAAAAGTTATGGCCTCCGAAAGTTGGGCTACCTAAAAATATATTTTGTATTTATTTTGAGCCGACCTATTGTAATAATTGTGAAAATAAAATAATTCTATGTGTAGTTGACCTTAAAGGCTAAATTTTTGGAACCTTCTCAAGTGGTGGAAATTGCCTATATAAGAAAAGCCTGTAGTGTTGTCTAGTGCAGTTCTGGGTAGATCTGGGTAATGATTCAAGGTTTTGTCCTACTGAATATTGTAAGGGAAAATGCCTATGTGGCTTTGCATATTGTAATTCTGAAATTTGTAATTCCACATTTGTGGAGATAATAAGAAGCCCATTTTTTGTTCTTGCAAAATTATTGTTGTTTCTGTATTTTTGTTATGTGTTTGTGGTATTAAGGGGAGCACCCCTCATCAATTTGATCCTGAGTCCTCTCCTCTTAGGATCCCAGATGAAAATTTGATTACTCATGATTCCAATCCGACTACGGTGCATAACTTTCCTCACTCATCTCATGATGAGGATGATGCTTTAAGAGTTCCTCCTGAACAAGTCCAAAAACTTTCAACTAAACTTGATAAAATGGGTAATTGGCTTATTCAAGAAAACCATAATCAAGATTCTATTCAAGCTATAGAGGCTCTTAAGAAAGTCCTTTGTGATAGTGATCAAGGTGTTAATCTTTTGCGTGGTATTACTCATCTTGTGCATTTAAATGTTAAACCTTTAGCTCAAGAAGCTCAAGATTTAGGATTTACTCCTCTTATCAGTAGTGTGGAACCTTCTTCCATTCCTTTACCTAGTATTCCTACTTATACTCATCCTTTGGTGACTACATCAGCTCCCTCTCTTCCTATGGGTGTCCCTCTGGTGTCTCTACCTACTTCAAAACCTTCTTATCATAGTGTTCCTTTCACTTATTCCAATCCTCTTCCAAATATGGTTCCAAGTGTTCCTCTGGTTGTGTCTTCCATTCCCGCCGCTTCCTACACTTTCCCTAGTGTTTCTAATATTCCTATGCCTCCTATTTCATGTAATGATTCCACAATCATTAGTTTGGCTCAAACTATGTCCTCTTTACAATAACAACTTGTGTCCTTAACTCAATCCAAGTTTAGTATTCCTCCATGTGACATGAGAAGTCCTTTATCCCTAGACATTATTTGTGCTTCTATTCCTCAGCAAGCCAATATGCCTCATCTTGAGAATTACAATGGTAAGGGATACCCTGTTACTCATGTTAAAATATTTCAAATCCTTTGTAGTGACTATGCTCATGACCATAGGATTTTAGCCAAGTTGTTTGCTAGAAATTTTTGTGATAAGGCCTTGCAATGGTATTGTTCCTTGCCTCTTTATTCTATTGAATCCTTTCCAAAAATTTCTAATGCCTTTATTCAACAATTTCAAAATAACATTGGTCCGCAAGTGTCCTTAACTGATTTGATGCATTGTAAACAAAATACTAAAGAAAAATTGACATAATTTATTGGTAGATTTAAGCATTTGTATCCTCAAATTTCTTATCCTATTCCTGATATTGATATTCAACATATGTTTATTTCAAATTTACAAAAGGATATTAGAGATAAGATTCTACTTACTGAATTTACTTATTTTCAACAACTTTGTGCAATGCTTCATCATTATCAATTACAAGTGAGTCAATTTGAGAGAAACACTCTAATGGCTCCTATTCCAGTTGATAAGAGTGATGCTGCTCCTAATCCTAACAAGTTTCAAAAACCTAAAAACTATGTCAAGATAAATAAGCAAGAAAATGCAGTTGCTGATCAAGTTGCTGTTGCATCCAAAAATGCCACTTTTGCATCCACTTCTTTTTGACTGAATTGTACGTTTACTCATCTTTCTAAATCTTTGCATTCTATTATGGGTAAATTTTTGACTACTAATATGATTACTTTACCTCCTATTTGACCTCTTTTACCTACTACAATGACATCCAAATCCTTTGATTCCAAAGCCTTTTGTCAATACCATCGTCAGAATGGCCATGATACTGAGAAGTGTTATTCTTTAAAACATAAGGTTCAAGACTTAATTGATTCTAATGCTTTATCTATTGATAATTGTGGTGATAGTGGGAATAAATCTATTTGTCCTCCTAATCAAAACCTCCAAATCTAAGTGAATCCTTTACCTACACATGATACTAATACCATTGTTCAGTCATCTTCTGTGGATATTATTTATGATTCAAAGATGGATGATCTCTATCATATTTTTAACCATGTAGAGCATGCTATTTTGTCTCAATCTATATCTCCGCCCCACCTTCAATCTCAACCTAAACTTCAAGTTCCACCTCAATCTAAGCCTAAACCAAAATTTCAACCTAAACCTTGAAAACAACTGAAGAATAAAAGACCTAGGGAACTCTTGATTACCTTTAATGATTCTGAGACTATTAAAGCTCCCGATGGTCCCCTCTACATTTATGCTAGGATTTCTAAGATACCTATGCACACTTTTCTTGTTGATCCTATATCCTTAGTCAATGTTATTACTGAAGAAAATCTTTTTATGAAGAACTTACAACATGATTCTTATGATACATCTGATGTGTGGATTCAAACTTGTAATGGTTTTCTTTATCCATCATTTAGTTCTATTAACTTGCCTATTGAACTTTGTGGTAAATTTGTGAATACTACCTTTGTTGTTGTTCCTACTTCTAATCAGTTTCAAGTTAAGTTTGGTTTGCCTTGGTTGAATGCCATGCATGCTGTTGCTTCTCCTCTCCATAAGTATCTTAAATTAATTCATGATGAAGAAGTGAAGTTGATTAATCATAGTTTATATCAACCTTCTAGGCCTAGGGATTATGCTACCCTTGACTTCTTTTGGCCTTCATTACCTAATTCATGTCCTTCTCAACCTGATAACATTTTTCGCTCATATCAAGCCTATAAACATCGCAAGATTCTTGAGTTAAGCATGCCTCAATTGGATCTTAACCTTGATATTTTGCTTACGCCTTCCGTACCTCCTTTACCCATGGCTTCTAGTTCTATTAATAAAGCTACTTGTATTTCTTTTCATCCTACTAAGAATCCTAGTAATCCTCCTATAGAACCTATGAAGGATCTGGTGGTTGTTCCTCCTAGTTCTCAACATATTTCAAACAAGACAAAATGTAACCGTTCTACCAATGAACATTGTAAGAAGCATCAAGCTCAAGCTAAGGCTCGTGCCTCTGTTCTTCAAAGTTCTTTGCCTTCTTTGGATCAGCCTATGCCTGATGTGTTAGAAGAAGTTAAGGTTAATAATGAGGTTAAGATGAATGATTATGATGATTCTATTCGCATCTTAGATTCCATTTCGATTAATCTTGATGAAGAAGATACTCTTGATGATACTAATGATGCTAATGATAAATATGAGACTATTGACATTGATATTGATTTACCTAATATTCTTTCAACACAATTGATAATTACACCTAGTATCGAACATTACGATTCTCAAGAGGATCCTTGTTTGGAACTAGCTATTATTCCTACTGCATTGGATATAGTCCCTCTTGTGAGTTACCCACCTTCCCTAAATGACATAGAATGAGATGGGGAGAGTAGCTGATGCACTTAATTGGCTTGTCCTTCATGGTATCTTTTTCTATGTTTTCCTATTGTATTGTGCTTCTCCCGTAATGTGTTTGCTAAATATTTGGTAGATTCTTTTATACGACCCTTGTTGCTTTGTTGGTGCAAGGTGATAAAGGAATCGAGCCTGTTGTACAATTCCTCTATATGTATATCTATTCTTCTATATGTTGTTTTCATGTTATGTTGTGCTTGTGCTATTGTTTTTAAACATTTTCCTTTTATAGTCTGTTAGGAATGGGAATACTGAGAGGGGGTGGGGGGGTGAATTAGTGTTCACTATAATTTAAATTTTCACTTTAATCTTTATGCTGAACTTAAATGATTAAGTATTGAATTAAACATTAACATAAACATGAAACATAAAATCAACACGACACCAATATGGTTATGGGGAAACCCAAATATGTAAAAACCCCAATAGGAATTGACACCCACTAATATTCTGCACTAGTGTTTTGTGATCCTTGTTAGAAGATCCTTTACCCTGTTAGGAGTAGATTTACAATGCTTTAAGTATAGTAGACCTTGTTAAGGGTCAGACCTTGTTAGGAGTCTTTTACAATGATCCCTATTAGGGGAGTGGACTCACTATCCTAGAGCTCATTTCTCAAATGGTGAAGGCTACAACTTTCTAATTTCAGATACACACTATATCTGTAGGTGAACTGTCACTGTGACACTGCTTTTCTGATTAGTTCCTTTGATGCACTGGTGCTTTGAATTCTTAAAAATATTTAATACATCTTATAGTATCTTCACACACTTCTTCTCTACTTAACACATCTCTCTTACAACTTCCATATCGAATACAATGGGTGCATCTTATATTTATATGCTCATACAAAATAAACAATTCGGTCAGCCCTATAACTAATTACAAATAATGCTTCCAAATGAATTGGCTTAAGCGTGCTTAAAATTAAACATATGAACATGTAGGAAACCTAAATAAAATGGGCGCATGGCCTTTACAACATTACATTATCATCGCAAACCAAAATACTAACTGTTGGCTCCATGCTCTGTTCTCTGCTAGCACACACTAGCTGTACAACTTCAATTGATTGTAACTTTCTCATCTTTGCATATCTGCTTATGCGCTCATAGAATAAGCATAAGTATAGTCTAAAAAACTTAACTTCTAGGGTGCATACCATAATTCATCCATACACACGTGCGCTGATGCTCTGAGCTGTAGGAACTCTGTACACTATCCGGTCTTCAACACTTAGCTGATTTTTGATCTTCATATCAGGTGTGCTGACTCCAAACTGCTATATGAATTTGTTTCCATAATAACAACACTATATCTAGTCATATAACTTAGTATAGATAGCTTTCCAACAATCTCACCCTTTTTCATTGATGACAACAAAGGACTATGGCCAAGCTGCTAACTGTTCCTTAACACAAAAACTTTTGTCTTCTGTACATAATCTTATATCTCCCTATACATATATATAATCCATATTCTATACATAACTCCCCCTTTGAAATTAATGACAAAGGTGTATCAAAAAACTGTATCTACACATACTCACTAAGGGAAAACATTCGGATATGCAATCTTGAGGTTCTGGATCTCCTTCTTCCAAAAGGTGATCACTGAATTGACTATTTGGAGATGGGTGCATAAAGCATACTGTAGCTTCTCCATCTTCTCCAAAACTATGCTTTGGCCTTTATCATAGGTTATCATGGTGGCATCAATATCCTTTATATTTTGATTGAGAATGTCTAGTGAGGGCGCAAGAGCATTCCTCAATTGAGCTTGTCTAGACCTTATCTTTTCCATCTCTTTCTTTGCCTTTTCAATCTTGTCCATCTGACCTTGGTAGATACTGTTGTAGATATTTACATCAGTGGATGTGTCTGTCACTAAAATTTTCACCTGCTCAATCATAGCTTTTGCTTCTTTTATTTTCTTGAAATGGGCATCAGTAAGCTTATCCTGATCCATGCAGTCTGCAATGACTTTTCTTCCTTGGTTAGCAAATTCTTTTAAAGATGCTTGTCTTGTCTTGGGTGAGTTCAGATCTAGTGCAAAGTTTCTCATTAACTCATTCAGTCTCTTCTCCAAATACTTCTCTTCTACAACCTTGGATGTAGATTCTTCAAGGCTTGAAAAGTTACTTTTGAACTATGAGATAACTGTACTCACATCATCAACCAAATGAATCTTGGACACTTTCTTGTCTGTTGGTAACAAACTAATCAGTATGTTCATAGATTCCACAAGGAGAGGATTTCTCATTACTTGCTTCTCCTTTGCCTTCTCCATAGCTAGGATGCTGAACTTAATCAGGTCTTCTTCTTTCTAGGAGTCCAAACTGCTTGTGTTAGGTGTCAAACTTGACAACAATGCTGAGGAGGGAGTGATGGGAGTGCTATCCATCACATCTAGTTTTACTTTGGAAAGACCAACATAAGTATCTTCTTCTTTCTTTTCTACCTCTTCTTCTTCATTCTTATCATATACCACTTCAATGAGTACTTGATGAGTGGGAGGTGAGCTGCTGCATAAGATTTTAGCTTCTTGTGCACTTACAAAAGCTTCCTCTAACTTATCCAATTCTGTGTTAGTGGCCGCCATGGCTATCTCTACATTGTCAATGATAATGGTGCTATCCTTGAGTGATTCTAGCATGGGTGCAGACTTATCTACCTCTAATTGAGTTCCATCTATGGGCGCTGAGTCCTGTGGACCTATCACTAGTATTAGAGATCTTTGCTACTTTTTCTTGCTTACTAGGTGCATGAGTGATGGGTGTAGAAGGAGGTTTCATGTGTTGTTCTAAGAAAACTTTCTCAAAGGCCTTCTCTGTTTCCTTTGTTATCAGCTCATAGTCTTTGTTCATAATGTGTAGAGTCCTCATCTTTTTCCTTAAGTGTAGCTTCACTAAATTTAATATCAGTGCCTTTTCTTCATTAGAACATACTGGCAGACTATCTTCTAATATCTTTTCTCTGATCCTTAGATCCTTTTCATTTGCTTGTCTCTTTTGGAATTCTTAAATATCCCATACTTTATCTAGAATAATGGTCTTCAATTCAAGGACTGTCTTCTTGAACTTGATCATATGTTTGACAATCATACTATGTGTTTTTGATTTGTCAATCTCACTGTATGTTTCATAGTACTTCCCTACTTTATCAATTCTACCCTCATCAACAATTCTTGCATTCAAAACTTTAAGGCTTGGTCTAAATCCTACCATGGGAGGTGCTTGAATGTTTTTCTTGCTCCTTGTTTCTCACAAGGATGGATGACTAGTGCTAGCTTCTTTCTTCCTCTTGACTATTGGCTTATACTTTGGAGGAGTGGTAAGGTTAATAGTATCTTTGGGCACATAAGGAGTATTATCTTCTTTACTCTTCTGACTATCATTTGATTCATTTTTCATCTTCTTCAACTTAGGATCTTCTTGTTCTTCCTCTTCTGCTATGCTTTTCAATTCTAAGGCAATCTTTTCATCCCTTGCTTTATTAAGGTCTGCTTGGGACACACCATGTATTCTCAAGATTTCAGATGTGACTTTAGCAACCTTTCTTTTAGTTGCCGCGCTATTAAGTTTTGCATCTACTTCTTTTGTCTTTTCCTCATAAGTTCTCCACCTAGGTTCATTAGGATCTATGGGGGCTGATAGAAGTACCTGCGCATATGCTTCAAGAACTTGTTCCTCTACCTCATACCCAAGTGGATGAATCCACTTAGTTCTAGGCTCAACAACTTCCATACAAGTTGTATTAGTTTCAACCATAAAGCATATTGTATCCTTATACTTTTCCACAATGCTCTCTGGAATTCTATATGTCATTTGCATCTTAACCCTAAAGGTCTTCAATTCTAATGTTACATAGTCTCTCAATGTACTTTCAGTGGATGCTTTGTTGGATATCTATGGCATGGTTGGAATGGACATGTCCAAATACATATTTGAAACTTTTACAACTATATGAAGGTACATATAGATGATTAATGATCCAAACCTGAATATCTTTGAGTTGTCATGTTTGATAGCCTTGATGTTATCAATCAACTATGCGTGCAAGATCTCACACAAGTTGAATTCTCCATCTTCCTTCACAAGTCTGATGGCTGCTAGAATAGTGCTCGCAGACACACTATTCACCCTGCTAGTGTGATGAAACCTATATCCTAGTATCATAGACATAAGTTTGATGTCTTCTTGCTCAATAGGCTTGATTGTCATGCCGTGCCTATCGCTCCTTGACTTACATGCTTGCTCAACCATTTTCCTGACATCCTTGCCCATAGGAAGGATGACACCTCTTCTAGATAGGCCTATCATATCATGTATCGAGTAACCTATGATTCTTATTAGCACATCACCAATCCAAAATAGATCATCTTGAATTCTGCTTAATAAAATCTTTATCCATTCTGTCTCATAGAATTCATATGCCATAGCATACTCAACAATAGGGTGATCATTCCATTTTACATATTCATCCATGAATGTTTTATCTGGTTTCAACATGGTATCCATGTGCGCCCTTAGCCTATCCAATCCAATTGGTTCCTTCTTACAGTAAATGTAAGCCCTAATATCTTCCACATGCATGACACCCATAGGCATGCCAGAGAAAGCTCCCTCTAAATCATCTAGGGTTGATTTAAATGGGTGCCTCTTGAAAACATATCTTTTCTTCTTAGCAACATCATAAACAATGGGAGTGGCCATGACTTACTTGATAATCGCTTTCCAATTGATCTTTGAGATAGTTTGATGACTTTTGAATTGGTGCAATGAACTAGAGTTTTTGCAACCAACCAAATGCACTAAAAACATTGATAGTTCAATCTCCAAGTCTTCACAATAACTTCCTAGGCTCAATTTGCTCTTCAATCAATCTGAATTTCAATGCAATGAGTGATGAAACAACTTTCTATGTACTTAAAGTGAAAATTCTGCCATTAAGGCAAGTCGCATAAACTAGGTTGTCACTTCAAAATTTCCAACTTGAGTTCTTCTTACAATTAGCATGAGGGCTCTTGCACGAAGGATCCTATATAATCCAAAAGCTTAAGTCCAAAGTCGCATACTCTTAGAATGAGTATACCAACCATGCAGGGGTCTAGAGATAAATTAGCTCCCCCTATGACCTTGAGGGCCATTCATCTAGATGTACAGGGTGCGTCCACTGTGGATGCATCCAATACATTTTCATCAAATTTGTCCTTCTTTCCTTTTGTTCAAATTAAGCTTGCATCCTCTGAGGCTTTCACAAACTTGACTTCTCCTTCAGGATCCAAAACTGGTTCTTTGACCTTTTTAGGGCTTTCCTGACCTTGCGTCCTTGATCTATAGAATCTTTAGATATGTCCAACCTTGTTACAAGAATGAAAAATGATTGGAGGCCTTATATTCCTCGGTGCATTGACATGAGTCACCATTTTACATTATTTCACTGAGTGACCATTATAGTTATATATCTAACATGTAACATTATGAGAACTTCTTATATTTGACTGATTCTGATTTCTCTGATCATGTTGAATCCTGTTCTTCTTACTAGTCTTGCAATTCATAGCTTTATGACCAAATTTATTGCATGAATAATAGTAGCCATTAAAAGGTCTTACCTTAGTATAGTTCCTTGCAATGTGTCCATGCTTGTTACATGCAAAACAAGTGCATTCTCTAGGCTTGCGCTCATTCTTAGGTGGTCCACCATTGTCTTTGGTTTGATCTTCAGTCTTTTCAGTATTAGTAGAGTCTTTCTGTGTCTCCTTTCTTGCTCACATATTATCTATCTGATTTTGTGCTTCATTGTATCCAATACAGCTAGTGTCTCCTTTAACTCTTCTTGCATACAATTGAGATTCTATCAAATCAAAATTGGTGTGCAATTTGTCAATGTGATTCTTTGCTTCTTTCAATTCAAACTCCAATCTTTCTTTGCAATTCCTTAGATCCAAGATTTCCAAATTGGCTTCGCTTAATTCCTCATTGAGTTGAAGGTTCTCCTTGACCTATTCATTGTAGACTTCTTGATTATTCAACAGCTTATCATCAAACTCTTCAAGTAGTTCTTTCATAGATGCATTGTCTTCATTCAACTTCTTGATCTTTTCTCCTAGATCACTGTTAGAGCATTCTTTCAAATCCCTTCTTAGATTTTTGATAACTAATTAAGCATCATCGACTTTCTCTTTTAGTTCTTCAATTTCTCTTTCAGATTTGTCTAGGTGTTCAAGAGTGGCTTCAAGATTTTTCTTGAGATGTTTCATTTCAGATTTGTCCATGATCTTCTCAAGTGGTTAAACTTCTTTGCTGAGGACCAGAGCTCTAATACCAATTGTTGGGAATGGTAACACTGAGAGGGGGGGTGAATCAATGTTCACTGTAATTTAACTTTTCACTTTAATCTTTATGCTGAACTTAAATCATTAAGTACTGAATTAAACATTCACATAAACATGAAAGATGAAATACACACATGACACCAATATGGTTACGAGGAAACCCAAATAGGTAAAACCCTGGTGGGAATTGACACCCACTAATATTCTACACTAGTGTTTTGTGATCCTTGTTAGAAGATCCTTTACCCTGTTAGGAGTAGCTTTACAATGCTTTAAGTACAGTAGACCTTGTTAAGGGTCAGACCCTGTTAGGAGTCTTTTACAATGATCCCTATTAGGGGAGTGGACTCACTATCCTACAACTCACTTCTCAAATGGTGAAGGCTACAGCCTTCTAATTTCAGATACACACTATATCTGTAGGTGAACTGTCACTGTGACACTGCTTGTCTGATCAGTTCCTTTGATGTGCTAGTGCTTTGACCTCTTAAAAAGATTTAATACATCTTATAGTATCTTCAAACACTTCTTCTCTACTTAACACATCTCTCTTACAACTTCCATACCAAATACAATGGGCGCATCTTATATTTATACGCTCATACAAAATAAACAATTAGGTTGGCCCTATAACTAATTACAAACAATGCTTCCAAAAGAATTGGCTTAATCGTGCTTACAATTAAACATATGAACATGTCAAGAACCTAAATAAAATGGGTGCATGGCCTTTACAACATTACATTATCATCGCAAACCAAAATACTAACTGTCGGCTCCATGCTCTATTCTCTACTGGCACACACTGGCTGTGCAACTTCAACTGACCGTAACTTTCTCATCTTTGCATATCTACTTATGTGCTCATAGACTAAGCATAAGTATAGTCTAACAAAATTAACTTCCAGGGTGCATACCATAATTCATCTGTACACATGTGCGCTGATGCTCTGAGCTGTAGGAACTCTGTACACTATCTAGTCTTCAACACTTAGCTGAATTTTGATCTTCATATCAGGTGCACTGACTCCAAACTTCTATATGAATTTGTTTCCATAATGAAAACACTATATCTAGTCATATACCTTAGTATAGACAACTTTTCAACATAGTCTACTTGGATTTGTGAATTGGTAGCACTAATTCTTTTTGGTCTCCATGGTGTGATCCAAAAAGACTCTTCTTCGTAAATCTTATGTTTTCTTTCCTCCATTGTGATTGTAGTTCTAATTTATTTGGGGAATGATGTCAATTCATTTGCAATAATATCATATACAAATATTATCTTATGATCATACTAACCCCATGACAGGTAGATCCCTTATGTGTTCTCTATATGTTTATGTGGCATTTCCCTTGATTTATCTTCGCTTGGGGGCATCTCATAGTGAAAATATAATTAGTGGAGTTGTTTATGTTTCCATTCAAGGCATTGCTCCTGTTAAAGCATTAGCAATGACTTTAACATGTGGGCATACTCTCTTCTCACATTTTGCACACACGCACTTTCAAGATATTTTTCAAAGCCCTTTTCTCCCTTTATGGATTAGTGACTAATCCTTAAAGCAAAAATTTTAATCTTATAGGATCTGATCTTGATCCCTTTAGTTTCAATTTTTCAAGATTTGTGATCCCTTAAGGTCGAAGGTGTCCTTAAGACTAGATCTCTCTTTTGTTTTGGCTTTACTCTTTTGGAATAGAATATTCCTAAGGGTGAATCCTTGATGGGTTGACTAGTCAGTAGCCACATTCACTAGGTGGTTCAACTCCATCTTTCCAGTTGCGCTGTTTCCTTGTGTGGTTCACAATGGGACATAAGTTCTCATTGGGTGAGGTAATCACACCCTCTTCTCTCTTTTAGAGATGTCTCTTTTATTATAATCTCAGATTTGATGAAGACTTGAGTCCCTGGGGGCTTGAGGGTTCCTTTTTCCCTTTGATTTCAATAAGATTGTCTTTTTCTTTGTGATCTCCTTTACCAAGAATTTGCATTGAGTCCATACTCTTTCTAAAGTGGGGGCTAAATGTAGCGTCAAAAAATGGAAGAACTTGCATTTAGGACTATTTTAACCCTCTGAGTAAGTGGTTTGGGGTCATTTCAAATGCCTTGAATGGGTCTTTGACTTGGATTTAGCTATTTCCCCTATTTTGCCCCATTTTCCACTTCTTTCCAACATAATTCTAGCATCCTGAATTAAAAATTTGAGATTCTTGATGTCAGGGTCAAGGTCAACCTTGGACCTGACCTAGGTCAAGAATGACCTTGACCCTGACTTAGGTCAAGGTCAACCATGACCTTGACCTAGGGTCCAAAGTTCAAAATCCCAAAGTTTTTGGATGTTGGGTTTCAGAAAGATTTATTTCCCACTTTTGGGTCGGCTGTTTTGGGCTTTGAAATGGTAAAATCTTAAATTATATTTAATTTAGGTCCATTTCTAGGGGTAAAGGATTAATGGGAATTTAATTCTCCTATGTCGGCCTCTCTAGAAGTTTATGCCCTAAACTAGTATAAACGGAAGCCTTCCCCTCTCATTTTATCCATCGTCAATCAAGCAAATCTCAAGCAAGAAATCCATCAAGTGAAATTAAGAAATCAAGAAGCAAGTAAGAAGGAGAAAGAAATAATTCAAGTATTCATTCATCTTGAAGCATTCAAGATCCAATTCATTAAGGAGATCCATTGGTAGCCATTGAAGGATTCAATCTCTACGGAGCCCTCTTGTTGAAGATTTCTACATCCATTTTCATTTAAGCCTCTTCCTATTCCAAGATCCATTCAAGATTGGTGTTGAATATCTAAGAAAATTTATTTGAGACATCATACATTCCATTCTACATTCATTTGGAGCATCCATACTTGTGGATTCAAGGATTCAAATCCTCCACAAGGGTTTCAACATAAGCAAGGTGAATTGTTTCATTTACTTTGTTTATTACTGCAATTTCAATTCAATTTCAAGGTTAATTCCTAAATTGGGGTTTGACCAAGGCAAACCCCTCCCCCCAACAAAAAAAACCATTTCTTGTAGGAACAGGTACAGAACAATGAATTACATTATAGATCTGGACACCCTTTTTGGCAAACTTTCAGGATCCGTGAACATAATTTTTGTCAGAGCAATGCAGGTCAAGGTCAACATTTTGGGGTCAAGGTCGACCTTTCTACCTAGGTCAAGGTCAACCTTTTTCAGAAAAGAAAAATATTTTTGGGTTTTCTCTATCTCTGTGTTTCCAAGCCAAATCCAGTTGCAAAATTTCCAGAAACTAAGTACAGACCTCAGAAAACAACATTTTCCAGATTTGTCATACTTTGAGGTTAGTATTTATCTTCAATTCAATAAAGATTTCAATACTCTTTTCCATAATAGAATATAAGGTTTTCTTCTTTCTTCATATTTTTTATCGATTTATTCATTTATGAATTGGCTATTTCCTTGTGGTTAATCTATTTGGATCTTTCCTTTGGGAATTTGGGGTTAAGAGGAAGATCTTACATTCCTAATCCTACATACACCAACCTTCATCCCCTTTCATACATTACAGTGCCATGGAAGATACATTATGCTCCACAAGAGTATTAGGGAGAGAAATACTAAAAAATCCCTTTCTCGGCTTTGAAGTATTGTTAACACAAGGAAATGAAGACTTTACTGTTGGTTTAACCCCAAATAAAGATGTTCAACTCCCTTTTTCTGGCTTTTCAAAAATATTATTACCAGCACTCCCAGTAGAGGGAAACTTATCAGTAACTACCATTGAATCTGGTCCACCTCCTCGGGAATAATCATCTTTTGGGTCCTTGTCCCCATCCGATTCCTTGGTGGAGCCCTCATCTGGCACTCCCCCATCCTTCTTCTACTCCCCTGCCACTATTGTCACAAGGATCCTTCCAGTTGTAGGTTTCCCACTTGAACATGAATTTGAATTCGCACCTTCCAACCCTCCTCTACCGCTCTCCACAAGGAAAAATAATCACGTTGTTCTATGATTTATTGGATTGTTATTACTAATTGATAAAGTTTATTCAATATTGTCCATAAATATTGAATTAAGTTTGACCAAGTTGACACTGAGTTTAATCAGAGAAAGTTTTTAAGGTATAGAGAATGAAGGATTACCGACTCACCCCCCCTCCACGTAATCCAACATATATATATATATATATATATATATATATATTCAATAAGTTATTTTGAGTAGGATATAGGGAATCATGGAATATGAATATAATATATCTAAGAAAGAGCCCAAAAGGAATAATATATATATGGAATGAATTATATTATTGGACAAAACAAAGAGAATTATAAGGAAGAAAGTGATACATATATATATGGTACAAACTGTATATCTATGATGTAGTCAGGTAACACCATTGGACAAGTAAGGAAAATATTCAGATTATAAGAGAAAGCTTTATACATCTCTATGACTGGTATGTACAGTATTGTTAATTTTGATTATGCAAAATAATAATTTTAATTGGAAGTAATATTAGAACATTACCATTAAGAAAAGATAATTAGTTAAATATACATGCTCAAGGTTTGTTATTATTAAGTCTGAAAGAGAAGTGCAAAGCGGTGAATAGGGAGAGGCCTGTGTAACTCCAACCAATATATCATTCCAAGATAGGTAGGAATCAACGAACCCTAGCACCTTGCTGAAAAGTCCAAGAAAGGCTTAAGGGCTTGGATCTATAAAACCTTGAGGGAAACCATTGAATTTGGTGTCTAAGAAACCCGTTACATCTTCAACACTCTCCTAGACTGCAGTAATAACAAGGATAGCATGGATTTCTCAATTCACATATAATTTATCATTTGTTTCCATTAATTCATATGCAATTTGTATCTTTTTTTATAGCATGAATTAAGTTAACATAATCTAAAGAATTCAATTCAAGTATATTAAACTTAGGTCCATTTATGCATAAACTAGTTTAACTTACTTGGGGACATTACATTAGAATTCCCTATACCTTGAAATAGTGTCACCTTAGAGAAGTGTAATGACTACAATGTTTTAGAAAATCAATTTGTTAAAATGCCTCCAAAAAAGGGAAGCACAAAAGGCATGACAAATTTTTATCATAATGACATGGAAGTACATACATTTCATGGTAATTGTTCAATAAAATCCCTCAAAGAAATTCCATTCCATGGTGCAATATTTCCAAGATATGTCCATAATGTTTTTGTTGAAATGCTTTATAGAGGTACAATAAAATTAGTTGGAGAGATGTGAAGCCAAATTTTACCACCTCTACTACCATTCTCCCTTCAATGCACAAAAATAAGAAGACTTGAAATAAGGTATGGACATGCACCAAAATAGGAAATATTTGTTAGATGTTATAGTTATAATTGCCCTAGTGAGAGTATGCGTGCAAAACATGGAAATGTACACAAATATGATGAACTGTTGGACAAAATTCCCAAAGTGATGTTGTCTCATAGATTGTAGATGGGCACATAAAATGGATTGGTTGAAAAAGATTTAGAAATGTTCAATAAAATTCCATTAATGGAGTTGAGGCTAGTCTTTATAACCTTCAACATTATCCCCCTATTTGCACGCCATGAAAACTTTCAAGTAGATCACAAATTTGGAATATCAACTTAGCACATGGGCTATTATAAACACCTTAAAGAAATTTTTTCTTGTGGCCAACATAGATGATAGGTGGTGACATGAATTACAACAACATATACATAAGACAAATTTACTAGAGAAGCTTTATTAATATCTGAGAAAATAAATTAGTAGTATAAAGTAGACTCCACATTACTTTTGCCAATTTCCTCTACAGTGTGGAGCTGACAACTTTAAAGAAGTGACATAATTCCATCAAATCTTGGAAAGGGGAGATTCTTAGATATTGTAGTTAGAATGCTACTGAATAAAAAATGTGGAACTATGGACAAAGAAGTTGAATTATTAAACCATGTGTCATAACCATAAAAGAAGAATATGTTAGGAATAGTCCCAAGAGATAACTGAGAGGGGGGGGGGGTGAATCATTTATCTACAAGTTTCAATTCTTTATCCAATTAAGTATACTTAAACATAAAGCATAAACACAATGAAAGAACACTTGAACACAACACCAATATTTGGTTATGGGAAAACCCAAATAGGTAAAAACCCCGTTGGGAATTGACACCCATTAATAATCTGCACTAGTGTATTATAATCCTTTTTAGAATATCCTTAACCCTATTAGGAGTTGCTTTACAATGTATTTAGTATAGTAGACCTTGTCAAGGGTTGGACCTTGTTAGGAGTGATGACGCACTATCTGAGAGCACACTGCTCAAATGGGTGAAGGCTACAACCTTTTGAATAACATATACACACTATATTTGGATCTTAGTGAACTATGCTTTGACCTGCTATCTAGATCAGTTCCAATGTATAGCAAAAATACTTTACTTGGCCACATAGACCTTCTTCTGATGGCTCAACACTTCACACACTTTTCTCTACTCTTCAAATTCAACTATGAACCACACTCTAGCAATCACAAATGACTGCCTATAAATATCTTTCTTCTAAATGATATAATCAAGTTGGCCTATTAGAACCACCTTGAAATCATATTAGAGAAGCCATAACAAACTCAAATAATAATTCAGTCAGCTCTACTAAGCACATAACACATTCTAGGACTTGTCCAATAATGATAATTGTAGACGCACACTACACACTATCGACTCTACCAAACTAACTAGATCTTTCTGCTCAAGATGAATTACATCATGCGCTCTTAACCAAACATTACTAACTCTTCTCCAAGCACTAATCCAATGGCGCATACCAAAATGATAGGCACAACTCCTGAACCAATATAATCTCTGTCGACTCTT
The DNA here is from genome assembly GCA_027943335.1 of Chamaecyparis obtusa. Classification (NCBI taxonomy): domain Eukaryota; kingdom Viridiplantae; phylum Streptophyta; class Pinopsida; order Cupressales; family Cupressaceae; genus Chamaecyparis; species Chamaecyparis obtusa. The sequence continues at coordinate 1,030,515 of BSBK01003432.1, read as the reverse complement.
CTAAATAAACACAAGAAACTGCTACTGGTGAATAACGACTGCATAAATTCACTTCTATTGATCATTAGACTCTACATTCATGAATGTAACATCACTAACATTTCTCCATCACATATCCAAATGTTCAAGGCTCCATGATAACTATATGAACAATCATTCACAGAACACTGCCTGTTACTCTGTTAGGAACACTGCTGACACAAGCTACTATATAACTGTCTATACTAACAGTTAACCTCTACATCCATGATATCATGCTAATAACATGTCCATATTGCATATACTTAAATCTTACTACATAAGTCTTCCACGCATGCTACTTACCATATGTTGTTATCAATGACAAACATACAGTCAACACTGGCTTATTGACAAATCTCCAACAGAATATGGAATGGTTAAAGAGGCATGTTGAGCAATCACTTATCTTCATGTCAAAGAATATGGTATCCTACTAACCCCTTATAGGTCGGGTGAAGAAATTGATGAAGGAATTGAACATGCTAAATAGTGTTTCTTTCCATAAGTCAAATGAAACCCCATCAACTAACTTCTTCAACTGAAAAGGTGAAGTTTGTGTATGTTTGAAATCTAACAGATGAATGAAAAGAAGCCTCAAAGTTCTATTTTGTATCCATTTCAAATGTTTGTCATTCCAAATTATCATCTACAAGGTGGATATGGTTATGGTGTAAATATCTATGGAGGTTTTGGTATTGGATTTCATTCTGTAGGCATTAAAATGGTATCGATGATGCTGTCAGATGACCATGTTGGATAAAGTTGTAATTTTAGTGTTTATGTATATATTTTGTAAATATTGTAACTTATGGTCAATTTTGAGTTCTAGTTAGGAGTTTGACTTTTATTTTTCTATAAGTTAAGGTTTTATCTTTCATTTTTGTAAAAAAAGTTAGAGTTGGTTGGAAAAGACATAAGTAACCTCGACACCCTAACTTGAGTGGTTACTAACCTGAAAAGTTAGTTACAATAGGAATCTATAAATACAAAGCTTTGGAAATGTAATGGGGGAGAGTTTTTGCTAAGGGGGGAACTATGGAGAAATAAAAAAAAAACGTTGAGGTTTACACCATGTACAAAAGGGTTTTTGATCTTGTATATTTTCAAAAAGACAATGGAGAATACATTTAATCGTATTTCTTGAATGGATTCATTAGTTTTTATACTAATTTTTTGTATGTCAAGTTAGTAATATCTTTATGTAATGGTGAAATCTAATTATTTTTCTAGTCTATGTAATGGATATTTTGAAATGCATTCATGTCTTGGTATCTTGATGTGAATGTACTGGGATAATGTATCTTATCATATATCAGTGTCTGTTATCCATTCTTTTGCCATCATTTCATTCTGTGCTAACCCCCCCTTTGTAATATTTTATCCTTTAGGAATCTCATATGGTATTCATATGTCTATTGTTTAGGTCTCTTCTATCTTTCCTTTAGTTTAGTTTTGTCTCCTTTTTGTACTTTCAGGTGAAAATAATTAGAAAATACCAAATACCCCTATCATACGAGGGAGCTTCCTCTCTTAAACATAAAAGGAGATTGCAATATGATCATGATCTGGTTGCAATCTATCCAAATGTTGTCACGACTGTCATTGCTCACAAGGAGAATAGGGTCATTCTGAAGAAAACATTCACAATGAAAAATCTATTTACCAACATGTATATAGTTGTAGACACCTAAAAATCCTTTAGAAAATAAAAGTATTTTTATTTTCTAAAACTCCCTGATGACATCATCATTTATTAATTAATTAATTACTTTTTATGTCATTAATCCCTTCTCCTTTTTTAATTAAACATCTTTAATTAAAGAATCCCTTCCCAAAATCATTTAAATCAAGTTTAAATGATTTTCCCCTATTTATTTATATTAATTGATAAATAATGCCAAAAATACTTTAAATATATAAAATATTTATTTAAATCCTAAAACCTTGGAAATATCCTAGAAATCCTTAACCTCTTCTAGAATTTCCTAATCTCACTTAAAAAGTGATTCCTACACTTTTTAGCCTAAACCCATTCAACCTTTGAAAGTCAATCCTTATCCCCTTTGACTCAACCCCTAACCAAACCCCAAACTCTAACTCTCCTTCCTAACCCAAGCCCTTAGGAAATCCTATAAATAGTCTCTCTTCCAAGAGAAAATCCATTAGATTAGTTTTTATCATTTATGCATTGTTATCATGAGCATTTTTAGCTAGATCATCTTAGCATAAATCTTAATTGTTAGATTTCTTCATATTTTTTATGTTTTATAACACATCTTAGCTTAGCTTAATGGATTAATCTTAGTTCATATTTCAATCTTTTCAAATCATGCATGCATCATATCAAATCCCTTAGAATACATTAGAAGCAAGCTCCTTGTGCTTAGAGAGCACACCCACATCCCTCTCATTGAAGCAAATCAAACAGTGCTGTATAGTGTCTATTTTGGAAATAATCTTGAGGTGGCTTGATTTTGTTTTATGTCTTTGCTTTGAATTAATGAACATGTTGTCATCTAACATTTGAGTGTTTAAGCCTTTCAAGACAGGTAACAAATTCAAAACTGTAGCCCATAATAGTTATGACCTTTTTGTTCATGATGAACATGGTATTGTATATGCACAGTTCTCATATAAACCAAACATTTTCTATTTAAGGGGACAAAATTTAAGGATGAATTATAAGATGTTGATAAATTATCAACACACCAATGCAATGGGAATTCATGAAAATAGAGGTATATAACCTTTGTATCACCTATAAGACAACTGAAATGCAAGAAGCATTTTGTTTGGCCATGATGGTTAACAAAACTTAAATTCTTGATTATGAAGATGCACAATTTGTAGTGTCACTTGCAATTTGAGAAGTTCACACCATATGAATTGATAGAGATGATGTGGAATAAGAGCTATGAATGAGTGAGGTCTAACCCAAACCATCATAGCTTAGCACATTATTTCCTTGTTATATTTTCAACTGATACTATTTGAGACTCTTGGGTACTTTGAAACATATGTTATTTTTGAGGATCTGTAAGATCCCATACCATTTTGTTTTATATTATGAGTTGATATGAACCTATTCAGGTGACACCCTATGGTTAATTATGTAGTTTATCTTTATTGTTAAGTTTAAATGATTCATTGTGAGAGATATACATGTTAGGATATGTTAGAATGCAAAATGATTATGAATTAAGTTATGTGTATGAACTAGATGCATATATTGTTTAATTTATGAGTGAGTATTTACTTTAGTGGAATTGTTATGATGAGGTCACAACTTCATAGGAGGATGCAACACAGATGAGGTCTCAGTTCCCTTACCTCTTAATTGAACTCCAAGAGGATGTTCATGCCTAGAGGGGGTGGATGTGAGGCCTACCCTAGCCCATCATAGCTTAGCACTTTATTTCCTTATTCTATTTTCAGCTGATACTATTTGAGACTCTTGGGTACTTTGAAACATATGTTGTTTTTGAAGATCTATGAGATCCCGTACCATGTTTTTTTAAATTATGAGTTGATGTGAACCTATTCAGGTGATACCCTATGGTTAATTATGCAATTTATATTTATGGTTAAGTTTAAATGATGCATTGTGAGGAATATACATGTTAGGATATGTTAGAATGCATAATGATTAAGAATTAAGTTATGTGTATGAAATAGATGTAGATATTGCTTAATTTACTAGTGAGTATTTGAATGCAGATGTAAGTGGTGTGTGTGTTACATTATGCATTCTGTTATGTTTATATGTAGATTTATTGGACCTACTGATGTGTGTAATGAGTGTGCAGGAAGTTGGCCATGGTATTAAATTTGGGGTTTTAAAAATAAACCTATGTGTACTCACTGTGATGCTAAGGTCCCGCTTGTGAAGAGACATGGACCTCATTGTAATGTATTTTATTTGTAAAAGTATATTTCATTATTATATTTAATTTACTTGTGTAAATGTTAAATAGGTCATACCTAATGTATTTATGTGGTGTCACTTGACACCTATGTCTATATGAGTTGGCATAGCTAGTAAATCTTTAATAAAGTGTTTAATTATTAATTGAATCATATTGATTTAATTATTAAGTCACTTATTACCTCTTTTGACTTAAGCTAAACTTTAGGCATGTAATAATTAATTTCTTTATTAATTATTATTATGCAACCTAGGGTTTTACCTTTTTAGGGTTTCTGATCTCCTTTTATAAGGATTGATCTCATAACACTTTGTAACCTTTTCTGACATTTCATTATTGATTGCAACTTTTGTTTTTGCACATCAAGGATTTATCCTCTCTCGTGGATTAATGTGTTCAGGCCTCCATAGCTATTTTCTCCTCTCTCTTTCCGTGACAGGTGTTTATGTGCAGCTGTTCTTGGGAGCTATGGGTTGTTTTTCATCAACTCCAACATGGTATCAGAGCTTTAGATCTGCTTGCCCCTATCCTCTTTCTGAGAGATTTGGCCATGTTCATCAGATCTGCATTTTTAGAGGGGGTTTCCTATAAGATCTAGGGGGGACCTATTTTTCTGGTCATCTCGACTTCAAACACACCTCATGGTTGCATTTAGAGCATCCAAGAACCCCAAGATCCATATAAAATTTGTCCAATTTGGACAAAGTTGGAATATGTGGCAAAATTTATTTTTGCAATTAGCTCTAGCACATATCCTGAGGTGATCACTATATTTTGGAGCACTTCTCGCCCAAACGAACCTCATGGTTACATCCAAAAGGCCTAAGATAGTCAAAATTTATATAAAACTTGTCGATTTTGGACAAGTTGGCTTATGAGGCAAATTTTTTAGGGGTACTAGGTCGTATGACCTAACACGCAAATTGAGACATAATCTGAATAGAATTGGCACACAAATCAAGGCAATATTGTACCAATTTGACACACAAATTGAGGCAACCATTTTACTATTTGCATGCAAATTGAAACAAAATTTTTTTGGCATGCAAATCGAGCCAAAATTCTAAACTGCCTGGCACAGATCCTGAGGCGCGCGTGCGATTTTTATTAATTAATTTTTAAAATTTTTTTTTTTGGTGGTGATGGCCATTTGGCCATCAAATTTAAGCCCATTGATCACATGCATTCTCAGCCCCTGGTCATATGGCAACTACGGGCCCAATTTTTTAGTCCTAAGGGCTTTGTATGCTGCAATGACCATTTGGCCGTCAATTTTAGGTGCCTGATGTGCTGATGTCAGCATATTTGGACACTTTTTTTGGCCTTTTAGAGCTACCTATGGTTTTTTGAGCATAACTCAGGCATCTAGAATCATAATCAGGCATGCGATATATCGTTGAAAAGCTGGTTCCAAGCCTAATCTATTTTTGCTGGTATGGTTTTCTAATTTTTCCATTTTGATGCTCTTTTTTTCTATCAAAGTCAGATGTTCTCTATGATCTTGGCATTTCAGACCTCCTACCTTTCAGGATCCGTTTCTCTTGCATTCAAGCTCCGTTCTTGGCAAACAAGATATTTCCAAAAAGCTCTTTCTGAGCTTTTATTAGATCTGATGGTTTCATTAGTGATTTTTTCATTTTTTCGATGTCACCCATCCTCAGATCCTTGCAGACACCTTCTTTGGGCTCTCCAGTGCAACTATTGGTTTTTTGCTCATATCTTGAGCATACGGTGTCAAAATTTGGCAAACGAGATATTGTCAAAAAATTGATTCTGAGCTCTTTCTAGATCTAGAGGTTATTTTTTTTGGTTTTATTTTTTTGATGGTGTTTTTCTCTGTCAAAGCCAGATCTTTAGTTCTACACTCCGGGAGCTCTATCTTGCACATTCAGACTCCATTTTCAGAAAATGATATATCGTTGGAAAACTTGTTCAGAGAGCTTTTCAGTGTTATGTCATTTTTCTAGATTCTACCCTAGGTTCATTTTATTTAGATTCTTTTTTTTTGTAGTCTGGTGGATATCTTGGTTGTTTCAGGTCCTAGGATCTCTTCCCTTTGAGGGATGGCTCATCTTAGGTTGTTCTTTTGTTTCAGCAGCCTTTGATCTTTTTTGAGCAGTGTATACTTCATTTTTGTAGCATTCTTTTATGAACATGCACTGAGATAAAGTGCCATTCTATTGCATGTATGGGATCTTGCACATGTTTGTGCTCTTTGTACTCACACTCCATTATAAAGTGCTAGGGGGGTTTTGATGTTTGCCTTTGTTTGCCCTCTTCTTTTGTCATGTGAGCATTCCTCTGATGACATTAGCCTTAGGTATCTTTATTTTTGTTTGTACTCTCTCTGCACATTTGATGTTTTAGATTCTTCTTCATCATGCAGTTCATATTGGATGATATTTTTAGTGTACCTATCATTACTCCCTTGTCAATAGTATGGGGGGGTTTCTACTATTGGTTCTACTTCTTCCTTGGTTTGATTATGTGAGCTATGTATTCAATATTTGATCCTATGTACTAGGCAATTGTAGTGGCTAGGTACCTATGCATTCCAGTGAGATGGATCATTTACCATATGGACAATCTTTTCTTTCCTATTTTGGATGCACTCTTCTAGCTTTGATTGATTAGCTCTTCAGGATTTTGGTGTTTATGCCATCTATATCTTTGAGTTCAGGTGTTTTCCTTTGTTTGCCTCCTAATTTGAGTAGTGTTATTTGAAGGCACTCATACAGATTACAGTCTTCTCTACCTGGTCATATTTCTATGGAGGATCTTCAAATCATCAGTTTCTTCTTGACAGAGTTTGTAGTTTCATGCTTCAGTGATGTTGTACATGTTCATCTTTGTTCCTATTTTCTAGAACATTCCTAGTTTTGGAGGCTTCTTCAGTCCTTCAGACTAGTCTTTGTCTCTTTTGGGAGTAGACTTTTTCCCATGTGGTTTTCTCTATTTCTCTACTTTTTAGAGACTCTCTTTTGTACTTGGATACCTGATCAAGCCTTTTGTTGCCAAGACCCATTTGCTTTCAGTTGTTCTTTCTAGGTTTTTAGCTTCTCCCAAAGTTTATCTTAAAGGGGGGTGTTAGAGTAATAAAGTGTTTACTTATTAATTGAATCATATTGATTTAATTATTAAGTCACTTATTACCTCTTTCAACTTAAGCTAAACTTTAGGCATATAATAATTAATTTCTTTATTAATTATAATTATGCAACCTAGGGTTTTACCTTTTTAGGGTTTTTGATCTCCTTTTATAAGGATTGATCTCATAACACTTTGTAACTTTTTCTGACATTTCATTATTGATTGCAACTTTTATTTTTGCACATTAAGGATTTATCCTCTCTCATGGATAAATGTGTTCAGGCCTCCATAGCTATTTGCTTCTCTCTCTTTCTATGACAGGTGTTTGTGTGTAGGTGTTCTTGGGAGCTGTGGGTTGTTTTTCATCAACTCCAACAGTAAATATGTAATGCCCTGCCAGGGAACCCAAGAGAGATTAACCTAAAACATGCTATTAAGTTTGGTGAATATTTTTTTTTTCTAAAGTTAACATACAAGATAAACAATAGTGTGAAAGAAATTACCATTTACTCACATTGATACATCATCCAACACAGATTACAAGTCTCAAGGGTTCCATGACGTAGAATTACTTAAGAATAAAACACAACTAGAACTAACATCAACAAAAGATTCCATAACATATAAATATTACAATTACAAGATATAACCATAGATACAGCTCTCATGGACATCCATGACATATATGACATCCACTGCACATGTCGTAGGGTATGTAGTAATCAATCTAGCTACACTAATACATGTCTAGATTAGGTATCACATGCGATACCCTAATACAGGATTACAAATAAGGAAGATAAGAAAAGAAACATCAATGAAGCACCAGAAGGATTCCAACTATAGAATCACCATCAAGCACTGGCACCAGGATGTTGAATCTCAAATGGTAAAGAATCACTACCACCCATCCATGTAGAACCACAAAGGCCTACCCCACTGTGCTGAGGAGATAACAACAAACCCTAATCAGATAACCAATTCAAAAGAAAGGTGAAACCACTAAGCAAGGAGCCCTAAAAGCTCTCTAACTCAAGGTATAAAAATGACAATGATAGGTAAGACTCACTAATCCAGAGGAATTTGAAACATGAAGAATAACTATGGAGGATGTTTAGGCTACATACTATGGGAGTGTCATCACATGGACAACTAATTGAGTTACCCTAGATTGGTCTCTCTAGACCCTAGACCCTCAAGCATCTATGAGGTTGAGTTACCCTGGACTAGCCACTTTGACCCCGGATCCTCAACATAATCCATGTGGAACCAAAATATCAATCTTGTATTTAATGTTATTCCCCAAGTTTTATTATTAGGTTATCACTTATTAAATCAACTTATGATAGGTTACCCTGGTACTGGCCCATTTTGAGCCCTGAACCCCTATTGTAAGCCACTCCCCTAGGATGCACCTATCTAACCTCTCCTAGGCTCACAAATCTCACATAGATCAAACAGGTATACAACCAAGTAATCTCAGATCCAATTTCACACACAAGAACTAGAAATGATTAAAAAGATACCATCGATAGAATACAAAGCAACATAAGCCCATATGATCACAATAGGTGATGATCGGAATATGCACACATATCAAAACACAATGTTGAAATCAAGTACAACTAACACATGCCCGACCTCTATTTTCCCCCTAGGTTTTCTAGTACCTGTTATCACATAAAGCAAAAGAAGAAACATCAAGCACGAAGAATACAACACTCACATCATATAGATCCGAAATAGATCCATAAGCATTTAAATTTCACATCACGCATAATTGAATCCAAGCATGAGAACAAATAAACCTACTAGGAGAAACAAAATGTGAACATCACAACAATGCCCTAAATACAGAATATTCTCTAACGTTATTCTATGAATCCAATAGAGCAAATACACCCAATTTCAGTATAGAACTAAACACTTGATAAGTTCCTTTGCCAATATGATTCACAATTAGATATATTACAATACACAAAATATATGTATTCTGATTCACATAGGCATGTATGTACATACGTCACATTTGAAAAATATTCACAATATGTCTAATTGGATTCAAAATTCTAATTTTAGAAAACAAATATCATAGGACTTCAAGTGTATGAACTTATACAAAAAGTCCCATCTAAATAAATTAACTATTTAAACAAGATTACTAAATGTTTATTAAATGCAAGCTAAAACATTTAGTCCTAACTTAATTTTAGATTTATATAAAATCTCTATTATAAAATTTATTCCAAATAACTAAATTAACATTCTATTTATTTAAACTAAATTAAATAACCACTTAATTATATAAACCAAAATAATCTATAACAATTTATAAATTAAATTAAGTTACACACTAAATTAAATTACAAAATAAATCAGTACACAAATGTAAATAAATCATGAATTAAATTAATTATAAACTAAAAAAATACAACTAAAATTATTAATAAACTAAATTAATTAACAAATTAAATTAACTAGTAATAAAATTTAATTTACCAAAATAAAATAACAACAAATATTAATATATTAAATGTTTTTTTAAAAAAAAATAAAAAAATAAAAAAAGGTGCATGGGGGGGGGGGTGGTCCCCACACCCCCCTTACCGCACGATACTCACAGTACCAACGACAAGCCGACATGTTAATAGCTACCGCGCGGTACCCTCGGGTATCGTCGACAGGCCTGGCCTGCCACGCATGGTCACCTAGGGAGGTGGGGAGGTGGTCGCCCTCGCCTCCCTTCAACAACTTTTTCAAAATTTTTTAATACTTATTTTTTTTTAATATATTAAATTTAAACAAAACAATTTATATGCATGGCACCTTATTTTAAATTAAAAAAAAAAACACTTTTAATATAAAAATGAAATAATCATGTAGGGATATTTTATATTTATATTTTTTCTTTTTTATTGTCATGCATATTTTGTACTTTTACACAGGGAATGTCTTACTTTTCCACCTTGACCCTGAGGTGACAAATTTTAAATTCTCATGACCAGGTGCTGGAAACAGACTGGAAATAGGTGGAGAGAGAAGCAGAACAGGGGGAAAAAGCCAGATCCATGCAAAGACCTATTCAAGGCACTTGACATGACCCCAAACCACTTACTCAAAGGGATAAACATTCTTAACATGGAAGTGCTTCCATTTTAAGATGATACATTAAGCCCCCACTTTAGCAAGAGTATGGACTCAATGCAAACTCTTGGTAAAGGAGAAGAAAGAAGAGATCCAAGTGGATTCACAATGAGATAAAATAACACTTAGCTAAGGACACAAGCCCCAAGGCTAAGGATTCTAACTCATCACATACGCACGAGGGTGCGAAAACAAAGAGAAACCCAAGAAACACAAAAGAGGGGTTAGTACTAAAATAAATCCAAATCAACTAGTAGAGGAAACTTTGCTAAGAAATATTTCCTATACTAATATCATATTTGGAAAACTATCATAAAAGCATAAATTATTATATAAGAAAGACAAGAACAACACTATAAATAACTGATGCAGGAGCATCTTGGGTGTAAGAGAAATCTTGCATCACCCAAAAATATTTCTATTTTTGTATTCAATAAGGGCTATCTTATGTAGAGCTGCTATTTATGGAAACTTACTATTTTTATTAAGTTGGTCATATGATCTCAAAATGTTTTGATTTCACATGTGGAGGTTCATCTCAGCCATATCAATCTACTAGTAAAGTTTCATTGATAGATCAAGTCTAGCTTCATAAATATTGAAGATTTTCGGTATTGGCAGTAGGGTACAAAAACTTTGAACTCAGTTTTGAAGGTTTTAGAGGCCCTGGATGAGGTCAAAAATTTGGGTGACAAGCACTTGCGTGAGTCAAGCCTGTAGAACACTTCGTGACCTTTCTAGAATGGGGTCATAATACTCAATCGGGTCAACTGGCGATGACTTATGGTCTTCGGAAGTTGGGTCACCTGAAATGACAAAAAATGATTTTCCTTCAAAATCTTTGTTTGGGTTTCAAAAGTTATTTTGAGCCAACTTTGATGTAATAAATTGTAAAATAAAATAATTCTAAGTTTGGTTGGCCCTTTGGGCTAAATTTTTGGAACCTTCTTGGTCGGTGAAAATTGCCTATATAAAGAAGGCTCATAGTGTTGTCTAGGGCAGTTTTGGGTAGATCTGGGTAATGATTCGAGGATTTTTCTTACATAATATTGTAAAGGGAATGCCCATGTGGCTTTTCATATTGTAATTCTAAAATTTGTAATTCCACACTTGTGGAGATAATAAGAAGCCCATTTTCTGATCTTACAAATTGTTGTTGTTTCTCTGTTTCTATTATGTGTTTGTAGTATTAAGGGGAGCACCCTTCATCAAGCGGTATCAAAGCAGGAGTTCCTAAGTGTGTAAACAGATTGCCAACTGTGAGGCGGTTTGCACTAGGACCGTGGGTTAGGATTTCTATGTAAATAGATCACTGATTGTGAGGCAGTTTGCACCAGGACCGTGGTTAGGGTTTCAACATGCATTGCGAAAATGCCTCCACAAAGGGAATGAGGTGGAAGAGCTGGTGTTGTGACACCTAAAGTTAGAGCACTCCAGAGAAAAGTGCAAGCATTGCAAGAGGAGATTCACAGAGGAATGAATCTTAATGTCAGAGACCAAAGTGAGGATGAAGCTGAAGAAGGAAATTCTGATTAGGAAGGAGAAGTTGAAGTTTTCAATCAAGAAGAAGAAAGACTTTTCTGGACCATTTCCAAGATTGGGAAAAGACCTAAGATTGAGGTTCTTACATTTTCAAGAAATCTTAATCCAGAAGAATTGATCGACTGGATCAATGAATGTGAGGAATATTTTGAGTATGAAGATGTTGAGGATCCTGATAGGGTCAAATTTGCAAAGGCCAGATTGAAAGGTCATGTGAAGATCTAGTGGCAAGAGATTCAATTAGAGTGAAATAGAAGATGAAAGGATAAAATCACAAGATGGGATCAGATGGTGGATAAATTGAAGCGACAGTTCATTCCTGTTGATTATGAGCTTGACCTACTAAAGAAGATGCAAAGTTTGAAGTAAGCAGGAAGATCTATTCAGGAGTATATAGAAGAGTTCTATTGACTCATTAGAACAGGCCATCGGAAGCTGATAAGGAGAAAGTTTCTTGTTACCTTAATGGGTTGAGGCCAAGCATTCAGGAAGAGTTGAATTTGGTTCGAATGAATAGTATTGAAGAGGCATACCAGTTTTCCCTAAAAGTAGAGGAAAGGTTGAACAATAAGTTTGAGAGAAGACAAAACAGGAGAGGTCATGGTGGAAGATCTAGTGGATGATCCTATGGAGGCATAAATGAAGATTTGAAAAAGAAGGATGAGGTTAGTAGTAGTCAGAATTAGCGAGGAAACAATTCCAATCATTTCCAAGATTAGAACAATAGAGATTAGAGAGGAAGAGGAAGATGACAAGGATCTGGAAGAGGAGGCTTCCATGTAACATGTTTTTGCTGTGGAGAAGAAGGTCATAGGGCATTTGAATGTTCGGAATAGTGCCAAGGAAGAACAGACAGGAGAAATGAAGGCTAGGCTAGAGTTGCACATATAGATAAAGATGCCAGATCATCACATTCTGAAGATGCTGAAAGAGGAGAAACAGTGATTAACAGAAGAGTCCTGCTGAGTGGTGAGAATGAACCTGAACAAAGGAGGAGCCTATTTCGCACCAGGTGCAAGTGTGAGGGTAAGTGTTGTGATGTGATTATTGATAGTGGAAGCACTGACAATTTGGTGTCAGATGAGATGGTGAAAAAGTTGAAGCTCAAGAGATAGAAAAACTCACATCCATATTAGATTGCCTGGGTACAGGATGACCACAATGTCATAGTCAATGAAAAATGCCTAGTGAAGTTCAAGATTGGCGGATACCTTGATGAGGTACTGTGTGATATCATATCTATGGATGTATGTCATATGTTGTTGGGTAGACCATGGAAGTTTGATAGATGTGCTATACATGATGGTCGTGAAAATACCTATTCCTTGACAAAGGATGGAGTGCGACACAAGCTAAAGCCATTGAATGACACAGAATAAAAGATATGTGGTAATGCAAGAATAACTTTTGTTGATGGAGGAAAGTTCCTAGATGGGATGAGGCACGAGCATGTGTGTTTTTCTTTAATTCCAAAAGCTAGTAAGGAGGAAGTAGAAGATGTTCCTGTAGAAGTTGCAGATTTGTTGAATGAGTTTTAGGATATTGTATCTGATAATGTACCTGATGGATTACCAGCAGTCAGGAAGATCAATCATCAGATGGACTTGATCTCAGGAGCAAGTTTGCCAAATAAGGTAGCATGCAGAATGACACCTGCAAAAAGTGAGGAGTTGAATAGACAAGTACATTAGTTGTTTCAGAAAGGATTGATCCATGAGAGTCTAAGTCCCTATGCTATACTAGTGATATTAGCACCAAAGAAGACTAGAGAGTGGAGGATGTGTATATATTCTAGAGCAATAAACAAGATCACAATCAAGTACAGGTTTCCATTGCCACGAATAGATGATATTATGGATTGTTTGAGTGGAGCTGTGTATTTCTCAAAGATAGATATGAAGAGTGGATATCATCAAATTTGGATCAGATAAGGAGATGAATGGAAGACTGCCTTCAAGACAAAGGAAGGATTGTATGAGTGGTTAGTCATGCCTTTTGGGCTAACCAATGTACCAAGCACTTTCATGCAGCTCATGAACAAGGTTCTGAAAGAATTTCTGGGTAAGTTTGTCATTGTTTACATAGATGATATTTTGATCTTTAGTAAGACATTGGAGGAGCATATGATGCATATTCGTATGGTATTTGAGAAGCTGAGAGAAGAGAAATTGTTGATTAATTTGAAGAAGTGTAGTTTTGTGAAGAAATAGTTAGTGTATTTAGGATTTGTAGTTTCAGCAGAAGGTCTAAAAATGGACCTAGAGAAGGTACATGCTATCCTTGAATGGCATACTCCAAGGAGTGCTACTAAGCTAAGATCTTTTCATGGTCTAGCTAGCTTTTACAAAAAATTTATCAGAAATTTTAGCAGTATTTGTGGACCCTTGACTGAAACAATAAGAGGGGATAGAAAAGAGTTTAAGTGGACTAATGGGGTAGAAAAAAGTTTTCAATTGTTGAAACAAAAAGTTACAAAACAACCTATTTTAGCACTTCCAAATTTTAATAAGGTGTTTCAAGTAGATTGTGATGTTAGTGGTACTGCAATAGGAGCTATTATGAGCCAAGAAGGTAAACCTGTTGCTTATTTTAGTGAGAAGTTAAACGATGCCAAGAGAAAGTATTATGTTTATGATTAGGAATTTTATGCTATAGTTCAAGCTTTGAAGAAGTGGAGACACTATCTACTTCCTAAGGAGTTTGTTTTGTATACTGATCATCAAGCTTTTCAATATTTGAATAGTCAAGGAAAGTTGAATCAGAGGCATTTGAAATGGGTTGAGTTTTTATAGAGTTATACATTTGTTTTGAAACACAGGAGTGGAAAGTCTAATAGGGTTGCAGATGCTCTTAGCAGAAGGTAACCATTATTGATAGAAATATAGATTGAAGTGGTTGGGTTCAAGGAACTTAAGAATTTGTATCCAGAGGATCCTGATTTTGGTGAAGCTTGGAAAGCTTGTATAGAACCTGTTACTCTAGACAGGATGAAATAGCTGGATTTCATCATCCAGGATGATATGCTATTTAGAGGGAGTCAATTGTGCATTCCATGAAGTTCTATGAGGGAGAATCTCATCAAGGAGAAGCATAGAAAAGGACTGGCTGGACATTTTGGTTGTAATAAAACCCTTACCTTGGTTAGTGAGAATTATTATTGGCCATAGTTGCAGCAAGATGTGAAAAAGTTTGTACAAAGTTGCAAAGTATGTCAGATGGTGAAAGGAGTGAAGTAGAATATAGGGTTGTATTAGCCATTACTTATACCAGAGAAGCCTTGGGAGGATATCAGTATGGACTTTGTTCTTGGTTTACTAAGAACTCAGCGGGGACATGATTCAATCTTTGTGGTGGTTGATAGATTTTCGAAGATGGAACATTTCATTCCCTGCAAGAAGACTAATGATATTGTTCATATAGCAGAATTGTTTTTCAGAGAAGTTGTGAGACTACATGGTTTGCCAAAGACCATAGTTTCAGATCGGGACACTAAGTTTGTTGGATATTTCTAGCGTACATTGTGGAAGAAGTTGAAGACAGATTTGAAGTTCAGTTCATCACATCATCCACATACTAATGGATAGATAGAGGTGGTGAATAGGAGTTTGGGGAATTTTTTGAGATGTTTGGTTGGAGATAAGTCAACAGGATGGGATTTGATTTTACCACAGGCAAAATTTGTATATAATAATTCTATCAATAGGAGCACTGGTAAATCACCATTCCAGATTGTATATGGAAGTAGTCTAAGAAATGCATCTAAATTGAGAAAGATAGATAAAGGAGAAATAAGTAGTGCTAAAGTTGAGGATTTTGCAGAACAGTTGAAGAACATCCATGAGGAAGGGAGGAAGCACATTACCAAAATGAATGCACAGTATAAGGCTAAGGCAAATGAGAAAAGGAGGCATAAGAAATTTTAGGTTGGGGATGAAGTTATGGTTCATTTGCAGAAGGAGTAGTTTCCGATTGGTACATATAACAAGCTAAAAAGTAAGAAGTTTGGACCATGTAAGATATTGAAGAAGCATAATTCAAGAAATGCATATGAGGTAGAATTGCCTAGTGAGCTGAATATTTCACTAGTGTTTAACATTTTAGATTTGACAGAGTATCATGAAGGAGGTGTTGAAGATGAGATCACAACAACATAGTGGAGTATTCTGGCAACTAGTCCAGATACCAAGGAGATTGAGGATATACTGGACAGTCGCGTTGGTAGAAGCACAAGGAACATGACATATGAAGAATATCTGGTCAAGTGGAAAGGATGACCTATTGAAGATTCATCATGGCTGACAAAGGAGGAGGTTGACCATCTTGGTTTTCCTCTGCACACTTGAGTCATGACAGGGTCACTTCTCAAATTACCCCGGGTGTCTGATACAGGAGCATCCTGGGTGTAAGAGCAATCTTGCATCACCCAAAAATATTTCTATTTTTGTATTCAATAAGGGCTATCTTGTGTAGAGCTGCTATTTATGGAAACTAGCTATTTTTAGTAAGTTGGTCATACAATCTCAGAATGTTCTGATTTCACATGTGGAGGTTCATCTTAGTCATATCAATTTGCCAGTAAAGTTTCATTGATAGATCAAGTCTAGCTTCATAAATATTGAAGATTTTCAGTATTGGCAACAGGGTACAAAAACTTTGAACTTAGTTTTGAAGGCTTTAGAGGCCCCAAATGAGGTTGAAAATTTGGGTGACAGGTGCTTGTGCAAGTTAGGCCTGTAGAACGCTTCATGGCCTTTCCAGAATGGGGTCATAATAGTCAATCAGGTCAACTGGCAATGACTTATGGTCTTCGAAAGTTGGGTCACCTGAAATGGCAGAAAATGATTTTCCTTCAAAATCTCTGTTTGGGTTTCAAAAGTTATTTTGAGCCGACTTTGATGTAATAAATTGTAAAATAGAATAATTCTAAGTTTGGTTGACCCTTTGGGCTAAATTTCTAGAACCTTCTTGGGTGGTGGAAATTGCCTATATAAAGAAGACCTGTAGTGTTGTCTAGGATAGTTCTGGGTAGATCTGGGTAATGATTCAAGGCCTTTTCCTATAGAATATTGTAAAGGGAATGCCCATGTGGCTTTGCATATTGTAATTCTAAAATTTGTAATTCCACACTTGTGGAGATAATAAGAAGCCCATTTTCTATTCTTGCAAATTATTGTTGTTTCTTTGTTTCTGTTATATGTTTGTGGTATTAAGGGGAGCACCTTTCATCAATAAAATAGCTTCATGATCCAATCCTACTAGCATTAAAGTGAAAAGAGAGAAAAGAGAAGGTGATTAGCTCACCCAGTAAGATGCCCACCTTATCGTGAATCACCAAGGAGGGAGAGCCAAATAGGTGGCCAAACTTGATAGTTCACCCATAAACTGCACTTTGTAATTATAATGTGTCTTCTGATGGCTTCTAGAATACCCATAGATCCACCTTCTTGTATCACTATGACTATGAAATGTGTGTCTCCTCAGGATTTAGCAACTTATGTGCATTACCTTCAGAAGATTTAGCATATTGAAAAATATGTGTCTCTTCAGGATTTAGCAAATTATGTGCATTACCTTTAGAGGATCTAGCATATTGAAAAATGTGTGTCTCTTCAGGATTTAGCAACTTATGTGCATTACCTTCAAAGGATTTAGCATGTAAATAAATAATAAACAAAAAACTATAGTACAAGGGAAACCCTATATATGCCCCCCTCCTTATCGTGGCTGTCTACTAGACATGATAAGGAAGAGAAAGAGGATACCTACTTCATAATATAAAGAGATATCTTGCTTAACAACAATGTACACCATATTCTTAGTGAAGGGTATTGACCCCTACATCCAAGGGCATAGATAATTGTGAAAAGGATATGTCATTCATAGAAAAAGGATCCTCCAAGAGAAAGAGATCTTATCAACAAGACCTCCACCATAGAGGAGTGCTTTAGATAAAATATCATCTTTCAAAGATAAGCCAAGCAGGAAAAAAAGATTCAATCATCAAGCCCCCTGCAAACAAGAGGAAGAGGAATCTTTGAATGAGGGAAACAACTCTAACACCAAGCAAGGGTAAGAGTTTATGAAGAACATAATTTTCAAAATAGAGAATAGGTGATGACTTAGGACAACAACCTCTCACATAAAAGGATATCCATAGCCAACACATCAATCAGTATAATGAACTAATGTTGCCAGATAAACAAATTCCACTAAGCTAAGGAAAGAAGATCCCTAGACAAAGAGAAAGAAGGAAGAAACTTGCCCATAGGGGTGAAAGCAAGGGATACCTTTGCAAAAAAAATGTCTTAGAAAATATATCTTGAATATAAAATAGAATCTATGGATGATTATAAACATAATACACAACCATAGAGAGATAGGATAGAAAGAATGCCGATTAAGCTCAAGACACAATATATGCTAAAAGCCTAATGGATCCTAGGAGACTGGATGAAAATACACCTCTTGCCCCTTGATCCAGAGACAAGAGGAGAAAAGATCTATACTATATCAAGATGAGGGATATCCCCTATATCAAAATTATGAAGAAATTGTAAAACTGCACGAGAATAAGGTATAATTCCTAAAGCATCTCTTTCTCTAACATATAACTTGAAATTCTTACAATCAGCAAGTAAATGTGTATTACGATAATGAAAATGACATTTGTATTTGTATAAAGCATCTATTGGCATAGGTCTAAAGATTTATTTCTTGGAATTCATTAACTCAACATATACCTTCTTAGCCACTTCTTGACGAATATCAAGGTTATCTAAGGTAGGTGGAAGATCATGAAGAGGAGGATGATGATTAGCATCAACCACCTTGTATTGAGTTTGTGAACAACCAACACCATGCATATCTAGTTTAGGTGGTATGTGAATGAGATATTTGATACCATGCTCATTAAAACCAAGCCCTTAACCTTTATAACCTTGTTTAGTTATCATATTATATCTTTTAGTGTACATATCATGTAAATCTTCTACAGGAGGTGATTGTTTATTATGTTCACGAGTAAAAGTTGTATAAGGTGGAATAATAGGTTTAGAAGAAGTTTATTTTCTCTTCCCTTTAATATCATTTTGGATCGGATAAGAAGGGGAAGGTAAATCTAAGAATTATTGCACATCTTCATCATGAACCATAGTTTGAGCCTCCTCAAAAGTATGTGAAGAACTAGGGATAACAGATGGAGAATTAGGAATGTTAGTAATCAGATGAGGATTAAGAATATTAGGAACTATATTAGGAAGAATAGGAACTATATTAGGGAGTATAGGATTAGGATTAGGAAGATTAGGAGATGGTGTATCATCTACCTAATTCTTCACATAATCCAAAAGAGTAATAAGTCTACCACATGAATCTTTAATGAAAGTTTTAAAAGTAGGAAGACTAGTATCGGTCAATTTCACAAAAGCATAGGCAAGTGAAAAATGAAGAATCATCAACATAATGAAGTGAATGATACTCTCATAAACATCATAGGTATGGTAAAGAGATGTTAAAAGAAGGGTAATAAAGAACATAATCACACACCAAAGCATCTTAAAAATCTTCATAGTAAATGAGATGCAAGAGATATTTTTGAATTTTGTTGAATATATAGATTTTTTGTATTTTTGAATTTAAAATGCAAGAGCATAAAAGAAATGTAATCTTGATGCAAGAAAAGAAAAGAATGGGTTCACAAAAACATAAGATGATGGTGAACACACAAGATAACAAACACAATAGAGCATCTAATTCCACAAAAGAAAAGGGGTAAGCTTGTCGGGTTCACCAAAATGTAATATGATAAAAAGGTGGGGGTGTGAGATGTAAGGTGTAAAATATGTAATGGAAAATGTTATGGACATAAAAAATTGATAAAATAGGAATACTTATCTTGAAAAGAGGCTAATGTGAAAATCACTATTTTCTGATGTTTGTGTTCAGTTTCGGGAGATTCTACAACTTGCTCTAGCCTGGAAATGTAGAGACATAGAAAACCCATAAAACTTGTCTTTTAGAGCCAGGTCGACCTTGACCTCAAAATCAGGGCACACTCTTACCCCAGGGCACAATCTTATCCCCCACTAAAGGTCAACCTTGATTTTGAAATAGCTCTGATGGAAATTCTATTTGCGGATCTCAGAAGTTTGCTGAAAAGGGTATCTAGATCTGAATTGCAATTTACTGTCCTGTGCCTGTACTTGTAAGAAAAATGGTTTTTTTTTTGGATGAGGGGTTTTCCTTAGTCAAACCCCGGTTTAGAATCAACCTTGATAATGGAATTGAAATAGAGAATGCTAGCAAGTAGTAGAAGTAGATCTAACAATGAAGCTATGATATTCAATAGATATGCAATTGTATTTCAAATGTAAATAAGTATGTTGATATGAAAGCTTGAACACAACATTAACAAATGTAAATCAAAACCTCCATGATTTTATGCTTGGAATCCACCTTGAAAGGAGAATGAATAGATCTTGAAGATGAATAAAGGATCTTGAAGGAAGATCACACCACCATGATGGATAGATCTAGGGTTTGAATGATGAATCTTGAATGCTTGAACCAAATCCATTCAAAGGCTTGAATGCTTGAATACTTGATCTTAAATAGAGAACTTGGATGTAAATGATGGCTTGAATGCTTCCTTGAAAATTTTTGATGGAATGCTTGCAAAACAGAGTGCTTGATGGAAAAAAGAGATGATCTCACCCTTGATTGATTGATGGAAATGAGAGAGGAAGGCTTCCTTTTATAGTGATCTAGGGCACAAACTTCTAGAGAGGATGAAATTGGAGAATTAAATCCCAATTAACCTTAACCCCTAGAAATGGACCTAGATTAAATGCAATTTAAAAGTTTACCTTTCCAAAATCCGAAACAGCCGACCCAGAAGCAAGAAAATAAAACTTTCTGAAGCTTGACATCCTGAAACCTTCAGAACTTGAAAATTGGACCCAGGGTTAGGGTCAAGGTCGAATCTAACCTAGGTCAGGGTCAAGGTCGACCTTGACCCTGAGGTGACAGATTTCAAATTCTTAGGACCAGGTTTTGGAAACAAGCTGGAAATAGGTGGAGAGAGAAGCATAATAGGGGGAAAAAGCCAAACCCATGCAAAGACCTATTCAAGGCACTTGACATGACCCCGAACCACTAACTCGAAGGGATAAACATTCTTAACATGGAAGTGCTTCCATTTTAAGATGATACAGATAGGTTACATTGGGTTTATATAAACATTATAATTAGATTTATTAATTAATTAAGTTGGTCAATTGTTATTAAGATAGTTGTTGATATGAGAGTTAAATTAAATAAGAGTTGATAAGGTTATTTAACAACCTTTAAATTATTAAATTTTCTCTAATTTATTTGTTCCTTAGTAACCCTACTTTCGTAGATTTATTTGCATTTAATAAATTATAAATTGTATAAATTGAATTTAGTTAAAATTATATAGATGTAAAGTTTTATTAAATGCATCAAATTGTTTAGTTTAATCCTATTGAGTAGAATAGATTTATATCATTCTAACTTCGTTAGTTATTTATTCTGATAGAAAGCTTAAAATAGGTACCATTAGGGTTTTAGGACCCTTGTCCAAATCAGGAACACTTTAGTCTTGGGTCAGACTCTCTATCACTTGGTGTTCAGATCATAATTCATATTTTCCTTGATTACTTTTTATAACAACCGCTAAACCTAATTAGTCGGTTAGACACACTCTAGTTAAATGACATTAGCTGACATTAGGGTTTTGAACCATTTATAGTATTGGTCAAACCTAGTCAACTAGGTCCTAGATTAACCTAGATTGTTACTAAACTCTTCTTAGTTTGTGTGAAACTTCTTAACTTATTGGCTTATGTATATATGATAGTAGTTTAATGTTAGGTTGTAGAAAATTTTTCATAGTTGTGTTTTGCTCAATTTTTGGGCATTATAGAACACAACTAGGGAGTGCTTGAATCATTCACTAACACTTGACATGTAATAATCTCCATTTTTTGGGTAAATAATTGAGAGGCTGGGATTAATTATGCCTAATAATTGTACATGTAGGTTTATTTATGTATCTATCCTTCATAACACTAAACATTTAAACATTAAGCATTTGACTATCCTAGCTTCTAATTCTTCCTCTGATGATGAATCACAGGCTAACGATGTCTCCCTTCTGGATGAAGATCCTATTGAAAATCTAGGTGATGTTCCTATTGAAAATTGGGCCTCATAAATTCTTTCTCTTGATAGTGTGGCCACCTCTATCCATACAGATCCCTCTCTGTCTATTGCTCCTTCTCTACTCCAATCTTTGATTGATGATGTACAACTTTATGAGAACTTTGCCTCTTGTGTTCATAGTTTTTCAAATTAATTTTCATGATATGTTCCCTCTAGTGATGGGGATCCTAATGATAACATCACCTAGATAGTCATTTAGCCACGTATGAAAAATCAATCTTTAGTTTCTCATTCTCATCCCCATATTGTGGGTGAGTTGTCTGCCCACTCTTGAGGTGGGATACTAGCCTTTTTGCTAGTGTGTTGTTTATCTTTGTAATTACCAACACCTCTGTTAGTGTGATGTCAATTTCTATTGATGCCTTATGCTAGATGAAGCTCATACTAAAAATCTTGGTGATGTTCGTATTGCAAACCAGATCTCATCAATTCTTTCTCCTATTAGTGTGACCTCCTTTGCCCATACAGATTCCTTTCTATCTACTTCTCTTTCTCTTCTCCAATCTTTAGTTGATGATGTACAACTTTCTTGACACTCTACCTCTTGTATCAAAATTTTTTCAAATAAAGTTTCATGAGTCATTCCCCCTAGTGGTGGGGATCCTATTGATAACATCACCTAGACACTTGTTTGATGACATAGAAAAAATCATTCTTCAGCTTCTCATTCATCTCCCCATGTTGTGGGTGAGTTGCCTGCCCACTCTTGAGGTGGGCTACTAGCCTTTCTTCTAGTGCATTGTTATCTTTATAATTGACAACACCTTTGTTAGTGCGTTATTGATCTCTATTGATGCCTTTGGGTTGTGGTTGAGTAAGGGTCGACACCCTTGTTTTGCTATTGATTTCAATAAAAAAACATTAAACATTTAAGTGCTATGGCAAGTCTCACCCTTTTATATTGGATTGAACTTTGTAGTATACAAACATGTTGGATGTTGAATTGAAAAAGGTACATTAGAAATGGATTGTATGGTTTGAGAATTAAACAACATAGATGGGGTAGTTTGGTCTCTTGTTATTACCAAAAGTGTGAAGTATGTTGTGAGGGACAAACATATCAACATTGTTTTATTTTGTATTTAGGATCTCAAAATTAATCTTTTGAAATACATAATAAATTATTTTAGACCCAGTTTGAATAGCATGTGGTGTCAGATGAAAAGTGACATATTCATCATACATTTATTTATGGAAAGTCAAAATTTGATGAAATTGGTGATGCACTTATTGAATATGTTCATAAAATACTTTTCCTTGTACAATTTCTTTGCTTACATGTTAGATAACATAGGGATGTGAAAAGTAATGATAAGATGTGATGTTTATAACTCACAAAGTGTCTAGGGACTATGCTCTATATTATTAGTGAAGATATTATTATAAGCATATTTTATGCAAGACAAGGAATCATCCCTAGTGAAAGAATGAGAATTGATGTGCATTCTTGTTAATTGAAATAGGGTAATTGATCACTTAAGTTGTGCACTATTTTGATAGTTCATTGATCTATCAAATTTATTGTTTGACATTTTTCATTTGTTTTTCTAGAAGTGGAGCTAGGTCCTTGATCATATATAAAGAGAGGAAATCCAAAATGTATTTCACAAAATTTTAATGTATACAAGGTTGATATATAAAAGCATATCTAATTTAGAATTAATTGGTTTCAAAATTTGATACAAAGCTCAATATTTTTTCTCATTACAATGAGTAGTTGTTGAAGTCTATCTTAAGTTTGGTCACTTGAAATGATAGCTAATTTGGATTAGTGTGCCTCTTAGATGAGTTTATTGTAAGGCATGCCTTACAAAATTCTATGTGCCAAGCTTGTAATGTAGCTCGTATTAAAGTCATCAACTTATTGTCCTTGCAAAGGGGCATTATAGGTGGGTACAAATTTTTAGTCTATTAAGTGATGTGGAATCCAAACCATTCTATTGTGTCATTGAGGCATTAGGTAGTACTCATAATAAAATATGTAAGGTTTTTTTTATAATCAATAGCTCTATTGTCTCACTCCTCACTAGTGATCACTAGATTGAAATGCTAAAAATAGGTCATCCACTTTGTATGCCTTGAATTCTCTAGCTTCCTGTATGAAAAAAAATAGATACTTTGGGAAGCATGAATGATCTCTTTATCTAAGGGAGAATGTTGTAAGGATTTTTTTATAATCAGTTTATCTATTGTCTCCCTCTTCATTAGTGATCACTAGATTGAAATACTATAAATAGACCATCCACTTTGTATGCATTGGATCCTCTAGCTTCTGTTGACTTGGTGGTCAACACCTCCTTGGAGATTCGTAACATGGCTTAACCACCTCCTATGGGTCAGGTTAAATCTGGTATTTGTATCGAGAATTGACAGTTGAAGCTTTTGGTGTAACAAAAAATGATTCTAACAATTGGTATCAAAGCCTTGGGTCATGGGTTTGAGTCTCCCTTCATTGGGTGCTGAAGACTCAATTGATGCTGAGGGGGAGATTGTTGACTTGGTGGTCAAAAACTCCTTGGAGATTCATGACATGGATTAATTGCCTCCTGTGGGTCAGGTTAAATTTGGCATTTGTATTGGGCATTGGCCATTTGATCTTTTGGTGCAATGAAAAATGATTCCAACAACTTCGTAAATGATAAAAAAAAATTAGAAACTTTAGGAAGCACGAATGGTCTCTTTATCATAGAGAGAATGTGGTCATTAATTTGCATAGAGCTCATTCAAATAGTTTGAGTTATTTTACATGTTGCTAGTTGTTTCCAACAACTATATAACAAGATGTCCATTCTCACTAAGTGCTATTCTAAGTGCTATATATGATGCATTGAGTTTAATTTTAAAGGGCTAATGATACTGGGCATCAAAGATGAGTGTATGGTAGAGTCTAATTTTAAGGTATTGAAATGCAAGGTGGTATTCATGTGTCAATTGAAATGATGAATTCATTAGCATGATTTGAATCATTAACCATGTGGTGATGGATACATATATCTCAAATTGATATTATAATTTTTTGTGATTCAAAAAAGTTGTAATTCTACATGGCTTAGAAGAAGTGGTGAATCTTGATCTTCCACAAGGTCTTTATGATAAAAAATATAGTTCAAATACTAAATATGAATACAAAAATGGTGCAATTCCATAAATTGAACTTTTAATTGCAAAGAGAGTAAAGAACCTTTTAAAAATATAGATTATGCTCTTCCTATGTCATATATATATATATATATATATATATATATATATATATATATATATATATATATATATATATATATATATAAATAAATAAGTAGACTATCAAAGGTGATGATCAAGGATTAGAAGATATTATTCATGAGCCACATGAAGGTTGTAGGTGCATTTGTTAGATCAAAAGAAAAAGATACCACCAACTCTATGTAGTGGTTCCACAATTTCCAATTGTTGTAGATACACACAAGGATTTGTATACAAATAGAATAGGGACACACCAACCAAATAGACTAAATTCTAGTAGTTATGATCCTAGTTTTACTATTCAAATTTCCTTCCTAAGTCTAGCCTTCAAAATGTCTCATGGGTTTCCAAGAATTTACTATAACTACAATCTTAGAGATGGTCTAGAAGATCATCAAGGTATTAGAGAAACTCATTTTTCATGAATATTATTAAGTGAAAAGTAGTTAGTACAAAGATTTTACTAATTGACCCTCTTTGGTTTGATCACAACTAAAAATCAAGGAACAATGCATAATTTTCCCTTAGCAAATGAACATTTGTATTGTTTATGGATTCATAATATTTTAAGTTGACCTATAGATAATATTATTTTGAAGTGGATCCTAGAATTTGATCAATTTAGTATTTGATAGAGCAAGGCAATGAAACACATATGGTATCTTAAAAGGAATCCCTTCATTCTTGTAGTAAATTATCAAGCCATTATTGAATTCCCAACTAAATAAATTGAGTTTTGTGTGGGTGCATTTTAGTATTTCACTCTAACTCTGGGTGGATTGTGATTAATACAAGTCTAGTTAAATGTTGAGAAGTTGTGGCTTAGCACTATAAGTTGTTGTTGGTTTGTGGTGACTAATCAAGAAAGTACTACACACTCTCCATGTATCCTCGTCAAATATTTATTTGATAGATGAATGACTATAGTTTGTAAGAATATTAGATTATACTTTGCTCTTCGCTGGATAATAAAATAAGTGGATGAATGTTTCTTTGGTGGATGTAGCCCATATTGGGTGAACCACATTAAATCTCTGTGTTGGGTAAGTGCAAGAAGTTGGGTGCCTATTCGATGAAAGTCTTGTGGAATTGGAAAATGCCGCTAGAAACAAGCACCTATTTTTAAAAAATGGGCACCCATTTCAAAATGGGTTCCCATTTTTAAATTTTTTTAAAAATTATGACTAGAAATGCATTTTTACACATTGATTTACTTTTTTAATAAATGGGTGCCCATTTTTTGAATTTTAAATAACAAGCCCCTGTTTCTGAAGACATTAGTGGGAAACACACCTCCACCTCAAATTTTGATTCAAAATAGGCTTGGTGGAACCAAGCCTATGCCTCGACCTCCAAAAATTTGGTTAAGGCACTGGAATGCTAGATTTATGGCTTTTCATAATTTTTTGAGGGCCTTCCTGATTGTATTTTTTGACAAAACAAAAACCTATTAGAGTTCTCACTATCCTGATTTCAAAAATGTAAATTTCATAGTGATATGACATCAATCTATATACAATTCTCTTGAAGATAAAAAGAATTTTGAAAAAATATGAAATTTTTATCAAATTATGGTGGCTGTACTCCAGAGGTTTTGAAAATGTACTTTATAGTCAATTAAAAATTAATTAAATAAAATATTCAATAAAAAAAAGAAAAAAACATGCTCATCAATCTTTGGTGTCTTAGGTATATTTCCCCAGAAGGATTTGGAAAAAGTCATTTATTTAGGTCAAAATATGGTGGCCGTACATGACTATGGTATGATCTTGAAACATGCATTTTGAAAAAGTGATTTTGAAACATTTCTACTAAAAATAAATTTATACCATGTGGGTATTTACATAAATTATATATTTGAAAAGTAGACTTTGAGCACTACATTTTCTATTACTGAAGTTTTTTGAGATTCAATCTCTAAGTTCCTCAAATTTAGACATCAATTGACAAGAAATTTAAAAAATAGGGAAAACACTTCCACTTTTTGTCCAAAAGTGGGACTCAACTTCTTGCAGCCACCCTGTTATTGTATTTTTGTCTTCTCTTATTTTTATGTTATCTTAATATTGTTTATTTCTCATATATTTCTAAACCCGAACAATAGCATCTTGGCCCTACATATGGGCCTTACGAAGAGTAAAATAATGTATGTTAAGAGTTGTGTGGTGTAGTAAATTGCATTCCCTTACAATTTCACACTCAGACTGGACCTACTTTGATGGTTGTGTGTAATGTTCCTAATTCATGTCTGATTGTGCTATGTTTTGAGATTGCTTCTAAAATCTTAGTGTATCGCATACTCATGACCTTTTTTCTAGCTCAAAATGCTAGGATTAGAGTGCCCAATGCTTCAACCAAAATAATTTGGTGCCAATATTAAATTATGAATGTTAGCCTTGTAAATAGAAAGAAATTTCCCTATGATGTTAGCCTTCCTCGAAAATTATATTTGTAAAGTTGTAAGTTGCAAATAAATATAAGTCCACTCACTAAAACTCTACCTAAGATCATACATGATTCAATTCCTATTGGGCACAAGCAAGACAATGGAGTAAAAATCTACAATCAAGGAGTCAAATTTTCATGTTTCAATATTCACGATTAATTATAATGCATTTCTCTAGGATGAAGGCATGCATTTACATTATATAACATCAAGCCTTATTTGAGAGTTCAAGTTGAGGGTTTCATATCTAAGGTAATATCTATCAATTCAAGAAATCCCATTAAGGTTTTTGCCTCTGTCCTTTTTGAGGGTAAGCTCTCTTTTCATCAATTATTGTAGTAGTGGAGGTGGAAACACCAACATGGTGTTTGACTTAGGCAAACCCATATGTAACACAATTATTCTTCTATTTTTGTGTGCAAATCTAGATCCAACAATATAGAGCTCTACACATGTGCATAAAAAATAGTGACAAACGATCCCATATTTTACACATGAAAAAATACCTATGTTAGGAAATCCTCCAACTGTGTTCACCACTTTTTGGTTAAATTCTGGAGAGATAGAACTACAAGATCTTCTAATTGTAAATCTAAAACTTGTGTGTACAAACACACTTATATTAGGGCACCCTCCAACTATGCTTGACATTTTAAGGTGTATATTGCAGCTATAGCTTCCATTTCACAATTATTGTTGAAAGTTATCAAATTTTTAATCATTTAGCCTAGATCTTGGACATACAAATCATAATATCAATTTTTTACAACAATAGGAAAATAAACCACCAATGTTTAACTCTCCTTTTAGGATTGTAGTTGAAACTATTTATGTTTTCCCATGAAATGCCATGAAAATTTTAGATCTTAGTTTGTATTCCTAGATGAGGATCTCATTTTCCCATATTTTGATTTGTCACATTGTTACTATGGGAATTTTATACAATTTGATTAACATTCTTAAATCTTCACTAGCAATTTAGTTTGAGCTCTTTCCCTTATTAAAACCATTCAAAGTTGTGGGTATGTTTCCTTTGCAACTCAAATGTTTCTTAATGCTCCACATCATGATTATTATTTTGGTTCCTATCTTTAATGATGGTGTGAATTGGTTATCCCTCTACTTACAACTTGGTGGATGAAAAAAATGTTATTTCCTTAGTATCAATAGTTGTTGGTGTATATTTATGTTCAAGTAATTTATAACATCAACATTTACATTTTGTACCTTCTAAACCATGAGCCATGAAAATATAATTTTATACACTATTCTCAATCAATATGAGTTTTATCCTTGTGATGTTACAATATTTATTTTCCTCTTGTTTCTCTTTGCTTCAATGTAGGATATTTTAGTGTAGTAGTCACTTGTAGCTTAGGAAAAAGTTTTCATTGTAATGTTCTATAATCTAATTTTGAGCATTACTTCAAGGCATTATATTTTAAGGATTTAGAAGATGATGAAC
The DNA here is from genome assembly GCA_027943335.1 of Chamaecyparis obtusa. Taxonomy (NCBI): domain Eukaryota; kingdom Viridiplantae; phylum Streptophyta; class Pinopsida; order Cupressales; family Cupressaceae; genus Chamaecyparis; species Chamaecyparis obtusa. The sequence goes on along the minus strand of BSBK01003432.1, from coordinate 1,001,414 downwards.
CTCTCCTATTCATGTTGAAATATTTCTTGATCTTTTGACAGTATTGGTAGTATAATTTTACCAACTTCTCACGAGGAAGAAGTTCCATGTCAAGTCTTTGACCTTTCTACTCCATTGTGGATTACATCCCTATCTTAATGATACTGCTGTTAATATTTCCTTAATATATCATAACTCCAAGCTCATGGTGTCTTAAGATTTATATGTAATTATGGAAACCATTTGTGTACCTTGATACTTTGTGAATGTCATGGAACTTAATTGGATAGTTTGACATTGTTTAGTCTTTCTTTTCTATAAACAACTATAATCACTTGTATACATCATGATATTGTTTTAGAGGATTGCATAGTAAATGTTTTGCCTCTATGAAGTTGGTCATCTAACAATAATCTTGAATATCTTGAATTCAATTTCTTTCTTTGCATCATAATATCTCCACTAGCAATACATTGCCTTAATATTCAATGTTGTGAAGGTGCTATTTTTGGCATTTGTGAATTTAATGACAATGCAATGCACTTTTATTTGTTGAAGCTATTCATGCGATGCCTCAACATCAAAATCTCAATTAATCTACATCTTTGATGAATTATATTTGTTCAAATAAGTTATGAAAGTGACCATGGTGTTTTGGGACCTAGGTGAAATATTAGATCACAAAGTTGTGAGAATCATTCCTTTGTATTTCTAAATATCTAGGAATAAATTCTTGAATTCCATTGAAGTGAGTCTCTTTTCATGATTGGGGATCTTGGGATCACACTATTTCTTGTTTTGGTGCTTTGTAATATAGTGATTTAGGAGCATCTCGAGTCCTTGGCAATCCTATGTCACCAAAAAAAAGTTTGAGTTTTCTATTTTCCTCGGTTCCTTATTTGACTGAGTTGGCTCAGTAGTTGCTCGGGTTCCTTCTTTAACCGAGTTGGTCAGTTAATTTCTTGGTGTTTGGTTATCCTTTCCTGGCCCTTGGTTATCCTTGCTTAGTGAGTTCTTTGTTCTTGTTTCCTATTGAGGTAGACTTGTGCATTTAATTGTGGTCACAAATTTAATGTTGGTATCAATCATTGGGAAGCATATGGACCTAGATCTGGTCATCCCTTCTATTAATGGTGGATCTAAAGGCCGAGTTGTTTGATAGCCTCTTGTATATAATGTATTTGTTAGTTGTATTTTTAGGAAGTTAGTGAGGAGATAAAAGATGAATGGTATCAGATTAGGAGTTGAAGATAGTTTTTGAATCCTTGCATGTTGGAGAATATTGTAAGTGAATTATAATATCTGGCCCTAATTGAGAAGGCCTTATAGCCTGACATGTATGAATCAATTTGATGAATAAAAGGGATATGTTTTGCACTCTCTCTCTCTCACTTTGTGTGTTATTGCTTCCATGTGTGATCTTTGCAAGGTATATTTGGATTAGGGTGTGCCTTTGGGCCCTCTTCCTGCCCTACCTTGCATCAGGTGGTATCAAAGCGAAGGTTGAGATCTGGATCTAGATTTGTGAATCTAGGTTTGAGGGTTCCTTCTTGTAAAACCCTAGTTGATTTGTTGTGGGGTAGCTGGCCTCCAATTGTAAAGGGTTTCAAGATGGTTTGTGGGAGGTGAGATGTGGATCCAGGATTGGCAGACATGTTGAGACAACTTGCTACTAGGTTAGAAGCTATTGAGATAGCCCAACATAGAGGAAGACATATTGAAGATGTTAGTGATGAAGAAATTGAAGAAGAACAAGGTGATGTTTAACTTGCACCTGTGATGGATTAGGGTGAGGAAAAATTGTTGAAAGCTTTGAAAAATCTGAAGTCTACACCACATTTCAATCCTCTTGAGTACAGTGGATAGTTGGATTTAGATGAATTGGTGGATTGGAGCACCGAGATGGAAAAGTATTTTGAGTATGAAAATGTTCTTGAGGAAAAGAAGGTGAAGATTGCAAGAAATTTTTTTTAGAGTCATGAATCGTTGTGGTGGGAGCATTTGCAATTGGACAGAAAAAGGAAAGGCAAAGAAAAAATTAAGGTATGGAATAAGATGGTAAATAAGTTGAAAGGCAAGTTTTTACCTTGTGATTATCAGATTAGCCTAGTTAGGCAAATGAAAAGTTTAAGGCAGAAAGATAGCTCGGTAAAAGATTATACTAAGGAATTTTATAGATTAGATATCAGACCTGGACATGATGAAGATGAAGTGGAAAGAATTACTAGGTAATTGAATGGGTTAAGAGTTTCCATCCAAGAAATTAGTTTGGTTAAGTTGGAAAGCATTGAGGAAGCTTATTAGTTTTCCTTGAACGGTGAGGAGAAATTGAACAAAAGACATGAGAAAAGAGGTGGTAGATTCCCTAGAGGAAGAGGTAGATCCTATGGTGAGAAAAATAGATATGATCAAGATTAAAAAAATATGGACAAAGGCAAGACCGAGTGGAAAGGTGAAAGTTCATCTAGAGGAAGAGGCAATAACTACTGAGGTGGTTATAACAGAGGTGGATTCTAAGGAAGTTGTTACAATTATGGAGAAGAAGTACATAGATCATTTGAGTGTACACATGCAAGAAAGAAGGTTGGTAGTAGTAGAAATGCTTTGGTGCAAGAAGACTCACCGAATGAACCTGAGAAGGAAAAGAACTTGATGGTAAGGAGAGCACTTTGGAGTGAAAGTAATAAGGAAGATCTGGTAAGGAAAAGTTTGTTTAAGACTAGATGTATAGTTTTTGATGAAGTATGGAAGGTAATCATTAATAGTGGAAGCTCAAAGAATTTGGCATTTGAGGAAATGGTTACAAATTGTAGTTGGAAAGGTTAAAAGACCTGAAGCCCTATCAGATTTCATGGAACAAGGATGAGCATACACTCTTGGTAAGTGAACAATGTTATGTGAATTTGAAAATTGGAAAGTACTATGATAAGGTGTTATATGATATCATGCCTATGGATTGTTGTCATATTTTGTTGGGTAGACCTTGGTAATATGATAGACATGCTATATATGATGGGAGATTACATAAATATACTATTTGGGATGATGGGAGAAAGAAATTTTTTTTGCCTTTGATTGAAGAACCTGTTAGTAGTGTTTGTAAATCTATGAAAGTTTTCTTGATGGAAGGAATTAATTTTGTTAAGGATTTGAAGAATAATGATGTATGTTTTGCTGTGATTCCTAACAAATTGAGTGGGATCGAAAATAGTGGATAGCATACCTGAAGAGATTGACAAGATACTCACCAAGTATAAGGAGGTCATTTCTGATAATTTACCTGATGGTTTTCCACCAAAAAGAAGTATTTATCATTGCATGGATCTAATCTTGGAGCTCATTTACCAAATAAGGCACCACATTGGTTGACACCTACCGAGAATTAGGAATTGAATCGACAGATCCAAGAATTATTGCATAAAGGTTTGATCCAAGAAAGTTTGAGTCCTTATGTAGTACCGACTATATTGGCACCTAAGAAGAATGGAGAATGGTGAATGTGTAATGATTCCAGAGCAATCAACAAGATAACAGTGAAATATAGGTTTCCTATTTCGAGAATGGATGACATAATAGATAGTTTGACTAAAGCAAAGTATTTTACCAAAATTGATTTGAAGAGAAGATATCATCAGATCAGAATTAGAGAAGGTGATGAGTGGAAGAATTCTTTTAAGACAAGAGAAGGTTTGTATGAGTGGTTGGTTATGCCTTTTGGTTTAACTAATGCACAGAGTACTTTTATGAGATTGATGAATGAAGTTTTGAAGAAATTTTTAGGTAAATTTGTTGTTGTATACCTAGATGACATTCTGATATTCAGTAAGACCAGAGAAGAACATTTGTTGCATGTTAGACAAGTATTGTAGAGATTGAAAGAAGAAAAGTTATTGATTAACCTGAGAAGGTGTTCTTTCATGACAGAGGAAATTGTGTATTTGGGATTTGTGATTTCAGTTGATGGTTTGAAAATGGATCCTGAAAAGGTTGAAGCTATTTTGAATTGGCCTACACCTGAGAATTCTAGTGAGGTAAGATCATTTCATGGTTTAGAAAGTTTTTACCAAAAGTTCATTAGGAATTCTAGTTCAATTTGTAATGCTATGACTGAAACTATGAGAAGAGATAAAAGAGAATTTAAATGGACACATGGAGCTGATAAAAGTTTTGAGACTCTGAAGCAGAAGGTTGCTGAATTGCCTGTGTTAGCATTGCCTGATTTCAATAAGGTATTTCAAGTTGAATGTGATGAAAGTGGTAGTGAAATAGGATTTGTGTTGAGTCAAGAAGCCAAACCTATTGCTTTATTTAGTGAAAAGTTGAATGATGCAAAAAATAAATATTCTATGCTATTGTGCAAGCCTTGAAGAAATGGAGACATTATTCAATACCGAGTGAATTTTTGTTGTATACTCATCATAAGGCTTTACAATATTTGGATAGTTAGAATAAGTTGAATCAGAGACATATGCAATGGGTTAAATATTTGCAGAGTTATACTTTTATGATAAAACATAAGAGTGGAGTCACTAACCGAGTTGCTAATGCACTGAGTAGAAGAAGATCTTTGATGAGCGAGATGAGAATTTAAGTTCTTGGTTTTGATGATATGAAAGTATTGTATGAAATTGATCCTGATTTTTTTGATTAGTGGAGAAAATGCAGAGCACCTATTCAAGATCAACTGAGTACTAAATGGGAAGACTATTTCATTTAGGAAAGTATGTTGTTTAAAGGTATTCAGTTGTGTATACCGAGAGGATCAATGAGAATTAATTTGATAAAGGAGAAACATAGTAGTGGTTTGGCTAGACATTTTGGTATTGAAAAGACATTGAATTTGCTTAAGGAGAAATACTTTTGGCTATAGTTGTATAAGGATGTTCAGAAATTTGTGAAAAGTTGTGGAATTTGTCAAATTGCAAAGAGAGTAAGTCAGAATACTAGATTGTATACATTGAGTAATTGGGATTCTATTTTGGCACATGCAGATTTTGCATATAATAATTAAATGAATAAGAGTACTGGAAAAACACCCTTTGAGATTGTAAATGGTATACAATCGAGAGGTATATCAAATTTGAAGGATATTGATGGTGAAGAAAATAGAAGTGCTGAAGAAGTAAATTTTGCTGAGTTCATGAAGACTTTGCGTGAGGAAGTGAAACATAAATTGGAGAAAAGTAATCAGAAATACAAAGACAGAGTAGATAGATCAAGAAGACATAATAATTTTGGAATTGGGGATCAAGTTATGGTTCATTTGAAAGAAGTTAGATTTACTATTGGAACATATGGGAAGTTGAAAATGAAGAAATTTGGTCCTTGCAAGATATTGAGGAGATTTGACAGTAGAAATGCTTATGAGATTGAGTTACTTGATGACATGGATATATCACCTATATTCAACATTGTTGATTTGTATGAGTACCATGAATCAAATAAAGAAATGCCAGTACCAAAAGATTATCCTAAGAGACAAACATAAGAAGTTGACTAGATATTGGAACAAAGAGTTGGTAGAAGCACAAGAGGAAGACAATATATGGAATATCTGGTAAAGTGGAAGAATAGACCGATTGAAGATAGTTTGTGGATTTCACAATTTGAGTTGGATTTAGCTTGGGTGGTACTTGCTGCATGATTTGGAGAATCATTTCAAAATAACCCTAGGTGTTTGATGCAGGAGCATCTCAGCTCTTTGGAAATCCTGTGTCACCAAAAACAAGTTTGAGTTTTCTATGTTGCTTGGTTCCTTCTTTGACCGAGTTGGCTCGGGTTCCTTCTTTAACCAAGTTGGTCGGTTAATTTCTTGGCGTTTAGTTATCTTTTCCTGGCACTTGGTTATCCTTTCTTACTGAGTTGTTTGTTCTTATTTCTTGTTGAGGCCGACTTGTGCATTTAATTGTGGCCGCAGATTTAATGTTGGTATTGATAATTGGGAAGTGTGTGGACCTAGATCTAGTCATCCCTTTCGTTAATGGTGGATCTAGATTCTGACTTATTCGGTAGCCTCTTGTATATAATGTAGTCATTAGTTATAGTTTTAGGACATTAGTGGGGAGATAGAAGATGAATGGTATCAGATTAGGAGTTGAAGATAGATTCTGAATCCTTGCATGTTGGAGGACTGTTGTAATTGAATTGTAATATCTGGCCCTAACCGGGAAGGCCTTACAACCTGACATGTATGAATCAATTTGAAGAATAAAAGGGATATGTTCTGCATTCTCTCTCTCACTTTGTGTGTTATTGCACTTTCGTGTGTGATCTCTGTAAGGTAGATTTGGATTAGGGTGTGCCTTTGGCCCCTCTTCATGCCCTGCATTGCATCATAGAGTTACTTGTATACCTTCATTGTAGTGTCATGTACAAGTAAATTGCACAATTAAATTAATCTAAGGAAATTTTGATAGGATTGATAAGCATGATTTAGATTTTAGGAAAATTATATACTTTGCTATTGGAAATTATTTTTGTCAAGTATAAGATTTTGGGTGAAGGAAAACTTAGAAGCTAGCTAATAAATTTATCTATATGATTAACATGAGAGTTATAAAGAGCATGCAGTGGATAACAAAATAGAAAATGGAAGAGCATCATTACACATTTGAAAAGGATAGAAGATAATTACTATTTCTCTTATATCATCATGGATATAATATCATATACATGTATACAACATTGAGAATTTATCAACAATAAAGCCAAAAGACAGAGAAATATGCACTATAAGCAATGAGATAGACCAAACTACTCAACTGTATAAAAAAAAAGTGAGGTACAACTATAGCCAAGATGGTAAAAGAATTTACAAGAAAAATATTAAATGAGGACCCCCAGGTCCCACTTAGATCATATCATACCATGCATGAATTTGGTCTTTCACCTAACACTCTATCATGAGTTTGAGATAAATATTTAGGATGAACTTCTTCCTCCTAATAATAGTCTAGGATATTGTTAATATAAAAGCATTGGATTTTTTCAAGAGCACATGAAAATAGGGTTAGAAGAATTTTGATTAACAAATGATTACTCAATTAATTATAATGTATTAACAAAGTATTACACACATGACCTATTCAACATTCAATAAAATATCCCTTATTCTTGACAATTCACCTTACTAAGTAAGTAGAACATGTATACACAATACTTAGATTATGTAGGCGGGTAATAAGCTCCATAACTATTATGCACAATGTTTAATTTTTTAATGAAGAAGAATGTTTGTTCCCTACAATATATTTTGAGATTCAATTTTTTCCATCGATCTAATAATCCCTTTAGTTAATAGATTTCTTGGAATATGTATGTTCAAGTTTATGTTTTTTTATTAGATATTAAATTGCTAATGTAAGTGAATTAAAGCTCACTAACGTAAATTACAAATTTGATTTAGAAGGATTTTAATGTCTATTTAAAATTTAATTATAATTTAATTTTTACCTAAATATAATATTTGTTTTTTTTAATAATAAATCATTCTTCTAATTAATTGAAATTAAAAAGACAAACTTTTGGTTTAACCAAATAATCAATTCAAAATAAAATCTTATTTCATCAAGACACTATTGATTGCAATTTAAACAACTAAATCACTCATACTATATAATCATCATTATATTAAAAAATAATTTTAAAAATAATAATTCAATATTCATAACAAACATTATATGCCACTCCATTTCTTAAATTTCTTTTAATCTACTAGAGCATATACAATTCTTTAGCTTCTTTACAAAAATATGTCAAATTTTAGCATATACAATTCTTTAGCTCTGTCAAATAAATGATAGTAAAATGATAACAAGTGGAGACTTCTATTACCCTTAAGTTTTAGGTCCATATAAAGTCCTCAATAAAAATTGCAAATATAACTACACATAATGATTATGAACAATCATGTACAAATTTTATGTTTAAATATTAATATTTAAAATATGCCTTTTTATAGTTTTTTCTTATATTCAATTATATATAAATCTATTTGGATCTTTATATTCAATTATATATAAAAAGGTTGCAATATATTTTTCATTTTTATGTAAAAGACGACGCAGTCTAATTTTAATCAATTTATTATATACAAATGAAATAAAATAGACATTCAAGAAGAATATATCAAATTTATACAAGACCATAACTTCCATCTTAAAATAGTTCTAAAAAATAATTCTATATTTTTTGTAATCATTTAAAAATGATAAATTATAACAATAATAATGATCTCACTATTAGACCATTTAATAGCATATAAAGAATATGATTATATCAATAGTAAGAAAATAGAAGAAAAATATTTGGAAAATGCTAATGTAACGGTACTATGAAGGGGATCTATAAGGTTTTCTTAGAAGATTTGTGTCCCGAGTTTATAAATAAACCTATCTTGCATGTTACATTACAATTTTTTAGTTTTCTTTCCTTCTTTGTATTATAGTCAAATAGAAGTCTAACAATAATTTATATTTTAAAAAAGTTGAATAAATTTTTAATTCTATGTAAAAGATGCGCAAAGATATTTTGAGTTGTCTATCTCTAATCAATTAATTACATACAAGTCAAATAAATAGACCTCCCCAAAAAGATATATCAACTTTATACAAGACAATAATTTCCATCTTTAAACAATTTCCAAAATACTTCTACATTTTCCATAACCATTTAACGAATCATTCAAAAAATAATAATATTTAAATTATAACAATAATAATCTGACTATTACGCCATGATTTTATGAGACTTCAATAGAAAACTCAATTCAATAATAATCTAATTATTAGATCATGATTTTATGAGCTTTCAATAGAAAATCCAATTTAATAATAATCTAACTATTAGACCATGATTTTGTGAGATTTAATAGGAAAACTAATTTAATAATAATCTAACTATTAGACCATGATTTTATAAAACCTCAACACAAAAATCTAATTTAACACTAATCTAACTATTAAATCATAATTTTATAAGACTTCAATGAGTAACTCTATTGAATATGTGGGTTGGTTTCCTTGAACTCAACTTTACTCCCAATTCCATCATACACAAATCATAAGATACACTACTTATTCCTACTGCATTATACAGACCAATTATTCCTACTGCCCATTATTTCAACATGGGGAGGTCCACATATCACAAACTAAACAACTTTAAGACAATACAGAACCTTCAAAGTCTCTGAACAATCTGAAATCCAATCAATCAATGAACACAAATATTTTATTCCTACACATTGTCCTTTCACAAGACATCTCGAAGCATTCAGTTCAGAAAGCATCCCAACATGCAACAAAAACTCAGTCAAAAGCTTTAAATCTACTTGTACTGCTATTCCCCACAAAAAAAAGGATGACAATAATTATGGGTAGTTAGTGGCAATAACTTAGAAAACTTTTAAAAATTTCAGTGTTTGGATTCCTTTACTTAGATGGAATGTTTTCGCAATCCAACTTTCAATCTACTTTGCAGCAAGAAATCAGATTTGAACAGATAAGCTATTTACATGGATAAGAATATATCCTTATCTGTGTTAAATCTACACTCAGTGGAGGAATAAGGAACATTATCTTAGGAAATATTACAAAACGGCTTACATAGAGATTTTTGATCCTCTCTGATGTGGTTTATGAGTCATGGAATCCTATGATTATGAAGTGTTCTTAGCTTTGAAGTGAAGAGAATAATAGATTACATAACATGTAGAATATCTAAGTGAAGAGAATAATAGATAATATTTTGTAGAATATCAGTTCAAGACATTGACAAAAAGGAAAAGGTTATGTGATTTATTAAGTTTCTCCACTTGTTACTTATTTTGTTAAGGATATGGGTGAACATGATTCTCACATCCACACTTTGTAAGTGATATTGAATGACAGTGATATGGTGGGCAGCATATGTTTCTAAGAACAGGAATATTTGATCTTCTGAATATTGTAATGTTTTGATTAGTTGGTTTGTGACTTCTTTTTATCTTTGTGGGGCTTATTCAAAACTTATAATGTTTAAACATGTTAGATGCAGAAAAAATGCTTTGGAAAGTTAATGGAGATGCATAAACTGTGGTATTAAAAGTGGAATATACAACTTGTGAATTCAATCTAGAGCTTCTATAATGCAAGTGTTTGCACTTAATCAATACAAATTGCTTTGGAAGATAAAGTTATGTTTTAGGTGATGCTTTCCACGGCACATTGACTTGTATTCTTGATGAGGTTAGTTGATTTGATTTAAAAGTTGTAATGGATATTTTTTTTCCTCTCATTGGATTAAGTGAATTATTATAGGGTCACAACTTTTTGTAATGCGTATCTTATGTCTCTATGTCTCTCATTGTGGGATTAGTTTATATATTATGGATGGAAAAGGTTTAGTTTATGTTTAGAGAGTGGGGGAAGATAGGTCTAAGAGGTAGGCTAAATGTTAGAAAGGTGGGTGTTAAAGAAGGTGGAGGGGTCAAAGGGTTTGAAGAGTGAGTCGATGATTCTTAATGATAAAAAAAGAGGTTTAAATTAAAGAGTAAGATGAGAAGTTCTTTAAAAAGGATATGAACGAGTTAATGAAGATTTTGAAGGGTTGTATAAAGTTTATAATTATCTGATATGAAATATTAATATGATATATTGATATTCTATTTACTATAAGGTTTTAAAAAGAGTGTTTAAGGAGTTTCCAAATAATCTAAATGAATTGATCCAAATTTAAAAGATCTGAAGGCCAAATGAATTTTACTCATATTAAAAGAGATCAACAAAAAAAAAAATTAGCCATAAAAAATTATCAAAAGAAGTAATCAAAATTATTGTCATCCCAACCAATTAGTAAAAATATGCCTAGTGGTAAGAAATGATATCTTACTATTTTGATTAATATAAACAAGGGAAAAGAGCCCAAAATCATTACAAAATATCCATTGAGGCAAGTGTGGGATGAGTCTCACCTGGAGTGAAACTAAAAAAATCCTTAAAAAGGCAGAACTAGAAAGAACCAATTGTAGACACTAGACCTAATTGAAGACCAACTATAGACAATGTATCTATTGGTAAATAGTTCCAAACCACTAATGACCTACCATTTATGGATAAGAGAATCTTTTTGAACACTTCTGAATGCTGGGGGGGCTGGATGAATCAATATACACTTAAAAAGTATACTTATTATTGATCATTCATTCATTTATCTTATGTGCAAAAATAAATAATTGAGATAGAAAGTGGAACACATACCACCATAACTTTATGTGGAAAACCCAAGGTGGGAAACACCACAATGAGAATAACACTTACTATATGAAGAACCGATTACAAAAGTTTTAGGTCAGAGGCCAAGGGGATCAATGCTTGTAAATTGGACTTGTGGACTAAGGCACACTACCTCAAGCAAGATACAATGACTTGAAAACCAATGAAGATCACTTCTTCAGGGCAAGATACAATAATACTAATTACAATAGATTATATTGTATGAACTGATTATGTACATGCATTCTCTGTAATATTGATCTAATACTTTTATTTTCAAACATTTGTGACTGACTTCATCTATGTATATCTACACATTCATACATTAGCACTTCATCATATGACAAGCATTGTCATGCACAACTCTTACAAATATCTTCAAAGGATATCCACGAACATGTTCAAAGGATATCCACCAATATGTATCAATTGCAACTCAAAACAACAACCATTAGGCCATCCTAATAAGATGTATCATATAATTAATGAATTTTTGGCTCCAAACATCATATCTAATGCTCACGAAAGGGAAAAGAAGTGCATGAAACATCACACCATATTGACACACCCTCCACAAGATCCAAAATATTTTCCATAATCACTACACACCACTACACAAATTAGAACAACTTGAGTCAACCACAAATGATGAACCTAAAAATACATATTTTCCAATCAAATATGAAAGGAAGTGTGGATCTTCAAAAATGTTGTGAATACACAACATAGCATCACATCACTTGAACCACAAAATTATATAAGCCAACTACATCACCATAACAATTGGAAGTGAAAGAATGTGAAACATTCTTGCAAGTAGGTACATTGTTTAGCTATTATTCCAAAAATAATAGAAATGCATCTTTGATTAGTTACAATGATATTGTAAAATGTTATAAGCTTTGCAACCCTTTATGTTAAAAAAAATACTGTTATAAGCTTTGCAACCCTTTTTAGGCTCATTTGTATCTTTGCCACCCTTTTCAGGATCATTTGTAAAACGTTATAATCTTTGCAACCCTTTTCAGGCTTATTTCTATCTTTTTTCTCTTCTACACCCTATCCTTCGGTTGTAACCTTCTATTGCTCGGGTGTAGAGCCCTTGGGTTTCCCATGTGTAAAAATCTCAATTGCTCGTACTAGTATTGGCAAATCACCCGATATATCAACTGTTGCTTCCTCAATAGGTGGAGTCTCTTTGGTATTATCTATAGATGTATTGATGTCCTCATCATCATTTACATCATCATTAGGATCTCCATGTGTGATGTATTGAATCATGACATCATCTATCCTAGTTGTTACTAGTTGCTTGAGAGCATCTTGTGTACCTTCTTTAGTATATCTCGTCGGGTAGAAATCCATGACATATGTGTCATCTGGTATCTCAATATCAGATATATGAATCAGGTCCTTGGTGGCTATATCAACATCATGCAAGTGGACTCCTTTTCCTTTACCTTTTTCCTTCTTCTCGGGAATGATAGCCAGTGCAAGTTGATCAACTTCTTCCCTAGCTTTCAAAATTTTAGTCCATAGAAGCTTATTGTTCTCATAAACCTCCTCAAGTTTTCCTACCAAAATATTAAGTGCTCTACCCTTCATAAAAAATAGATTGGATTAATGCTTCATCAAATCTTCAATCTCGATAACAGGTAAGGTAGGCATTGCAAAAATTAATGAGTGTTCCCTCATTTTCTTTTCTGTGTGCAAGGAATATGTCCACCTTGCCAATATCTTCTCATGTAATTCTTTAGGAATATATTTTACAAAATCTATCAGTAGTCTCTTAAATTTGATCATCATATGAATAACATCCTGTTCTACCTTCTCCTGATCCTCAGTTGACATGTATGTATACCAATTCATCTTAGGGTGACTTAATCTACCCGTTTCCCTTATATATTCAACTAGTTCATCTATCGAATGACTTTTATTTACAACAACCTTAAATTTACCTTGTTCATCTTCTTCCTTAGAGTCTACATCATCTTTAGATCTTATCAGTCTTCTTCTCTTATTTTGTTTCTCAGTGGTGACTTGGGCACCTCTTTTATTTTTCTGATAAGTCTTAGTGGGAGTTTCCTTGTAATTTTTTCTATTCCTTTCTTCTGGGGTGGTGAAGCAGCCATATAGGAACTTGTCCTTGCTCTTGTAGGCATTTTTTCTTGTTTCCCTTTCCCTGTGGTATTTACCGGTGCAACTTTAATGTCCTTATCTGACTCAGTATCCTCCTCATGTTCACTGTTCTCAATCAAAATTTGTTCCTCGGTTGCTTCATTCACTAGCTTAGTTGCTGATTCTTCTTCTTCATCATCTCCAAATTATTTCTCTAGTGTTTCCATCATCTTTTTAGATTTTTTTCTTACCTTCACTCCAATTAGATCCACATTTATTCCTAACTTAGCTTCTTCGTAGGTTCCAAACCTAGTAGCTTTTGAATCTTTGGGCTCGTCTAGAAGTGCCTTTATTGACTTAGAGGCTTGGTCAATATCCAGCTCATAGATGATTGGAGGTAACCAAGCAATCCTTGGTTCAACTGCATTGATTAAAGTGGTGTCGATATCCACTAGGAAATATATTTCTTCTTTGTGCTTTTCAACTACCTGTCCAGGAATCCTGCTTCTTTTATGTAGTCTATCCTTAAATTTTTCAAAATAGTAATCCATACCAGTTACAAAATTCTAACCTATATTCTAAATAAATTTACTTATTTGCATGATAACTAGTCGATTAACATCCCAGTCAACATTACCGACCAATGGAAAAACATTTTGCAGGTAGAAAAATATACAGACCAGTAGAGAACCAAACTTACATCTATTTGTCTTTGCTACCCAAATGGTTCTCATATTCTCCTCTAGTTTTTTTAGTAGCAGCTCGGTGAAGTCCAATTGAATAACTTTCTTGACAATCTTGTATGCAATATCAATAGCTCCATAAGGTATGTTGTTTGGCCTACTAGATTGAAATATCTTATAGCCAATAACATAGGCTCCAAACCATATTTATGGGTCAATGAGTGTATTCACTCTCATTCCTCTTCCATCCTATTCATCTCATGTGAGCTTCTCGGTCTCTTCCCTTGGTGCATTCCTTATGGCCTTAGCTTTATCAGTAGTGGGGTAACTAGTAACCACATGAATAATATCCTTGGATAGTTTAACAAGTTCATCCAACCATATTTTACCTTCATGCACTTGACTAAGAACAACCCTAATCCATTCAATTTTGAATTCTCTCGAGAAATATAGGGTATTCATCAATCCATTAACTTCTAAGTGTTTGTGCTCATCCTTGAGCTTTCCATTCTCACTCAGCTCCTGGTAAGTGGATTGAAGTTCAAAATCTCTGATTTCACTAATTTTACAATGTATATATGAACGTATATCTTGCACCAACAAAACCCTACCTGCGGTATACTAGAAAATGTGCACGCTCGATCAATCTATGAAGCAATTTTAGGGTGTAGCTTGTATTTGTGTTCCTCATAAGTTGTGGACTTGATCAATGTGACCTTCTTGTCACTCTCAGACTTTGATTTCATAACCTTGGATGAAGACGCCATAATTTTCTCAAATTTATGGCTTCACAAAGTCACAGTAAAACAACTTGATAGCTTGAAACTTACTTAAAGTAGTGATGAAATTGCTCAGGATCTCCTTAAATATCTTTCAAACACTTAAGAAATTCTTTTCTCAAATCTCTCAAGTTGCTCTAGTTATTTTCATGATCACTGTGTGATGAAATGACTTGCTTCATCGCATATTTATACCTAAAAATTTATTTTCCCACTCAAACTTATGCATTAAATGCTTTACCCACTACATATCGGTAAGCATAGTTATGCTCGATTAACACTTCAAAGGATTCAACTCGATTAACACTAGATATTACTTGGTTGATACTTCAACTTAGTTAACCTTACCAATATTCACCGACATACAAACTTTTACTCAGTCATGCTTTTACAACCTCGACACATTCTAAGTTCTTAAACATATAATACCATAGTGCATCTTATTTCATGCTGATTTGGTGTTCATTCACTAGATATAAGGAATTGTTGTAATATATAACCAATTGAAATTAAGTTCCACACATAGCTTAATTTCTTAGGTGGAGGTGGTGATATCACCTAATTCAATGGATGAGGTGTCATAGATTGTAGTGCTTGATCCATCAAATTGTCATTTGATTCTTTTCTCCACATTCAATTTCTTATCCTCATGATTTATTCAATTGCATTTCCATTTGTATCAACATTTATCTCTGGTGCTCGGTCTCTACAATCTTTACTTAAGTGACCAACCTTTTGACAGTGTAAACATGCCATTCCAGAGTTCGTCCAGTTACGAGATCTTCCTCTCCAATTCTTCCTCATACAATTTTATGCAATATGTCTGTTAGTACTTAGAATTGCAGATGATAAATACCAATAAAAAAGCTCTAATACTTTAACTTTAGTGGTCCCAACTGATGCACCTAACAATAATAAACACTAAGGTATTAAGGATCTTAATCCTTCTTCACTTTGAGCTTCTGGCTCAGGTGGGTATACCTCTTAGATTCAATTCTTTAAAGAATCACAATAGTTATTTGTATACTTGACACAAACATGAGTAGATAATTCTTTCAATACAAACTTTAAAATAAATAGTTATTCCTTTGATTGATGGTGAAAAATGTAACTCAAGCAATGATCAATGCCAAAAACTAGGGCATCAAAGTCAAAAAATACAAATCTATAGAAAACCCTCAATTTAAATAACCCCAAAATCCAGATAAAATGCCTTACAAATTACCCTCTCATTGATATATTCTCTCATCAGATTCCTGCACATATATGAATACCCTGAGACCTTACTTAAGATTTACCCTTCCCTTGAAAGAAACTTAAGATTAAATCCCACTATCTACCTTGTAGATGATGTATTAAAATTGCCTTATAGATTTAAGACATAAAGAAATCAAATTCATACATGAAGACAACAAAACATATACAAGGAATTTCAGTATATTTTCATTGATAAATCTTCTGTATCAGTGCATTCAAAGGCTAAGATTCCTTAGAATCAAGACACTAATGCAAAAACTCCTATTACAATAAGTATTTCACCACGTCTTAAAATCATCTAGAGCTAACTATATATACACTAGCCATCTTGGAATCCTTAAGAAAAGGATGCAACAAGCTTCAGATGGGTAGGATAGTGACTTGCACTAGAATAAAAAATATATTTAAATATAACAAAAAAAGGGGAAATGGCACCAGAAAACTATTTCTTCTCATTGTGAATTCTCTCAAGTGGCACCTTTGTTTGTTCATATTCAAAGTAACTGCTAAAGGTTGTTCTGTGAATGATGACCGCGTATTCCAGCTAACCTACATCATCCTCTTCAAGATACTCACTTTTTATGTGCTCAAAGATCAGGTGCCATGTTAGAATTCACTCATCTTCCATTTCCTCTACATCAAAAATAATTGCTTTCTTCTTCTCTGGATTGGTGCTTTTGTCCCAAGCCACAAATTCTTCCTTTGAAGGCCAGGTGTACACTTTTAGGCTCTGTAAAAACTTGACTTGCTTGTCCCACCTTGAATTAGTAATGACTTTAGTATCAACAACAAACCTAGTGCATTCATTTTAAACTTTGAAAATATCATCTAGAATACTGTTGAACCTGTCCATGTCCAATGAACCATCACCACTTAGGAAGGCCTCCTGCCTAGTCATTAACTGATCCATACCTGACTTCCATTCCTCAATATCCATGGTATTACCATCATCTTTTCAAATTGGGGGGAGGTATTTTCTAAAGTCCATGCCAAATATGTCCATTTTAGCTCTTACTTGATTTGCTTTCCCCTTGAAGAATCCCAAAGTGAGCCAATAAGCTCTACTCTCCTACCTCTACAATAGATTTTGGAATACCCTACCTATGAGGCTACAATACTTCAAGTTTTTCAAAGAGGGCCCCTCTAGTAGACCATATATTGAATAGTGGCTCTAATGTAGCCATAGAATCCTTGATATTTTCATTAGTCTTCTGTAGCATAGAGTAAGCATTGTGAACTGAGTCCATTTTACCTTTTATCACTTCACACCTATGTTGTATGATGCTAGAGAGGGCCTTTAGAGATAGATCCAACTTGTCTTTCTTTGATTCTTCTACCACCTCAACAAGAATTTTTTCCATTGATTGAAGTGCAACCTCAATTTTTAGGACTAGAGGAGGAGTTTCCTTAGAGGCTTCTTCAAGCTTATCTTTGATCTCCTCAAGCTCATCTTCTAGGGCTTTGATTTTCATTAGTCCTCTCTCTATCCTTTGTTATAGCAATGGCCTCATCAACCAATTTTCCATACCTATTTGATAAATTATATGTCTTAGCCTCATTCAGGTGGGAAAAATGTGTCACTACCTTAGATATCTCAAGATCACTAGTGTTTTGGACAGTCCAGATGAGCTTGTTCCCCTCCAGTTTCTCTTCTATGAGTTGACTAGGGAAGGCTTCTGAGTTCAGTGCTAGAGACCACATTGCTAGATCTTGAGACTTGAGGTCATAGCCACAACCTATAATCATGTCACCAATTTGGGTTTCATTGGAAAGACTACTCTCAAATTACCTTCTCATTTTATCAATTATGAAGGTTGATGTTAGATCCCACCCTAGCACTAAGAGCATTCCACTAGAATTGACCAGTTTCCTGACTTCTTCTACAATTATGGTTTCTGATTCTGGATCATAAGTAACTAAGGCTTTTAGTGCCTCATCATTTGGATCAATTCCATTAGTCACTATTCTTGCAATCTCCTCTTGCTTCTTCTAGATGAGGAAGTTCTTGAACTCATCACTTTTGATGAATTGATCATCATTCAAGAATTATTCTTGGTACATCTCTCTTTCATCTTGGCATAGCAATAGGGGTAGCTCAAATTCTCCTTATGTTGCCACTTTCTTCCCCTCCCTAATACTTTTCCTCATTTTATGATAGTAGGCCTTATCACTAGGTACTAGGGTTAAAACCCTATCTAATTCTCTCTTTTATTTTTTCCCTTTTGATGGCTCACCTTCCTCAAGTCTTTACTTCTTTAGAGGAGGCTCTGATACATTCTTTGCTTTAGGAGCATCTTGGTCAAGTTCAAGAATAGGAGGCTCTCCTACTTGAGGTGGGCTATCTCCTTCCTGTGAGTCATCAATGTATTCTTCATAATCTAAGGAAGAATACTCATTTTTTACCTCTTATTTTTCCTCAAGTTGAGCCTCTAATTGGTTGGAGAGAGTATCATAAATCTCCACCATTCTATCTATTCTCTTCAAATATGGGAGGTCAAGAAAAAATCCTCCAAAGGCGATTCCATCCTTTCTAACTTGAGCCTCCAAATTCAATAAGTCATAGAATTTGGTCATTCTTCTCCTAGTCTCATCCTCATCAATCATATTTCTTACCACATCTTCATCATCACATCCCTCATGGTCTTTGATAGCACCTATGTGGGGAATGAGTGTCATCCTAGCCTCTCTGATGAAATCTTTAGAGTCAACATACCTATACACTCCAGAGGCCATCCTGAAATGATTTAGCCATGTACTGAGCTATGGTAATGCTCTTTTCCCAATCAAGAAGCTTGATATTATGAAGTGACTTGGAGTGAAAATCCCCTTTCTATGTGGTGCTAAGTGCTCTTTATCAGTCCAAATCAACTGCCACAAGAATTCTAGCAGGGCAACCCTAGGGGGCACATAGTTTGGGAGTATGTGTGGGCGTTGTAGGCATCCATAAACTCTTATTAGTGTGTAATTCTTGCCCAAGTAAAAATCACCCTAGTTATGACCAATCTACCACTTGTCTACATATTTCTTAGACCTAAGAAGCCTCAATAATTTGACTAGTAACCTTGTTATGTTTGTTCCTAACATGTTGACAATTGGTAAGACTATCCAATTTTGGAACGCACAGAAATCATTTTCATTGGAAGTATAGTTCCACACTCTCAACCATAGCTGCACTAGATTTTGTTCTCCCTCCTTCATTATCCTTGGCCTAAGCATATGCCCATCCAAATTGTTAACATTATAATACAAAATGAGATTCATTAAGAGGGAGTAATGCATGAATTTTGTTGGCCTCTTGTCTTGTTTGATCATCATTAGGCCTTCATGCATTCTATCAATTACATACTGAATGTAATCATAGTTGGTGTTGGCATGTGAACTCTGGATATCCAGGATTATCATCAATAAATATGCCGACATCTTTTCTGCATCTCCATCTATTCCTAAAACTTGACATAGCCCATATCCTAAATACTTCATATAGAAATGGAATACTTTAAATTCATAGGGAGCATTCATGTGTGGTTGGAGAGGGGAAATGTATTTGCTAGTCCTAGGAATATGTCTGGCTACTTGGTTTTTCACAAGGCCCAATTGGCTTGCATACTTATCCTTTTCTTTCTTGAGGTTAATTTCTGTAGAGGAAGAGGAATAAAAATTGAAAGACTTCATGAAGGATCCCCTTTCAAGAGATACTAGGGCCATCTGGTCACTCCTTCTGATAGTTTTTGACAGAGGGTCATATAGTCTAGCTAACTCATGTATTAGGTCAACATCTACGAAGATATCTGGTACAATTAGTTTGGCCATTCCTAGGGTCCATGCATTATAGACATGAAATGGTCTAAAATGGTTATTATAGAAATAAGTAAAGAACATAAAACCTAAATAGTCTAGGGTAGTATGGTCTCTACATCCAGACATATAGACAAGAAAAACCTCATCACTAAGCTTCTTGTTTTGGCTAGATTCTAGGATTAGTGTCATTAATTTTTCTAAATAATTAGGCTTTCCTTTATCCTGACCTCCTTGTTCCTTTTCTTCCTCACTGGATGAAGCTCAGCTTGATTCTGGCTGACTCATCTTATCAATTCTGGTAAAACTCAGTTATGCAAATCTTTTCTGAAAATTATACACTGAAACTACTCAAAATTCTCAATTGCTCTCTAAAAAACTGCTAAGTGTAAATGCATGAACATCTTGTCTATATATCATTGATCATTTAATGCATAGGAGTTATCAAGATCATTGCAAATATTCTTTGAGTTATCTCAGCATTCAACTCTACGTAACAATAAATTTGAAATAGAGCTAGCCATAATGCGGGATGTTGACAGTTTGTATTTAGAATTTGGAAAGGAGAAAAAATAATGATTACTATGTCATCTCTTTAAAACCCTTGAGTACTAACAAAACCCTCAATTATGATATGATTAGCTGGCCTTTTCACCTTTTCCATCTTGGAAGAGTACCTTTTCACGTAATAACAACTCTTTTCTCTTTTTCATTAATGAGAACTTAACCAGGCTATAATCAGAGATCAGGCAACTGAAGGCTTCTCTTGATCTTGAAATAATTTACTTAATAGTGTTCCAATTCAGAGATCAAGCGACTGAAGTTTTCTCTTAATCTTGGAATTTTTCTTTACTCATGGTTTTATTTAGTGATTTAGTGACCACCGTCTGATCTCATCTGCATCCACAACCCTCGTACAATTTTCAAACCTTTAACTTTAACTCACATATGGCTACGCAATCCAGTGATTGAAAGCTTTCTTTGAATCTCATAATCTTTAAATTAACCTTAATCTTTCTCTAAGATTCAATGACTAAATGTGTTCTCTCATTCTCTGAATGATTATCTTAACTCAGGTTTAATCTTGAGATCCAGTGACAACATTATCTCTGTATTGCTAGACATATCTCTTAACTTTGTTTTAATCCTGAGATTAAACATCAATCGTTGATCTTCTACTTTATCCACAACTCTTGTTGAATTGCTTAATTCCTTAAGACTTAACCATTTTATCATGAGATTATGAGAGAACTACTATCATTCCTTTTGTCGTTGAACTTAGAATACAAAGTTACTAACTCTCAACTAGTATCTGGAGATCATGCGACTGAAGAACACTTCATCCTTTTATTAAGCTTATTGCTGAATCACAAGATGTTCCACACTTAACCACTAGATCTTGGAGATCAAGTGAACACTTCATTCGCTTGATCACTAAATTCTTTCTTACTAACCACCAAGACTTAGAGATTACGAGATAACGGCCCCGCTAAATCTTGAGATCAATCATTAACTACAAAGTTATGCTTGAGATATAATGATAACCGTTGATCAAGAATTGTATCGATGGCCCACACTTGATTGCTGGATACTTTAAAACTTCACCATCATATCAAGAAAATGGGAGACAACCACTACACTGGGTTGCTAGATGTTTAAGGAAAACTGCCAGAAATCAAGAGAAATGGAGATAGTATTATCATCAGATCGCCAAATAGATTTACTAACTACCAATTTAACTAGAGATCACATGACCGAAGAAATTTAGAACAAAATCTAAATTGTGTAGCTTGTTCACTGAATGAAAAGGGACTTAAAAATTTTATTATGAGATTCAACAAACATTAGGGGAGATAAATAACCATGTGCACATGCGAAGACTTTAAGTGCCTCAAAAAGAAATATGAAAACATAAAGATCTAGGGAATACTTAGGGTATTTTTCAAAAATAAAAACCCTACCGAGGACAAAAGGACCTAGGTCAAGGATATGTGGACATGTTTGCACCTAGTGAACTTGACACTCAAAATTTTAAATTAACAATATCTTGCAGTGTCATAAGACAATTGATACATAGGTAGGATTCAGATGCTAGCAAGACTAAAATTGAGACTTCTCAGAAAAACCTGAAAATTATTCCAATATTGGCTCTATCTAAAGATTCTTGAATCAAAGTTCATAGAAAGTAACCTATAATCTCTAGGTGGAAGACCAAACAAAAAACTAACCTAGTATGAGAAATAGACACACAACTAATACAAACACACCTATACACTACAAAGCTACTACACATGGAATAGATTAGAAATCCATTGAAGAAAAATTTCAAAAATTGTCCATGCATTGGAAATTCCTACTCTTCATCATCTATATTTCTCAGATAATATGAATCTTTTCCATGAATCTGATGGAAAACATAAGGACCCAACCATAAGGATTCAAATTTTTTGTGCTTGCCCTTATCTTTAGCCCTAGCATTCCATTGATAGACCAAATCACTAGGCTGGAATTTTCTGACACTAGCTCTCTTATCAAAGAGATACTTCATTTTTTGTTGTAGTCTTATATTCTCTTTCTATATTTCTCTTCTTATTTCATCCAATTCAACTAACTGGATCATTTTGTCTTGCAAAGGATCACATATTTCTAATCCTTCATCTTGCATTTGGTAGATAGGAAGCAAATTATTCACAGGTAGCCTAGACTTCATACCATATACTAGCTCAAAAGGAGATTTACTTGTGGCTCTTTTTTCTGTAATTCTATCTTCCCATAATGCTAATTTAAACTTTGCATGCCAGGTTATTTTTTTCCTTTCTAGTGTTTTCTTCAAAATTTGCAAGATGCTCTTATTTCTTGATTCAGATTGTCCATTAGCCCGTGGGTGGTATGGGGAGGAATATGATAGAACTATGCCTATCTTTGAGCAGAAATTAGTAAATTCTTGTGATCTAAAACACATGGCATTATCCATTACTAGTTTGATACAAACACCAAATCAAGTTACTACATTATTCATCAAGAAGTCAATTACCACTGTGCTTGTAGCCTTCTTAGTTGGGGCTGCTTCAATCCACTTAGTAAAATAATTAGTAGCAACTAGTATCCAACTATGTCCTCCACTATATTTTTCTACAAATTCTCGAATAAAATCAATACCCCACATAGAAAAAGGAGCTTCTGCAACCACAGGGTTTAACAATAATGCTCCTAAGAATTTAAGCTTACTTGAAAACTTTTGGCATGGTTTACATTTCAGACAAATGAGTGAGTGTCTTT
This sequence comes from Chamaecyparis obtusa, assembly GCA_027943335.1. Taxonomy (NCBI): domain Eukaryota; kingdom Viridiplantae; phylum Streptophyta; class Pinopsida; order Cupressales; family Cupressaceae; genus Chamaecyparis; species Chamaecyparis obtusa. The sequence continues at coordinate 978,272 of BSBK01003432.1, read as the reverse complement.
GAGCAAGACAAGCCAATAATAACCAGCCCTCAAAATTTTATGAGCTATTTTTTTGGCTGAATAATGTCCTCCACACAATCTAGAATGCATTTCTTTTAGAATGGTTTCAAATTATCCTTTATCCAGACACAAGATAAATATTCCATCATTGTGCTTCCAGTATAAGTCACCTTGTAATAACACATGCCTCTGAGCTTGTAGTTTAAGGCTCCTCCTCTAATTATCATTCAAACCCTTTGGGAAACTAGTATGCTTGAGAAAATACACAATATTAGCATACCATGGCTGCATTTCAATGCTAGTAATTGTCCCTCCACTTATGGCAATACTATTTACTTGAACTAGGTCCATAGTCTCTTATGTCATTAATTTTGCATGTCCCAAACCTCTAACAAGTTTAGTAATATGAAGCTCCAAGTCAAATTCCATGATTCTGTTAATCCACTTACACCTTTTCCTTGTGACTTCACTCTGCACCAATATATCCTTTACTGCAGCATTAGGAAGATAGTCATTGACTTTAGCACACACCAAATAAGGTTTGAAAGCCTTGACTACTTTAACTAGTGCATAATCCTACTTTTCCATTAGCTCATAGTTTATCTCAATTGACTGTAATGATTTTATAAAGAAAGCAATGTGGTGCTCAAATCCTTCCCCATCCTTTTGTAACAACACTGCTACTGTAGGGTGTGAAAAGATGCAAAAGAAAATAAGGAAAAAGGCTTGGAGTAATTAGGAGTTACCAAAACTGGTGCTTCTTGGATTGTTTGTTTAATTTTTTAAAAATCCTCTTGTGCTCCTTGATTCCAATCAAATTTCACATCCTTTTTCAAAAGTTTTACTATAGGCTTGACCAACTCTGCAAAGTTTTTAATGAATCTTCTAACAAAATTAATTTGTCCAAGGAAAGACTACACACCTTTGAGGTTTTTGGGAGTAGGAACCCATTTGATTTCTTCAACCCTTTTAGGATCAATCCTTACTCCTTCTTTGGACACTATATGCCCTAACAGATTTCCTTTAGTGACAATGAAATGACATTTCTTGGGATTTAGTGATATGCCAAACTCCAATGCTTTGATTAGGACCTTTTCTAAATGATTACAATGATCATAAGCCCTTTTAGAATAGGAATTCAAATCATCTTGATATACTACCATGAAAACATCAATAAGTTTAAAATCTGCATCCATTTCCCTTCAAAAAGTTTCTCCAACATTCTTTAAACCGAAAGGCATTCAGACATACACATAAGTTCCCCAAGGAGTGGTGAAGACTATTTTAAATTGTTCTAATTCCTTGACCAACACATGGTTTTATCCTAAGAAACCATCCATCATAGATAATAACTCACAACCAGTCACTTTATGAAGCATAGCTTCCATATTAGGCAGCCCATAGTTATCTTTTAATGAAGCAACATTCAGGTTCCTGAAATCTACACATAACCTTATATCACCATTCTTTTTTTTGATTGGTACTAGGTTAGAAACCCAAGATGAATGTCTTATGGGCTCAATAATACTTTCATCCCTCAATTTGGTTAGCTCTGTTTGTATTTTAGCATCCAACAGGGGATTGATAGGCCTTTGTTTTTGCCTAAAAGGTTTGGCATCTTCTTTCAAAGGGATTTCATGTTGAAACAAGTTTACCCTATAGGCTTTGAGGTCATCATAAGACCAGTCAAATACATGTTTATACCTTTTCACCAGTCTTATAAAATTAGTCCTTACCTCACTATTCAACCTCTTTCCAATATACACTAACTGATGGGATGTCTCTAATCCTAGGTTTACTTCTTCTATATCATCAACCTTAGCATTGGATTTTTGTGACATGTAATTGTCATTTATTTTGAACATTCCTTCTAATTCAGCTAACCCCTTAGGAATATGGTTGGAAACTAGTTGAATAATTTAACTTCCCAAGATACATTCCTTTCCATCAATAACCTCTTGATGGACATTGAAATCAATTTATTGTCCATAATACTAATCCAAACCTTGAATGAACCTAAGGATATCATTGTCATCCTCAAAAACTTGCCAATTATGAACATTATCAGGCACAATAGGTCTACTTTTTATTTCTAACTTTGACACACTAGTAAGAGTAGCATCATTATTTTTCAATGCAACACTTGCAAGGAGATTTTCCATGATATTTTTTGACCTTTCCACCCAGAGAATATTGAAATCATAAAAAAATTCTATTCTATCCCAGACAACATACCTATACAATTTAAGCTTTTCATCCTTGGTAGCATACTTAGATCTAATTTGAGCAATGATTAATTGGGAATCTCCATGAATTTTCAAATATTTTATACCATGTTTTATAGTAATATCTAATCCCAATATCAAAGCTTCATACTCAGTAGTATTATTAGTGCATTGGAAGGTTAACAAGAAGGATTATTTAAAAGTAATACTTGATGAGGATATAAACAATACACTAGCTCCTGAGCCTTCCTTAGAGTATCCTCCATCAAAGTATAGTTGCCATAGTCCATCATGCTGTAATAGAAACTCATCATCAATTGGATCAGTATTCTTAAGTTGTGGCATAATTTAATCAACCATGAATTTTTGCATGTCAATGTCAACACAACAATTCAGATCTTCAGGTGCCACCATTTAAATCATGAATGAGGAGAAAGGCTCTATGTACAACTTTACCTTAGTACCATTTATAGGTATAGTGGCATATGATAAATCTAGTTGTAGCTTTCCTCCCACTACTGCTGCCCATTGTCTTGATAGTAGCATACCATAATGAGGTTTGGTATCAACTACAACTACATCCATCTTGTAAGTAGCTTCAGGGAATGCATAAATCTTTACTTCTATTCCTACTAGGGTTCCTACCATAGGAACTACTCTGTTATCCATGGCATAACACATGCCATTAGATGTATCAAATTGTAGTCCTAGTTCCTTCATGACATGGTATGGAATCATAGTTTCTGCAACACCTGTGTCTATCATACATTTCTTAAGCAACATATTATTGACAATTAAAGTGACATAAAATGGGTCAATGGAAGATGGCTCTTGAGTCACAATATTTCCAACCCAAAAGTTAGAAACCTCCTTAGCTATCTTAGCTCCTTCCACTAGCTTTCCCTTTTTCGATATAATAGGAATGTCCCCTTGTTCATTTATTAGGGCCAAGGATGCTGCCTTATGTTCTTTGATTTTTAACATCTCCAAAAAAGGGATTGAAACCTTCATTTGAGATAGGGCATGTCTCATGTCAAAAGTTGGGGGCTCAGTAGAAAGATCAGACCAGTCTTTTCTTTCACCAACCTTTTTATTTCTCCTTTCTATGGAAACTTCCTCATTCTTTTTAGTATTCTAAACAAGGATGGGTCTTCGTTATTGTTGTTTCCATTTTTTCTTTGAAAAGCATTAGGTTCTGAAGAAACCTTATTCTGAGAATCATCTTTAACAAAAAATGACTTTGGTACCCCTTGATCAGTATCAAATTTTCTATTCCTCAAGTTATATGAAGATCTAGCCTGAGAAATTGTAGCCATAGTTAAAGTGTTGGCAATTTGGCTAATGTGGATGCATAGATGTTGTCATTATGGCAACATATGATCTCTACTAAGAGCGCAAACTCTGGAATGCAAGTATGGCAAGTTGAAGGAAGAAATTGTCTAAGTATGGATACAGTGATCTTGACAGAGCACTCGATGAAGATTTAGTTGGTGACATCCACTGGAGAAATATTTCTATTTGCATAGTTAACTAAAGATTCTACAGAGTATGAGGATACCCCATCTCAGTGCGCATAAAGTTTGGAGTAGTACAGATGAAGTTATTCAAAGTTTATCGAAGACAGTTTTGCAGATAAGACAGTTTTGAAGACAGTATTAGTGAAAGAGTTAAGGGATTATTTTGCTTGTCAAAATAATGACTTAACATTATGAAGGGATGACATCCTAGATGTTTACCCTTGGATAAAGATCTTGGAAGCTGACCATATTAAGTTATTAGCTCTAATAACTCATATATTAGGCACACTTGAAATGTAGTAAAAGTAGTGTAGTTTTGTGAAAAGAAAGAAAAGGATAACTTGTGAAAGTTGTATATTGTAATAGCAACAAGGCTATTGATGCAAAGTTGTAAGTAGTATCATATTATAGTCACAAACATTTTGTATTACCTGTTTGGGAAGTGAGCTCAGCTAGTGATCAAGTTTTTTAATCTATCTCTTAACAGGGTTAAGGCTTCTAACAAGGCCTAAAGTCCTTTAACCAGGATAGATCTACTATATATTGTAACTGACTCTTAATAGGGTCCAATATCCCTAATAGGATACTTTTGATTAGTGATCTTTGTGGGTACCATCCCCACCAGGGTTTTCCCTTGTCCAGGGTTTCCTCAAGAACATATCATGTGTTATGAGTTCTTTCTATTTACTGCTATGTTTGTTATTCAACTTGATAATCTTTGTATGCACTAAAGTAATCTGTTATATCCATAAGTGGGAAAAAGTAAAAGTTTGTGAAATACTGATTCACCCCCCCTCTCAATATTTCCTATTTCTAACAATTGGTATCAGAGCACAGTTACTCGGAGAAGTAGTAAGATCTCTATGGATATGGATCAACTTCAGAAGAATCTTGAAGAAGCTCTTGAACAAATTGATATGATTACTGATGAAAGAAACTCCTTAAGAAGAAAGTATGAAGATGCAAAGAATGTTATTGACAAATTAAAAGGTAAGATTGAAGATTTGAAATCTGAAAAGGAATCTGATATTCTTGTTAAAGATTGTGATGAATTAGAAAAAGAAAATGACATCCTTAAGCATGAATTGAAGATAGTAAATCTGAAGCTTAGTATGAAAGATGGAAATTTGAGATCTGATAATGAAAAATTGAAAGTTGAGAATGAAGATCTGAGATCAAGACTTGAAAAGGTAACATCCGAATCTAAAAAAGTAAAAGTGCAGTATGTAGAACTTGAGAAGTATAATGAAATTGTGAAAGGTGAATTGACTCAATCTAAACAACAACTTGAAAGGCTATATTATAATGGTGATAGGATTGAAAAACAAATTTCTTTTGGGGAACCATTCTTTGATAAGATTGGATTTGGACTTAGTATGTTTAGAACAAATCATGAAAGTAAGAAGCCAGATCTGAAGACATCTAAAAGTATGGAGGAAATGAAGCTAGATGAGAAAGAATCAACTAGAGAGAAAGAAGAATCAAAGCAAGAAGAATCAAAATAGGAACAATTACTTAAAGGTATGCAAAAAGAATTCAAAGGTAGATGTTTTTCTTGTAATACTATTGGACACATGAAGAGAGATTGCACAGGTAAGCAATTTAAACCTCTTAATGGACATTGTTATAATTGTCAAGATTTTGGACATAGAGCTAACAAATGTAGAAGACCTAAAGTAATTTTGAATAATTATGATAATAGAATGATTAGGAATAATAACAATGTAGATAAGAGATCTATTGAAGAAATAAATAAAAGAAAAGTAGTAGTATGTTTTAGATGCAACAAAATAGGACATATTGCTAGAAACTGCAGGTCATAGATTAACCAGCAAGAATAGAGATTTGGAAATAATGGAATTATTTGTCAAATATGAAACAAGTTTGGACACTCAGCAAGAGTTTGCAGAATGAACAATGGAGGTTATAATCATAACCCTAACCCTTGGAACAATGCAAGAAGGAATGCAAATGCAGGAAACAAAGAGGAAGGTTGCTGTAGCAATCAAGATGAAGTAAAATTTGATAAAGGCACAAATCAAGAAGGTATATTCAAAACTAAAAGTAGTCAGGAAGGTAATGTATTTGATGGTAAGGATGAATCTTTACCTGACCCTTCTTTAAGTACTTAAATTATGTAAGTTTCTATAGTTTAGGACTTAGGACTAGTGTAGATTAGGAATTTGAATGAGTTAAGTTTTGCGCAGTTAGATTTAGGTTTTTTATGTTGTACTAATGCTATGGTTAAGTTCCCAAAAGAAAATATTGTGTTTTGTGAGGTCGCAAGAAGTTTTATGGTTGTAGGTTTGCAGAATTAGCTTTTTGAAGTTTTAGTGGCAAAATGAATGAATGCGATGTCAGATCGAGTTAATGTGAAGTGTGATAAGGTCAAAATTGAAGTCATTAAAATTTCAAAGTGATTGAAAAGAGATTTGGAAGAAGACAAAGCGATTTGAGGTTGATTTGAAGAAGTTTGAAAGCAGTTTGCAGCGCCGATCATATCGAAACCCTAGATTTGCAAGTTGAGGTATTTCTCAATCTTTAATCAGTTGATAAGATGGATATGTCTATGGTTCATAATGTTAAGGATAAGAATAGACCTAAGATTAAGAAGGAACCAGTAGAAGCAATTGAAATTGATGACAATCTAGCATTATCATCTGTACCAGACGGAGTATTACACATTGAGAATGTTAAAGGTTATTTGGGTTGCAAGTTTGAAACTTTGGGAGATGCAGACTTCAGTGATGATTACAAGAATTTGTATAATCAAGACATGTTAGTTAAACCAGATTATGGGCACCTAGAAAACAATGAAATTATCAACTATTCCATGAAGTATGAATTCAACGATGAGGAATGTACCAAGATCATTTTAAGTAGAATCCACAATGGGAAATTCTGGATGGAAGATAGAGTTATTGATATAACTGCTGACCTAATTCATGAAGTTACTGGATTATCAAAAGTTGGAGAGATTCCACTAAATGAAAAGAACATGAGAAAGATTTTCTTAGACAACACTGGATCTAGTTATAATGGTAGAGGAATTGTGATAAGTAAGATTAAGCAAGATGATGTTAGGTACCTTTGCAAGATCCTAACAACTTAAATTTGTGGTAGTTCAAGGGAAGATGACATGGCTATAGGAATGATTCATGTAGCTTATCTTATGTGTTTTGATAAGAAACAAGTAGACCTATGTGAAATTCTGAGAATTCAGTTGTTTGAAAACTTAGAAAAGATTAAGAAGGCCAAGTATACACAGTTTAGGTTTTCATCTCTGATAACCTATATGTTTTTCCATATTTTGCAAAGATTTCCTTACACAATTGACTGGAGTGACAATGTGAACACAATGGAAAGAATAAACTCAGTCTATATGAAGCACCTAATTGATAAAGTCAATGATAGTGTGAAGCTTGTATTGAAGACTTTTCAGAATATTGTTAAGAATAAATCAAGGATTCCTCAATCCTTAGTTGAAAAGTATAAAGATGACATTTGTTTTATGGTAGACACTGATTTCACTTACATTGAAGTAGTTGAGCCTAGAATGGAATTCATAGACCCTCTTGGCTATGAAGTATCTAAAGCAGAAATAGTAGGATATGTGAATAGATTGTTAAAGTGTGAGTTGGATAGTCATGCAAATAAGTTTGGAGCCTATGAAGAGAATTTCAACTCTGCATTAAGTTTGAAAGAAAAGAAGCAATCTAGTAGGAGAGTTGAATCAACTCTGAAGAAAATTTTGAAAGATTCAGGTATGTCAAGACATGAGTTTGACATAGCTAAGAAGACTGGAGATGCTTTAAAGAAAAGTGAGAATCTTGTAGTTCCACTTGTGGCATCTAGTGCAGATCCTGTTGATCCTATTGTAGTGAAGGTAAAATTTTAAGTATCTGAGAAAGATGAAGGAGAAAAGTATTCTTCTCCTACTCCTAGCAAAAGAATAAAAGTGAGTGCAACAGGACCATAAAAGAGACTGAAGGTGATTGTACCACCTGTACCTAGAAGAGTAGAAGAAATTAAAGATGATGATGAAGTTACAGTCAAAAAGAAAACATGGAAACCAAGAATTGAAAGAGTTAATGAAGATATATTACAACATGGAGACTTCACTAAGTTAAACAAATTCTATGATCTATATGGATCATTTGACAGACTAAACTTTGAAAATGCAATGATTACTCATATGATTTTGACAGATAAGAATTTTAGCACCATTAATGGTAAGATTCCAGAAGACTTGTATAATAGGCTTGTGAATAGAAAATAGAGAGCACAAGAAGAGGACATAAAGATGAGAGAACATGCAATCAGGAAGTTCTATGAAGTTAAAGATGAAGATTATGTGAAGAGATTCTTGAAACCTCTTGGAACTTTACTAAGGACTAAGAGAAGAACAATAGTCATAATGGGAGGCAAGAAGGAGGAAGTACATAAAGAAACTAAGCAAGCAGTAATGCAAGTTCTTGCATATATAGTTGCAGGAAAGCATGTTGAATCAGACCCTCAGTAGAAGCAATTAAAGGAACATCATACAGAGGAAATTGGTATTGAAGAAGTCCCATCTTCTTCACATATCAATATTGGAAAAGAATCAATGGATATTGAAGGCACTAAAGTGACTCTAGAATCAGATGATGTAGTATTTTATGGCTTAGGAAACATTATTGACAATTTGGCTTTGGGAGAGTAAGAAAAGGTCATAGAATAAGAGAAGGATACTAAGGCAGAGGAAGCACCAATTGTATCAGAATCAGTTCTAGCAGAGCAGTCAGTCAAAGGTAAACAAATTTTGACAGAGGCCACTACCTCTAGTGCACCTTCTATACCAGTTGAAGACATTAGTGCACCTGACAGTAAGAAGAGGCATATTGGTTCAATTTTTGAAGACCTTGGAAGAGAAGTTGAAGATGATGATCAGCTTGAGTTCATCATGAGTTCATCACATCTTTGAATAAAATTATTGGAAAGAATAAGAAGGTGAAAGACCTTGAAGGCAAAGTTAGAATTTTGACAGAGAAACTTGAGAGTGTGATCAACACCAAGGTATCTGAATCGGATCCACTTGAGAAGGCTAAAATGGTAATGAATTCTTTTGACTCTAAATTTTCTAACTTGAAGGATATTGCAAAGATAAAAGTTCAGGAAGCCTATGAAGCAGAAATGCAACAAACTTTAAGTGTAAATATTCGAAATGATATTGGTAGTTTGGATATGTGTATAAAGAATTTGAGGAGACATTTTGAGACTGGAAAGAGTTTGTACATACAATGCACTAAATCAAAAATCCTAATAGTTGAAGAGGATAAGAAGATCAGAGAGAAGTTAGATGCTATTATAGCTAAGACAAACACCTTGACAAGCCCTAATGTCAAGATAAGTTCTATAGAGAAGATCATTAGGAAATTAAAAGATGAAATCAGAATGTTAGTAGAAGAGAAGAATAGGAAGATAATTAGGGTTAACATCTTGAGAGAGCATGTCTCAATCAAGATATCAATTATTTAAGATCAAATTGAGTAGTGTCTTTCAGCAAAGACATCATTTCAGAAGTTCAGCTTTAATTCCCTGCAAGCTTGTCAAACAACAGCATACGAATTGAGTACTCTAATCAATGTTGCTGAATCCAACAAGAAGATATGGGAGAAATATTTTTAATCTTGGAAGTTAGAGTTTGGTGATTGTGTTGCAAGCCTACCGACTTTGCAATAACTGATAATAAGGTATCAAGTTTTGTGAGATTTTTGTACACCCTTTCTTTGTCATTGTTGTCAAAGGGGGAGAGATAGAAGAAAATTGATTATATATTGAGGAAGGATACTCATAGGGGGAGATATTCTATGGAGTATGATATTGTATACATATTTTATATCATTTGGCCACAATTTTTTATAAGTTTTTTTTTAAAGTTTTGTTTGCACACTTAGCCAATTTTCCCATATGTTGCCACCAATGACAAAGGGGGAGATTGTTGGCAATTTGGCTAATGTGGATGCATAGATGTTGTCATTATGGTAGCATATGATCTCTACTAAGAGCACAGACTCTGGAATGCAAGTATGGCAAGTTGAAGGAAGAAATTGTCTAAGTATGGATACAGTGATCCTGACAGAGCACCCGATGAAGATTTAGTTGGCGATGTCCACTGGAGAAATATTTCTATTTGCATAGTTAACTAAAGCTTCTAAAGAGTATGAGTATACACCATCTCAGTGCACATAAATTTTGGAGTAGTACGGATGAAGTTATTCAAAGTTTACCGAAGACAGTTTTGTAGATAGGACAGTTTTGAAGACAGTATTAGCGAAAGAGTTAAGGGATTATTTTTCTTGTCAAAATAATGACTTAACATTATGAAGGGATGACATCCTAGATGTTTAACCTTGGATAAAGATCTTGGAAGCCAACCATATTAAGTTATTAGCTCTAATAACTCATATATTAGGCACACTTTAAATGTAATAAAAGTAGCGTAGTTTTGTGAAAAGAAAGAAAAGGATAACTTGCGAAAGTTGTATATTGTAATAGCAGCAAGGCTATTGATGTGAAGTTGTAAGAAGTATCATATTAAAGTCACAAACATTTTGTATTACCTATTTGGGCAGTGAGCTCAACTGGTGATCAGGTTTTGTAATCTAACTCTTAACAGGGTTAAGGCTTCTAACAAGGCCTAAAGTCCTTTAACCAAGACAGATATACTATATATTGTAACTAACTCTTAAGAGGGTCCAATATCCCTAACATGATTCTTTTGATTAGTGATCTTGGTGGGTACCATCCCCACTGGGCTTTTCCCTTGGTGAGGGTTTCCTCGAGAACATATCATGTGTTATGAGTTCTTTCTATTTACTGCTATGTTTGTTATTAAGCTTGATAATCTTTGTATGCACTAAAGTAATCTGTTATATCCATAAGTGGGAAAAAGTAAAAGTTTGTGAAATACTGATTCACCCCCCCTCTCAGTATTTCCTATTTCTAACATAAAGTCCTAATTTATTCTTTATTGGGCTTTCTCTAGTGAGTACTATCCACTTTTGGTCTGATCAAATTTGTTTTGCAATCACCATCATTAGACTCTTCTTGATCAGAATGGGAAAAAACTTGTTGCTCATATATGGAGAGAATTCTCCTCTTATGATCAACATCAATAAATATCTCTTCATCTTCTAAAGATGAAAGTTCTTCCACCTTTTCAGTGGTGAGCATGTTTACTATAGGCTTTTCAGATCCTTCGTGATCTACTACATGTGGGTCTTCTGGTTCTTCTCCTAAAGCTTGGGATACAACACACTGATAGGGTGAGTGAGTCATATTAAAAGCCACACACCATTGAATACTTTCTACATTATGTGCTGTATTCTTCTTCAAAGGGTCTGGGGTATACCTTCCCTTTTGTGTCTCATTGGTATCAAAAAAATGTTTCCCATCTTTCCAATTTTTCTTCTAGGGCTAACCATGTAGCCTAGGGAATCTTTCCTACCTTTGATATGGTGGTCTATTATCCTAAAAACCTCTCCCACCCTTTTCTAATCTAGTAGAAAGGTCTTTGACAACATTGGCCAACTTGTCAACTTTGTCATCTTCTTTGGTAGGTTTTACAACATGTGGTTTGGTCTCTTTCCACAATCTCCCTTCATCCCTTTTGTACATCTGACTAGATGCTCTCTTATTACTCTCAATATTTATTCTAATTTGAAAGCATCTCTGAGAGTACATGGGATTTTTTATCACAAGAGGTAAGACATTTTTCCCTCCAAAGCATTGAATTATGTGGTCAGGTAGACTTCATCATCTAATCTTAGGACTTGAAACAATTTGTACATGGGCTTTTGAAATATACTATTGAATTATGACATGCTCTCATTTAGATACCTTTTGATGTTATTGAACTCATTAAGCATATAACTAGAGTTGACATGTTCAACATATTTCTCTTTAAAGCTTCTCACAAATTTATCCCATGAAGTAATACTATTTTCAGGCAAACCTCTATACCAATCCCTAGCATCTTCTATTAATGACTGAACAAAGAGTTTCATTAATACATATTCATTCTTAATTTCATAGTCATTTACCTTATCTGTAAAAGACTTAAGATTGTCTTCACATGTAATGAAATTATTTCTAGTAAACTTAGGGATTTTGTCTCTTACCTCATTAGGGATAGCATTCAATTGACCAGGAATACCATCAAAGAGCAGTGGCCGGTATCTATCTAGATGAACCGGTATCCTTTGAAAATTTTGTAGATCTTGTGCTCCACCACCTCCAACATTTTGACATAACATGTTACCTATGGGAACACCAGTCAAAGGGACTATTGGATTTATATTTTGAGCTAGTCCTTGGACCACTTGATTGGGGCCTGAAGTTTGGATACTTGGCCTTGCACCACATGGATGGCTTTGTGGTACTATCCCTCCAGTAATAGGGATTGACCTACTAGCAGCTATGTTCATGTTAGTATGTAAGAAAGCAATCTTCCTTTTCATTTCATTTGCAATAGCTTCTAACTCTAATTTTTCTAGTTGGATAGCCAGGTCTTCCTTGGCCTTTCTAGCCTTTTCTAATTCTAAGTTTTCCTGAGGCATAATAAAAGGAAAATCATTATTATTTTTGGATTCATTTATGTTGATCCCAATCATTTTTTTCTTTCCCTTGTTAGATGCATCCCTTGTATTATTCCTGAAATATTTATTACTTTTAATCTCTGATGGATGTAACTTCCTTAGAACTAGGCCTTCGCCCTCAAACTCATCCTTCTTAGAATTAGGCCCATTGCTATTAGCTTTTTGTCTCAAAGCTTCCATATCACCAAATAATTTAGTGTTTAAACCCTCGAGTCCTTGATTCAGACTTACAGCTTCAAGTTCATTTTTCTTTGTCTTTATTATGAGCTCTTGTCTTTGCATGAGTAGCTCATAATTTTTTTGTTCCCACTCCTTTCTTTCTTTAACAATCAATTGTTCGTGCTCCTTTTTCCTTAAAGATATAACTTCTTCCCACAATTTCTTAGAATCACATGAAGTAGTTACAACAATAGAAGTTTCTCCTATTTGGTCTAGATTTTCACTTGTAGGAAAATATCCTATATCTATGAATTCATCTTCATGAGGAGGGCTCACTGAATCAGGGTTCATTCTTCTAAGAAGTTTGGGATTTTTAGGAAAATATTGGACTTCCTTTGGAATAGGTGTTGGAATGTGCTCTTTAGATGGCCTAGGAGGACTATCACTAAATAGACATCTTTTAGACCATTGATTTCTACTAGGTGTGTGAATTTCATCACCCATATTGCTTTCTAGGTGATCCCCATCATATGACCTAGTGTATCTTTTTCTACTCATAGTGACAAGATACCTAAACAATTTTCTTTATGATAAACCAACAACTGGAAAACACATATTTCAGAGTGGCCACCCACATAATATGTGGGGATAGATTATAAACTAGTCTTTAAGTATAACAAATGGTTAGTAGAAAATTGTAACAAGCTAATTGCAAAAATATTTAAAATCTCCAATAGAGTTGCTAATTTTGTTAGAACTTAGAATTGTAGATGATCAATACCAATAAGAAAACATTGATACTTTAACTCTAGTGGTCCCAAAATATGCACCTAACAATAATAAACACTAAGCTATTAAGAATATTGATTCTTCCTCACTTTGAATTTCTGGCTTAGGCAGGTATACCTCTTAGATTCAATTCTTTAAAGAATCACAATAGTTATCTATATACTTGACACACACATGAACATATAATTCTTTTGTAATGTCGTCACCAAGGAAACCATAAGGAATTAGGTCCTATGACCAAAAATTGCAATTAATAATAATTTTTTTTCTAACATTACATCATTACTACTTCACATTTACATTCCTTAAGGTTCCCTTAATGAATTCATTTGCTAACATAACTACATTAATTATCCAAATTGAAATTCCATTTCCTTTCTTTACTTTCACATTTAGAACTTAAGAGATAGGGTAAGAAAATAACATTTCATTTACAATTATATTCCTTACTTTATATACTAATTTCATTTCTCCTTCCTATACATTGAATAACTATTCATTACAAATTACATTTTTAACCTTAGCATAATAAACATTTTCTTTCATTGCAACAAAGGAGAGATAGAAAAGATAATTTCAACATGACATAATATATTTCCAACTTTGATCTTTCAAATAACAACTCTTGAAACAAAAGCCTAAAACTATCCCTCCCAATTACATGGCTTTGCTTTTTCAATTACATCTTTCTAATAATAGATCCCATTACAATAACAAGTACATGCATGGCCCAAATGCATTACAAACATATCTTTTCATCTTTCCTTTTTGAATAAAACATAATAAAAAATACAAATATCTGCATCAATACATAAATTTGAACGCATCCAAGTCACGAGCCACGAACAGGACTTCAAAAGATTTTTGCCACCTAACCATGTGGAACTGATGAGGTTCCACCCCCCGTGCTAGGAGATAGAACCAAGATAATCACAAGGCCCTAAGCAGTCTAAGGCTCAAAGGATAAAGAAATCCAAGACTCAAAAGAACATAGAATATCATCATACTATAACATAGAGGTCAAGGTTCTAGGATACCACCTAAGTGAGTGTCATCACACAAGCTGTATATTGGGATCCTTCCTAGCAACCATGTAACCCCGGTCCCCCCTTTATGAATAGGGATCCATCCTGGCAGTTATCCCTGGTCTTGATACTCCAATTAGGTGTGTGTGGCTATTATTATATTTTCTTTCATTATCTTTTGAATCCCCCCTTCCCAGGTTAATTTTTAAGGTTATCACTTTTTACAAACCCACCCATAGGATCCTCTGGCAACCACTTTAGGGTTGCAACACCTATGGTGAGCCCCTCACTTAAGGTTCATATTCCCTTACCCCACACACACACACACCATGAAAACCTCAAGTAATCTCAAAAAGATCCATCTCTTAGGTCTAGGGAACCCTCCAGTGCACTCAGGCCACCCGAACAAGTTCTGACCTTATATTATGGACTCTACCAAAAGTCAGGTATGAAAAAAAGCTTAAAATCAAAATCATGTATAGAAATTTATTAAACATAATGTAAAACTTCCCACATGCATTTACACAACATTTCATAGCTTATTTAAAAAATCTAAGGAAATCTCATGTGGTTAAAATTTGGCTAAGTTTGAATTTTTAAGAAATCTCAAAATTAGAAATTGCATCATAACTCCCATGAATCTGAAACCTATCCCAATCATCTCAGAAGGTACCTAAACCCTTTATACAAGTATAATTTAAAGTATAAGAAATTAAAGTACGTAAACTTATACTTGTATAAAGCCTGGATCCTGCAACTTAAAAGCCCCTAAAACCCTTAAAAAAAACTCCAAATGACTTTCCACATAGACTCGTACGATAGTGTGCATTCCCATATGACATTTTACCAGCTGTCGTATGGGTATGGCTAAACTGTTGTATGATAGTGTAAAACACTTACACAAAATTACACTTTAAACCACCCTGAAAACACTGAAAATTGATTTTTGACCCATACGACTTTGCATTCATTCCCATACAAAATTTTCCCAAGTGTTGTACGAGTATGAACACAATTTCATATGAGTATGGACACAATGTCGTATGACTCTACAGAATACTTTACGAAAATAAATTTTTAAACTTCTCGAAAACATTAAAAATTGGTTTCTTTAGGCATGGAGAATGCTTGGGAAAGGTTCCCTAAGGTCAACTTGATGCAGGGACCTCAGCACCACATCCATAGTACATACTCAACATTACCTAAGCCTTATATTAAATAAAATAAAAACAACCATTCACAAAGAAGCCTGCAAACGGAAAAGAGTATGGAGAAAAAAAGATTGTATCTCAATCCTACACCTTCACGACCCTTCCTGATTCTTCCTAGACTTCCCTATTTCATTCAATACTAAATAAACACATTCCCCCACATGGCCACAAGTGTTCCTAACTTCCCATGAAGATTTTTGAAATACAAAATAAATAGAAACTATATAATCATACATAAATTAATTCCCGGAAACACAGTAGAATACACAAAGCATAAAACATTTACATATCATTTTGGATACATAGCAAAAAATCATATTAAAATTTAATATCATATCATCTACACATACATTCATACACAATAGAGGAAGAATGGAGATTCTTCCTAGTTTAGACCCTACCTTGGGTCCTGCGGAGATTCCTCTTCCCTTGGCTGGAAAATCTCTACAAAGCTTCAATCCTTGAGTAGATATCCTGTTGGAAATCTTCCTCCAAGAAATCCTCACACACTTGACTTCACAAACCAAAGACTCTCAACTCACATAAACTTTCAATAAATTTTTTTGGAGAAATCAATTACAGAAAACTCAAGCAAAAATTAATCCTCCAAAATTATCATCTAAAATTATCATCCCCCTTCACACCAAAATCTGCAATTATTTATCCTCCAACTATGTGGTTGGAGGAGTTGATTTACGGGAAGCAACTTCTCCAAATTCCATAGTTGGTTGGAGGAACAACCAAATAATTCCCGTAAAGACTTAATCAAAGTTTTAATAAAATTTAATTAAGATATCCTTCAAATAAAACCATAACAAGAATAATAGACAAATAAATTTCAAGAAAGACACATAGCACAAACGGAAAACAAGTAGCCTAACTTCTAGGAGGTCTCAAGTTCAACTCCCTCCTAGCTAGTTTTACTACAAAGAGAATTTTCCTTTTATTATTATTTTTACTTTTTATTTAATACATTCGTCAAATATACTTTATTTAATTCACTTTATTTATTTATTATAAATAACATGCCATTAACACAATTAATGAAAACATACAATTTTTATTATTTATATAAGCATGGATATATGTGTGTGCACCCACATATACACATACCTATATAAAATACAAAAAATTATAACATATTTATAATTATTATACATATAAAATAGATTAATTCTAACTCATAACATACACTCAGACCAACATCAAATCAAGTCCATAACCTAAACTGCACTCTACTACCTAACTAGGATAACTTCCTAAACAAAATTTTAAGTCCACTGGTAACCTTGAGAGTATCTTGGTTAGATCTCCATACATCAATAGTTCAAGGATTTTAAAGGCATGCTTAGACCTATGTAGCCAGGTGGAGACAATGCCTGGTACCTACATCCTGCATCACCAACTGATATGCATATACAAATATATATAAATATAACCAGACAGTGGCAAACAAGGAGGGAGAGTGCAACATCGTGTGGACCTCCCGTAGGAGTAACTACAACTACCCCTTCTCATCCTACACTCACATCAACCAGTGAACATCAAACCATAATAGGGTCAGTAGGTTAGATCATAATATAAACATCATAACACAAATCAATGTAAAACATTTTACTAATAGTTCATTTCTAGCCATTCATCATTAAATTAAAATTTATTTAATATGTCCAAATAACTACAGTAACCAAATATATATGCTCAAATGTCTCATAAAATGTCAACTAAATAACAATCATAATCCATCATAAAATCCCAAAGTGTCAAAGCAATAGTCCTGTCAGTCTAACATAAGAAGATACTAGGGTGGGCATTACATCTTTCAATACAAACTTTAAAATAAATAGTTATTCATTTGATTGATGGTGAAAAATTTAACTCAAGAAATGATCAGTGCAAAATCCTAGGGCATTAGAGTAAAAAAAACACATATCTACAGAAAACCCTCAATTTAAATAACCCCAAAATCCAGATAAAATGCCTTACAAATTACCCTCTCATTGATATATTCTATCATCAGATTCCTACACAGATATTGAATTCCATGAGACCTTACTTAAGATTTACCCTTCCCTTGAAAGAAACTTAAGATTCAACCCCACTATCTACCTTGTAGATGATGTATCAAAATTGCCTTACATATTTAACACAAAGAAATCAAATTCATACATGAAGACAACAAAACATATATAAGAAATTTTAGTATATTTTCATTGATAAATCTTCTTTATCAGTACATTCAAAGGCTAAGATTCTTTAGAATCAAGAAAATAATGCAAAAAATTCTATTACAATAAGTATTTCACCACGTCTTACAATCATCTAGAGCTAATTAAATATACACTAGCCATCTTGGAATCCTTAAGAAAAGGATGCAACAAGCTTTAGATGACTAGGATAGTGACTTGCACTAGAATACAAAATCTATTTAAATATAACATTAAAAGGGGAAATGGCACCAGAAAACTATTTCTTCTCATTGTGAATTATCTCAAGTGGCACCTTTGTCTATTGGTATTCAAAGTAACTGTTATACACTAAGTTTGCACCATTGTTTCTAGCTCTCGTAGTCTTGATAACCTTGTATAACATGGGAATCATCTCTAGGTGTGGGACCTATGCTAACTAAGATGAGATCTCTAGGTTCTAAGCTGGTTCCTCTTGGATAATCACCTTAATTTTCTTCTAGACATGAAAGTAAAACTTGAGGGAAAAAGGGGTAGAAGGAACACATGAAAGGGAAATGACTAAAAGCAAACTACCTACTAGGTGATACACCGAAAATATAGTATGAATTACAGTATAGAAGATGAAATCAGTGCACAATCTTAAGTCTAGGAGATCATAACTCATTGAATAGGATTGCATCAATATTTCATAGAAGGGTCTATAATAAAAAAGGGCTATTCAAGGAAAGAGGGAAACTTCCACAAATAATAGCACTCCTAGAATTTAGACAACAATTTATAACTTGCAAGAAAACATTCACCTTTGCAACTAGGTATAGGAATGAGACAGATTGTCAAGGGGTTGAAGTATACCCACAAGAGCATTCAAATCAAATCACCCACAAGAATACACATGTATTGTAGAAAGAAAGAGGGATCAAGAACCCTTAGATATCACTGAAAACATGCAAAATACTCAATTCACTAAGAGAGAATTCAGACAAGAAGCATAGGGACATAAAAAATGTCACAAAGTACCTTGCAATATCTAAACAATCAATGAAAGGTTACAGGCTACAGAAGCTAGAGGGCAAAAAGAATGCCACATGTAACTTCTGAGAAAGAGAAAAATCTTCTTACAAAATGTAAACTCCAAGCTCTAAAAGCTCTCAAAAATAATATATACCTCTCCTCCATGCACGCAGGTTGGAGTCAAAAAACCTAATTAGGGTTTACAGATTTTCATATAATAACAGAAACCCTAATTCTATCATTTCTGATCATAAATGTGTCTGAAAATATCTTAGCCGATCAGATATGTGTCTTGAATGCAAATTCCATCACCAACTACCTACAAAAATCAAGCCGCCATGATCCATCTACCTTCTTGCAACTCGGGCTCGCCATAACTTTTCAAATTTGATGTTCTGAGATATTTAAATTTAAAAATTGATTTAAATGGTCATAGGTGGCACTAAATTTCCCCATCAATGACCGATATTTAAATCTGAATCTCACTTTAAAATGTAGCTGTAAGATCTTTTATTTACCTGGGCACTGCATCAGATCTTAACCTTAACCTTACATCTACCTTAGGTTACCCTTTTTTCTTTGTCGCTGAATCGCCCAACCTTTTGTTTAACTCTGATTCATCCTGGCGATTAAGCAACTGAAGCCACAAAATATTTTTAAACTGATACCCAATCGACGACTGTTGTGTATGAGTGAATGTGACCTCAAATTCAACACACACACAACATGATCATTACTCACATGATCATATTACAGAAAAGAATATGAGTTATTCAATCCAAAATCCATAGTGAAGCGATTTGTTGCCTCCTATGTAGACGGGGTGTTTTCAAGATTGCTCTCAGATCAAAAGCCAACAACCATAAGACTGAACTACAATGGAAGATTTTAAAGAAAAACATATGCATGAAAAAAAAATTGCAAGTAATCTAGAATGAATGCATGTTAATCTAGAAATGAGAAGGCAAGTTCTTTTTGGTATTTTTAAATAAGAATGCAACTAGATTAAGAACAAGATAAGAAAATTAATTAAATAAGAAATGCAATGTTATACTAAAATGAACTAACTAAAATGATAACAATCAAAAGCTATGAATCACAAAGAGTGTAGTAGAATTTTTGCATAATCTATGTGTAGACACCTAAAAATCCTTTAGAAAATAAAGTATTTTTATTTTTTGAAAAATCTCTGATGACATCATCATTAATTAATTAATTAAATATTTAATTAATTAATTTATTTTTATGCCATTAAATCCCTTTATCTTAATTAAAAATATTTAATTAAGGAATCCCTCCCAAAAATGTTTAAATCTTATTTAAACATTATTCCCCTATTTATTAATTGTTTAATTAATAAATTGACCAAAAATTCTAAAATAAATAATTTATTTATTTATTGACCAAAACTTGGCCAATTTCCTTAAGACAACTAACCTCTTCCAGAATCTTCTAATCCTTCTTTAATTTCGATTAAATACTAATCCCATCATTCCTTAACCCTAATCCCAACTCAAAATATTTAATTAAGATTAAATATTTAATCTTCATATTTATTAAATTCATTTTTAATAAATATTCTCAAAACTAAACCATGGGAATAAATAAATCTTTATTTATTTCTTAATCCTAATCCTAACCCCCCCTAACCTTGTCACATTCCCTAACCAAGGTTAGCCAACTCCTAAGCTTAAACCAAAGTTAACAAATTTCTAGAAACTTCTCTTACATGCATTAAATGCATTTTAAGCCTCCTTATCCCTCTTACATGCATTTATGATACATTTAAGAAGCCCCTCACCCCTTTCTTACACCCTTTGACCTTAGGCATATTTCCCAAATTGTGCACATCTCTGCCATCTTTCAACCCAATGCCCTTATGACACTTGTCACAAGGAGGTGGCCCTGAACTAGCACAATCCATGTGCTCCCCTTTGAATGAATCTTGGTCTTTCTTAAAGATTTTGATTCTAGCCACTCATTTCTCCTTCCCAAATCCTATAAATGCTCCTCATTTCCAAGAGCAAATATCAATTCACCTTTCATTTTAAGCATTGTTATCATGCTCATTTAGCTCTAGACTTAGCATAATCATCCTAATTTAGCTTAGTTTCAAGTATTTTAGCTCATCCTAATATAGAAATAATGGATTAACATAGTTTATTTCATTTTTTTTCATATCATAAAATCATATCACATCTTTATTTGGTCTAAAATCAATCTTAGCATAAATATCATGTAGCTTAATCTTCATTTCAGCATCATTTAGATCCTTGAGGCCTTAGGGGCAAATCAGGTGTTCTATACCTGTTTTGTGCCATTTATGAGGTTTTTATAGATCTCAATCCATCCTAAAATACATTAAAGTATGCTCTAAGTGCTTAGATAGAACACCCACATCCCCTTAAGCAAGAGCAAATCAAACAGTGCTTGGGTGCACTTGTTTCAGCTCAATCTGAGGTGGCTTAGCTTAGAGTTTCCTTGTTTTAAATTGATTTCATGCTAGATTAAAATCTTAATATTTGATTGATTTGAGCCTTTCAAAATAGATACAGGGATCGTCAAAAGCCATGCACACATTCTCCCACCCCCATGCTGAAATGAAGATTAAGCTACATGATGTTTATGCTAAGATTGATTTTAGACCAAATAGAGATGTGATATGATGCTATGCTATGCAAAATAATGAAATAAACTATGTTAATCCATTATTGCTATATTAGGATGAGCTAAAATACTTGAAAATAAGCTAAATTAGGATGATTATGCTGAGTCTAGAGCTAAATGAGCATGATAACAATGCTTAAAATGAAAGGTGAATTGATATTTGCTCTTGGAAATGAGGAGCATTTATAGGATTTGGGAAGGAGAAATGAGTGGCCAGGATCAAAATCTTTAAGAGAGGCCAAGATTCATTCAAAGGGGAGCACATGGATTGTGCTAGTTCAGGGCCACCTCCTTGTGACAAGTGTCATAAGGGCATTGGGTTGAAAGATGGGAGGGATGTGCACAATTTGAGAAATGTGCCTAAGGTCAAAGGGTGTAAGAAGGGGGTGAGGGGCTTCTTAAATGTATCATAAATGCATGTAAGAGGGATAAGGAGGCTTTAAATGCATTTAATGCATGTAAGAGAAGTTTCTAAAAATTTGTTGACTTTGGTTTAAGCTTAGGAGTTGGCTAACTTTGGTTAGGGAATGTGACAAGGTTAGGGGGGGATTAGGATTAGGATTAGGAAATAGATAAAGATTTATTTATTCACATGGTTTAGTTTTGAGAATATTTATTAAAAATAAATTTAATAAATATGAAGATTAAATATTTAATCTTAATTAAATATTTTGAGTTGGGATTAGGGTTAAGGAATGATGGGATTAGTCTTTAATCAAAATTAAAGAAGGATTGGAAGATTCTGGAAGAGGTTAGTGGTCTTAAGAAAATTGGCCAAGTTTTGGTCAAAAAATAAATAAATAATTTATTTTAGGATTTTTGGTCAATTTATTAATTAAACAATTAATAAATAGGGGAATAATGTTTAAATAAGATTTAAAGATTTTTGGGAGGGATTCCTTAATTAAATATTTTTAATTAAGATAAAGGGATTTAATGGCATAAAAATAAGTTAATTAATTAATTAATTAATAAATGATGATGTCATCAGGGATTTTTCAGAAAATAAAAATATTTTATTTTCTAAAAGATTTTTAGGTGTCTACATTTTGCCCCTCTTTGATGCGATGCCACAAGTGGCATGACGTCAAAGACAAGAAAATAAGATGCCTAAGACTAGAATTTTGGAGGAATAAAGGGTTGTGCCCCCTCGAGAAAATAACGCAAGGAGTAAACGTTGTGAAATTTTCTTGAAAGGAAATAGAGAAGGAAGGACCTAGGAAGAAGGATAGATAAATAATTAGACTTCCAAGAGCGAAGATGGGTGAATGCGAGATGAGATGGAATGTAAAATGCAGGATGCTGCTTACAGGAGAGATGCACAATGCAAGATTAAGCTATATGATGTAGGATGTAGGGGATTGGGGGAAGCTCCAAGTGAAAATGTGGAGAGCACAACCTAGTTTGATATAGCAATGCTAGAGACCTGCCAAGGATATTAGGATCACAAGGCCTTGTCACTAGGTTTGCATAGGACTGACGCTAAAAAGACATGCAGGGTTGCCCTAGCATCACACATGAAACCCAGAGGAGGCATGGTGGAAACGATGCTAAAGAAACCATAAACACATGACTGACTCATAGGCAGAAGAAAAAGATCAAAAGACCTTGCCCTAGATTATCCTCATTCGTAGCGCATAATGATATAAAGGATCATGGCAACTTTGAGTAGAGAACAATGAGAAGCTGTAAAAGATTAACAAGACCCAAAGGACAAAATCCAAGGCCAAAATGATAACTGCAAAAAATAACCTTTGCCAAGGAGAGAGATTTGATTTGATTGATGGTGGGAAGATTGGTCTAAACGTGTGGAAGGATACATCGACATGGACCTGGTGTGCTTGGTGTGCTTGGTGGAAGATTGCTAGGAATGTTTGGATAGGGATGAATGGTATTGGATTGCAATGAGGTTAGCCTATAGCTAGATACCAATGACAAGGGAAGATACCAGGTGATGAGAAGATGGAGGAAAATGATAGGGAATTGGATGGAGGAACTACTGAGAGATGGAGGAAATGCTTAGGATGAGGATGATGGAATGCTAGAGGAACTGCTGAGGAATCAGGATAGAGGAATGCTTTGGGAGATTGGATGGTGGAATTGTTGAAAGATTTGGGAGATGGGATATTTTGGATGAAAGATAGTCTCCAAGGAATATGTTACCAAGGAATAAGATGCCCCCTGCTTAGGATAGTTCATGTTTTTTCAGAGGCATGGGGTATGCTTGGATGGAAGATATGCCAACAAGAGGATGAGGAAGGTAGATGGAAGCTAGGATGAATGGATTGGATAGAGGATATGTAGCTGAAAGGTGTGATGGATGCCAAGAAGGTGCCCAAAAGCATGTATACCTAGTAGTCTTTGTTTTGTCATCAAGATCCAAAGGAGGATGAAGGAGGTGAGAGATAAATGGGATGGAGGAGATGCTGGATAAGATGGAAGAAGAGAATGGGCCCCCAACTGTAGAAAGGAATTGGGGGGACCTACGCATGATGCCTGTTTGCCAGGTTTTCACCATGGTACTTGTCCAAGGCACTTGAATTGCCAAGTTTTCACCATAGGATGAATGTTTTTTTCTCTTTTTTTTTTTTTTTTTTGACATTTTTCTCTTGATTTTTTCAATTTTTATGGATTTTCTGATTTGGTACTATCTTCTATTTTGATGCTAACCTTCTATTTGATGTTTCACTGATATTATGATGTTGTTGCTGACTTTTTCTGATTTGTTGCTGCCTTTCTGATTTGTTGCTTCCATTTTAATTTTCTCTAATTTGTTGCTGACTTTCTTCACTGATATTTTTGATGTGCTTGGATGTTGGTACAACTTTATTAGGATGGAGGAATTTATGCAAAAGCACAGATTGGATGGGGTAGATGGGATATATGGTGGTAGAAAGTGTTTGGATGGAAAGATGGAAAGTGATCATGATAGGGGGATGGTGTCAGGATCAACATTGGCACATGTTGCGAGGAAGATGGATGAAGTGGATGGGTTTCAGAAGATAGAGGAAGATATGATGGAGGATTTATGCTAGGAGATCTTGGATCTTTGGGATCCAAAATAGATTGAGGAGATGGAGGAGAAGACTGAGTAGCTGGTGGATTAGCAACTTTGGATGCCATTGTGGATGTTTCTTTTAGATGTATTACATCTTTTTGTTTTGAGATCCACATCATCTTTGTTTTAGCTTTGGTGGGCCTTTGTGGCCATTGGTATGCATAGGATTTTTCTTTTTCATTGCTGGGCCTTTGTGGCCATGTAGTGGATTTTGCTTGTGATTTTTTGGGCCTCTGTAGCCATTGGGATGCATTAGATTGATTGATTGGATTTTGCTTTGGTTGAGCATGTCGTTTAGACTGGACATGACAATCCTTAGATCCTTGTGGATATTTCCCTTTATTCATATTGGATATGGCATCCAAATTGCGGGGAGCATTGGAGTGAATATGAGGAGATGTGCGGGATGGAGGAAATACAGATGGAGAGATGGAAGGAGATTGGTAGATAGGAGATATGGGCATGTGCCTTTTGTTGATCTTGACTAGGGATGCTTGGATTTTGGATGGACTGAGTAGGATAAGATGGGGGATGATATTTTGGGATATAAGGTCCCAAAATGGATTTGGTGTGTAGAGGATATGTGTTGGAAGATTTTGAGACATAGGGACCCAAAATGGATTTGGAGGATGAAGGAGGAATGTGATAGGTTGTCCTAGGCCGTAATGATGAAGGAGGAGGAATAACATTGTATGTTTTGGGAGATGTGATGGTGGGTTTGGAAGGATGCTTGAATTTAGCTTTAGCTGTACCAACATTTTTGGAGGAAGTGCCTTCTTCTGATGTGTGACCAATTTCACATAATTTTGGATGTTTCCTATCTTGAACGGGCTCTAGATTTCCTTGTTCATGAGAGCCTAGGCCTTTGCCTTGATAATTCCATTTTTTGAGCATTTTATCCAAACAAGGATATTTCTAACTTGGGGAATATGATAAACATCTAGTTTCTAGTTCCCTGATGGAAGAAATGAAACTGATTTCTTCTGCTTCAAGCGGACTACCTTTGACAAATGTAAGTGGTCCAAGCTGATAGAGTGATGGTTGTGGGATAGTTTGGATTGGAAGATCCTCAAGAGAAGAGGATAGGATGGAGGGATTTTGACTTGGATTGGTGGATAGTAATGGATCTTCAGATGGAGAAATTGGGATGATAGGGTCTTGGATTCGAGGAATTGGGATTGTAGGATTTTGGATTGGGGGTGATGGAAGCAATAGAACATGTGATGGGGGAAGTGAAGGGATTGGATCTTGATTTTCTTCTATGAGTATTTCAACATGCTTTTGGATAAGATCTTGACATGGTAGGACTTCTGTGGATAGAGTGATGGGGGATGTATGGATGGAATTGTTAGAGGGGGTGGATGGAAGGATGGGAGATTCTATAGCTGTGGTGTTTGAAAGAAGGAAGAACTCTTTAAATGGTATGGATGAAAGGATGGAATATTCTATAGTTGTGATGGTAGGAAAAGGGGTGAACTCATGAGGCTCATCATATATGCCTTGGATGATGCTAGGAAGAGGTGATGTTGGTGGGGATTGGATGGAGACTTCAGATGGAAGGGACTCAATGATGCTAGGAGACGAAAGTAGACCAATGAGTGGGATGTATGGAAGATAGATAATAGATGGGAGTGATGGATGGGCCTCATCAATGATGGCTTCACATAAAGATTTGAGATGGCTTGGCTCTTCAACTTTAGGAGTGGGATTTGTTTTTGGCTTCCTTGTGAAACTCCTTGGAAACTTTCATGGTGAAGAAGGGTTGGAATGTGGAGGAGATGGAGAGCTAGGATAGTCCTCATATGAAGATGGAGTGGATAAAGGAGAACCTGTTTGAGGGGATGACGGTGCAGACGAGGAGTTGGAGGATGGTGGGTTGGGAAATAGGATTAGAAGACTTGGTTTTTGGTTTTGAGAATGGTTTGAAGGATGAGTGGATAGATTTTTTACATAAGGGAAGTAGCGAGATGTGTTTCTATGGGATGATGGTGTTTGGGATATGACCATAGCAGGAGATGGAGGTATGAAGGATGCATATGGAGGATGTGTAGGTTTAAGATAGGGATAAGTTGTGGATGCATAAGATAATGGATTTTCCTTTCTGAGGACATGAAAGGGGGTGCTAGTGGATAAGTGTGAAGGCATGATAGGATAGTTTGGAGGAATGTTTGAATGCTAGGGGATGTTTGGAGAAAACTTGCTAAGATTTTCAAAATATGCATCATGATCTACAAGGCTTTCATCATCATCAGGATAGGATGGATTGAGAGGAGAGACATAATAACCAAGCTCATCATAATAGTTTTGAGACATGCTAACTTGTGGATGAGTTGGATAGGAATGAAGGATGAAGATGGGTTGGAAGACTAAGACTTAGATTGGGATGAATGATAGGATCAGACTAGGATTGGATTTGGCTTAAGATTGGAAGAAGATTGACTCTAGAGGAAGATAGACAAGGGGATGGGGGATGACCAAGATGACTCTGCTAACCTAAGATAGGAGGAAAGGATGACAAGATTGGATTGAATATGACTAGAAGACCATGATTTGAGATTCTGAAAGCTTTGGACATTTTCAAGATTTTGGGAGGATTTGGACTAACATGGCTGTTCTCAGTACCTTGAACCAGTTGTAGATCAGTTGATGTTTTTCCAATGGCAAAGGATAGATTTCAACAAAGATTTTTGGAAAAGAAATCTTCACAAGGGACAAAGCAACCTTGCAGGATACAAATAGGATAACTGACTCTGATAAAGCTTTGAAAGTGTTTGTTCCAATAATATTTTCATAGAGTATTTGACTGTCATGCACTTCAAGTAGTTCTACCTAAAGAAGGTGAGTATCAAAATCACTTGCCCACAGCTTGGTATCCCCTAGAAGGGAATACAAATGGTGAGTAATCTCTAGGCGACCTGGTAAACCCCTTGGAATCGGTCCTTGCACAAGGATTTTGATACTTTCAGATGTAGATAGGGTAGCCTCTATTTTATTAGGTTTCTAATAGTTCCGTGGTGTCTCCATACCCGGTTATGCTGACCGCCCGTGATTCACTTAAGAGCCTAGCCAATAATGCTGGGGGAGAGGAATATTTACCATCCCTAGTCACTGTGTTTGGCATGAACACCCGTGGATTAGGAGATATAAGTGAGTACTTTTTGCCTTCACTTTATTTATATACCAGCCAAGGGGGATGCCGGTTTGAGGTCGTTCTCCAAGGAGGAAGTGCTTCTCCCTAGACAGGCCTTGCTAAAAGTAGAACAAGTGAACTTGTCCAAGTTCAAATGTTCTACATTGCTTACTTTAATAGGGATTTTGCAAGAATTGAAAAACTCCTAAATGCACATCAAGCAATTTTGTTCATTTTTCCAATTTGATTAAGTGATGTTTGAACTTTTGAAATTTTGAAGACACAAGTGTTTAAGGTTTGATTTGTTCGTTCTCCAAAAAGTAAGTGATTTTGAGCGATTGCAAGTTCTTTCTTTGATCATTCAAGATTGAGATTGGCGTGTTGATTTAGGAACTTTGAAAAGAGCTTTGTTTTATCCTTAGATAATTCAAGATTGAGTTTTTTTGAATTGAAATTCAAAGAAGAAGGAATATGGATGCTTGTTCTTTCCAATTTAGATCATTCAAGATTGTGTTTGATTTTCAAAATGATAATGACTCTTAGGACTTAGCTTCTTTCCTTTAGTTTCATTCAAGATTTGTTTTGACCTTTGATTGCAATAAGAAAAAATGAATTAAGTCCCAAGCAAATTAAGACAGAAAAAACAAAAAGCGACACTGTCCAGCTCATACGCGACGCTGAAAAATGCAGAGGCGACACTAAAGACTCTCAGATGACATTTAAATGTTTACAAGTGACAGATGAATGTGCAAAGGCGATGGAGAAATTTTCTAGGCAACAAAGAAATAGCTCCAGGTGGTAGAGAAATATTTACAGGTGATGACGGAATGATTACAGGTGATAGATAAAATACAGAAAGTGATAATGATTGATTATAGGCAAGACTTAAGTACCCGAAGGCGTGAAAGTTTATCTCGCAGGTGTGATTACTTATGTTGCAGGTGACAGAAGAAGAATTTTGAGACATAATAGAAGTTATCGATGGCAAAAATCTGTCAGAAAATAGGCGTCGATATAGAGCTTGTAGGTGTCATTTAATTGCTTGAAGGCGTGATTTAATTTCTTGTAGGCGACATTTAATTGCTTGTAGGTGACATTTTATTTCTTGTAGGTGACATTTCATTGCTTGTAGGTGATATTTCATTGTTGTAGGCAACATTTCATTGCTTGTAGGTGACATTTCATTTGTTTCCTGAAAATACGAGAATACAAAGTATGATCTAATCAAAGTGATTGTGGTTTTGGTCCCATCGGGTGTGCCAGAATGTGTGCAAGGCTTTTGAGGATCCTATTATCTATTTTGAAAGGCTTGAATCAATCAAACATTAAGAGTTTAAGCTAGCATAAAATCAAATCAAAACAAGGAAACTCTAAGCTAAGCCACCTCAGATTGAGCTAAAAATAGGTGCACCCAAGCACTGTTTGATTTTCTCTTGCTTAAGGGGATGTGGGTGTGCTCTCTAAGCACTTAGAGCATACTTTGATGCATTCTAAGATGGTTTGAGACTCATGAAAACCCCAAAAATGGTACAGAAACAGGTATAGAACACCTGATTTTCGCCTAAGGCTTCAAGAGGCTCAAGATTATGCAACTAAGAATGATTAAGTAGATTTTTAAGCTTAAAGTAGATGTGATATGCTATGCAAAATAAGGAAAATAAACTATGTTAATCCATTATTACTAAGCTATGATGAGATAAAATACTTGAAAGTAAGTTAAATTAGGATGATTATGCTAAGTCTAGAGCTAAATGGGCATGATAACAATGCTTGAAATAAAAGGTGAATAATATATTTGCTCTTGGAAATGAGGAGCATTTATAGGATTTGGGAAGGAGAAATGAGTGGCCAGAATCAAAATCCTTAAGAGAGGCCAAGATTCATTCAAAGGGGAGCACATGGATTGTGCTAGTTCAGGGCCACCTCCTTGTGACAAGTGTCATGAGGGCATTGGGTTGAAAGATGGGAGGGATGTGCACAATTTGGGAAATGTGCCTAAGGTCAAAGGGTGTAAGAAAGGGGTGAGGGGCTTCTTAAATGCACAATAAATGCATGTAAGAGGGATAAGGAGGCTTTAAATGCATGTAAGAAAAGTTTCTAGAAATTTGTTGACTTTGGTTTAAGTTTAGGAGTTGGCTAACCTTGGTTAGGGAATGTGACAAGGTTAGGGGGGGTTAGGATTAGGATTAGGAAATAGATAAAGATTAATTTATTTCCATGGTTTAGTTTTGAGAATATTTATTAAAAATAAATTTAATAAATATGAGGATTAAATATTTAATCTTAATTAAATATTTTGAGTTGGGATTAGGGTTAAGGAATGATGGGATTAGTCTTTAATCGAAATTAAAGAAGGATTAGAAGATTCTATAAGAGGTTAGTGGTTTTAAGGAAATTGGCCAAGTTTTGGTCAAAAAATAAATAAATTATTTATTTTAGGATTTTTGGTCAATTTATTAATTAAACAATTAATAAATAGGGGAATAATGTTTAAATACAATTTAAACATTTTTGGGAGGGATTCCTTAATTAAATATTTTTAATTAAGATAGAGGGATTTAATGGCATAAAAATAAATAAATTAATTAAATAATTAATTAATTAATAAATGATGATGTCATCAGAAATTTTTCAGAAAATAAAAATACTTTATTTTCTAAAGGATTTTTAGGTGTCTACACTATGTGCTCTCAAAAAGTTCCTCAACAAAATGTAGTAGAATTCCACTATAATTTTTATGCTCTCAAAAAAGTTTATTTGAATGAGAAAAGCAAGCTCTTAAATAGAAAAGGAGGGGAATCTTGCATGTAACTCTTTTTTCCACATGTGGGGTGTGACTCTTCACTTTCCATTAAGGCTCTTCACTTTTTTGACAAATAAACATGGAATTATTTAATCAAAAAGTGAAATTTATGCCACATGTGAGGTGTGACTAGTTTGAATAATTTGAATAATTAAATTCAAATAGAAAGATGTCCACTCAAATAATTAAATAATGATATTAATTTTTTTTTTGATGTGTAATTAGCTAAAGGGGTAGATTTAATTTAATTTAAAGCACTTAGGACTTTAGAATTAAATTAATTTATCATAGGGATAATTTAGCTAATATAAGTCAAAGACTTTTAGGAATTAATTTAGCACTTGATTATTGTAATTTAGGGTCTTTGCAACTGACATCAAGTCAAATAGAGTCAAGTAGGAGAGAGAAAATTGCCTAGTGAGATAAGACTTTAATGACATAGAATTGAAGAAATACACCAAAATTGCTTGAAATAAATAGGTGCTAATTTTGGGGTATTACATTTGCCCCTCTTTGAATTGATGTGCGAACAACACATTGATTCAAAGAATAGTCTAAAGTGACAAATGGAAAGAATTTCTGAAGTTTAAGTTAGATTGCGAAGACAACAGTCTTAGAAGAGAACTGGAATCAGGGTTAGATTGTCCCAATACCAATTGATGAAGATGCAGATTTAGGACGGTCTCTAGAATCAGGGTTAGATTGCCCCAATACACAGCTTAGCCCTCTGAGACCCAGGTTAGATTTCCCAGATAATGGTCTAAGAGAGATTTTGAGATCCATCTCAAAAACGTAGCTTGACTCCCAAGAATTAGGGTTAGATTGCCCCAATACCCAAAAGATTTTGAGAATCCCCTCCAAAATGAAACTTGATTACTGAGGATCTGAGTGAGATTGCTCAGATACCTAAAAGATAGATGATGAGATAAGTAGATGTGAGACACCAAGATGCCCCAAGAAATAAAAATTGATGATTCAGATAAGACTGATTCAAGAATTGATTCGACAAGATTCAATGATGCAATCATCCTATCCCCTTGAGAGTGAAATCGAAAGATGACATGTCAGAAGATGATTGATAGCAAGAGATTATAGATAAAGATAAGATCAAAGATCAAGAAGATGTAGAAGCAAATCAGAGCAATGCAAAGGTCCTGTTGACCAAGTTTGACCATAGTTGACCATGGTTGACCAAATTTGACTAGGTTGACTTTTATGAAAAGAGCAAAGATCTCAAGAACATGATGCAAAGATGAGGATCTAGCAAGAAAATGATGCCAAAAGGCTGACTGTACTAGCGTCTGATCCCAAAGGGGCTCAAAATTTAAAACACAATTTTGAGCTATGAAGAGATGTTAGATTTCGATTTCGATCCTGAAAACTTGTGCAACTATGATGAAACTGGGACTAAAGATTAGAACCTTTGATGAAGACAATCAAGAGAGCACCAAACATTGTCTCAAATGCAAGCCTAAAAATGAACATGCAAGCCTAGAAAATGCAAGCCTAAGCTAAAGATGCAAGCCTAGAATGAAAATGCAAACCCTAGGACTTGGTTGTTGGACTCACCATATTTATCATCATAGAGCCATTTAAGTTTAGAAAATTGCAAGATGTCATACAATCCTCACTAATATCACTATCATGAGAATATGAATATGACATAAGTCTTAGGTTTGTCAGAATAAGATGTAAGCATTAAGGCATAAGAAGCCAGAATGACCTGAACACCTATTCCTTTTGATTTAGCAAGTTAAGATAAGAATTAGAGCATAGATGATAGAATGACTTGAATGTTGCTTGTGAAAAATACACCAAATACGTAGGAGTTCCTTCTTTTGCCAAAGATTGCTCGTAGTGACCCTTACATTCACTTAATAGGATGAGCATTTACAATTTCACCAGTAGCAGAAAGAAGTCACTCAAAAGACAAGGAGAAGAACCAAACTCACCAAAGCATCCATATAAAAGGAGTCAAAGTACACATGGCCATCCAATATGAGATGGAGTCTCTTACAGATGGACACCCCTCTTATATGAATTCTTTGGATCATTGGGACTAAACCAACAAATAAAAAGAAAAGAAAAAGAAAAGCAAACAAACAAGCACTCAAAGAAAACAAAGCTCAACATGCCTCAGAGAAACAAACATTTAGTTTAGTTTTAGTTTAAGTTCATGTTCAAGTGGATTGAAATCGATTCGAAAACATACAATGTTTGAAGTCTCAATAGGATAGTAACAATAGGAAGACACAGTGAGAATCACTGGTGACTATCGCGGGAGACTAAATCTCAAGAAGATATTGAGAAACTAAATGAAGTATCGGCAGGAAGACACAGTAAGAATCACTGGTGATCGATATGAGAGAGATCCTCAAGGCGAGGGATCTCATAGATACTAGCGAAACATCAGCAGTCAGACGCAATGAGAACCACTGGTGACTGATGTAAGGGATAGATCTTGAAAAGAGATCGAATGAGAGCTAGGTATCAGTAGGCAGGCATAGTGGGAACCACCGATGAATAATACAAGAGAGATCCTCAAAGAGAGAGATCTCAAAAAGTAGCTAGGAAACAACAAGAAGACACAGTGAGAACCACTAGTGACTGATGCACAAAAAAAGTTTCTGAAAGCGATAGGACAATGCCCCTAGACCAGGCGGGTGCCCCCAAGCGTGAACCAGTTCCAATCTATGAAGAGTCGAGAAAAAAACTTGAAGACACTAAAAGAAAAGGCATGAGCTAGCAAACCAAAGCTAGAAAGCAAACTAAAGCAGGAAACAAAGGAAGCAAACCAAAGCTGAAAAGAAAACTAAAGAAAGAAACTAAGCCAAGCGACGCCGAGAGAAGATGTTACTTCAGGAAAACAAGAGGTGCCTGTTTACCAGGTTTTCACCATCTTGGCAGAGATTCTATTTTTGCTACCATGATGCTTGTTTACCAAGTTTTCATCAATGGCACATTTTTTTCTTTTTCAATTTTTTTTGTACTTTTCTCTTTTTTTGCTTTTTTTTGTATTTTTTTGAATATCTCATTTTTTTGTATTTTTTATTTTTTCATTTTTCTTTTCTCTTTTCTCTTTTTTGATTTTTTTTTTGTACTTTTTTCAAATTTTCTATTTTTTTGAGTATTATCAAGGCGCCCGTTTGCCAGGTTTTCACTAAGATGATCATTTTTTAGGACATTTTGTAATTTTTAGAATTTTTTTTGCAATATATCAATTTTTAGGATTTTTTTTTCAGCACCAATAAGTTTGTACATGAGCACATTGAGAATGTCAGTTGCAGATCTTCTTCAGATGAAGAGCATTGATGGGTTCTTTGAGTTTCTCTCCTTTAGTAGTGATCTCTGGAAACATAGTCATTTGTAATAATAGCCAGCTGAGAAGTTGCAGAATCAGAACTAGATGTTGGAGTAGTAATAGGAGATCCAACTAGTAGTGCCCAACCATCAAGAGATCCATAGTCAAGGAAAGATCACTTAAGAAAGACCCAAAAATATCCTCATGAACACATCTTAACTCTTCATCGGATTTCCCACGCTCTAAATGCTTAGGGAGAGTACATTCTAGATTTTTCTTAGTCATGTCATTAGAAATAAGGAGATACTGATATACACTTTGGGAATAGGCAAGATGGAGTGAAGAGGGTAAAGCATGAGAGGCAAGGGTGATGGAATGGAGGGAAGTATGAGAATTTTGGAAGCTCAAATGACAATTTTGATTTTTCCTTTCTTTGGAATCCACATAGCTTTTGAATTTTTTCTTCTTTACTTTGAGGTGCTTTTGATGACAATGCCTGTAGAATGGATTTTGAGATCCATTTCTTATTTTATTTTCTGGCTTTTGATTGTCTTCTTCTTTTTGAGGACCTTCACGGTCTTTTGAACACCTTTGTTGCTTTTCTTTCTTCGTAGTCACATGTCGATTAGATGGGACATGGTGACCTTGATATATAAGTGGATTCTTATTATTTTTGTTTTTATGTTGCACATTGAAAATAATTCTAAAAGACTCAGGAATGGTGGATGAAAGAGTTTTATATGACTGGTGTAGGTGGAGAGGTGGAAATGGAAGTGGACGGGCCACTTTTCTGGGAGATGAAGAGGGAAGAGAAGTCAATGGGATGGGCTCAAGTGAAAATATATTAGTATCATCCTCATCATTCATGAATGCATTAGATAGATCAAGAAAGTAATCTTCCATAGACCGTTGTCAATTGTGAGTTATCTTAGAAGAGTTAGATAAGTTTGGAGGAATATTATGTGAGCCTAACCAAGATGATCTATTCCAAGAGTTAGGTCCCCTTTTAGGTGGTAAGAGTGCATGAATAGGAACCATTTCAATTCTGGATCTACCAACATTCCATGAAGCTGTAACAGAATGGGGTCTTACATACCCATGATTTGCTAGAGCAGTAGAAGTATAACTTGGAATAGATGGCCTAGGAGGCATAGGAATGATCTCCATAGAAGGGTGGAAAGGATCATCATCAATAGCTTGATCTGGAGGATCATAACTTTCTCCTCTTTCTGAGTTGTTAAGACTAGCATATAAGTGCATAGCATCAACTAGTATTTCTATAGTAGCATCTGATATGGAGTCCCATTCAGCTAGAGACATAGTCAGAGGTAGACTTTCTTCATTGTTGTCATCTATCACAAGAGGTGTTTGTCCAAAAATAGGATCTTGTTCAATAGTAGGAGCAGTCGAGTAATCTGGAATAGGCATACCTTGGGGGATACCCAAGATAAGGGAAGCATCCAATAGTTGCTCCCAATCAGTATGTGTGCCATTGGAGTTGGCAGCAATAGGAGTCCATTCAATAGAAGAAGTGGTGGAATAATCTAGAGTAGGCATACCCTGGGGCATACCCAAGATAAGGGAGGCATCCAACAGTTTCTCCCAATCAAGATGTGTGCCATTGGAGGCAATGACATATTCAGTAGTAGCTGCAGTAGTAGAAATCTATTCAGTAGAGCATATAAAATCCTCCTGGTGAGGACCAAGATCATGTTCTTGAAGCACTTGAGAAGGTAGATAACACTCTTTCTGGTAGTCTGAATCAAAATTTTGATCATTCAAAGGTCTTTCATATGTCATAGGATGAATCTATGTTTCTTCATTATCTGAATCCTTGCATGAGTGAAAGTTGTAGCTAGGTTGGTCAAGCTCATAGCTCTGATAGCGAATACCAAATTTGTCTTCAGAGGGTTCTTCACAGGAATGTGGAGATATGGGGAGAGTTGTCAGTGACAAGATGGACTCAATTTGATATTCCCCCATGCCAATATGTTTTATCTTCAAGGTCTTTTCTATTTCTTTTAGCTTATCATCATAGAACTTAGTGGACTCTCTATTGACGAGAACAAGGTTGTTTATCATTTGGGTAAGCAGCCTAGCAGAGCAAGTATTTAGGTTGGCATTATTGTCAATGAGGACATGGTGGACATGCTCGGGACCTTCCATAACTTCAATGTGTAGGGGAGCATTATGTGGGTGGCTTGGAGAGTGATCATCTTCTTTAGAGAAGGACAAATAATGAGGTGAGGTCAAATGACCCACCATAGATTGAAACTAGTCGAGATTGAGATCTTTGAGGATGTTTGCCTTGGTGAGGGCTTTATCGATAGATAGTTTTGGTCTGGATGTTGAAGGTTTGGGACCTTTGAGAAAGAGTGATAGCATTCACACAAGATGGAGACTATATGGAGTTATAAGAGGGAGATGTAGGGCCTCACAAGATAAAGGGAGTTTTTGGTTTAGGAGCATCCTCGCTCCTTAGAGCAATGATCATGTCATAGTACCCAACATCAATAGGTTCAATCTCATTGATGACAATGTCGCTAGTATCATACATATAGTTGACCACATCATTGGTACCTTTAGACTTAGATAATTCACTTTTTCCATGAGGAGGAAAGGAGTCTTTGAATTCCTGATAATTTGAATTCTTGTTATGGTTCTACACCAAAGTCCTATAAACCACATCAAGAGGTTCTCCCAAGGAAGTAGAGTTACTCTTGGGTTGAGAGATCCAAGGTTTGTTTCTAGTGAATCTTGAAGGTGGTTGAGCTTTTGTTGCAGCCTTCTCAGTGACTTTGACCATTTGTATGCTAGAGCTGAGATTAAAGATGGACTTTGAGGGTTTTGGCATCACGTTGTCAACAACCTTGTCATTCATAACATCTATGTTTTTGTTGACAATCTTATCCTTATCCTTGTTTGAGGGAGAAGGTCCTTGCTTGTTGTCTTTATTCAAAGTCAATTCTCCCTTCTTGACCATAAATGCTTCTATCCTCATAGCCAACCTAATCATATTGTCAAAAGTGAGGGGACCTTGTAATCATACTTGGTATCCAAAATCTGGGACAAGATTGCCCAAGAAGATATTGAGCTTTTCAGACTCGGGTAATTCATGCAGATACTTCATGCATAGTTGTCTCCATCTCTGGAGAAATGTTAGGAGAGGCTCCCCTTGTCATTGTTTCAAATTGCAAAGGTCTCAGATGTTGACCAGATATTGAATATTGTGGGATTGATCATAACTCTTGTCATTTCAAGACTGACCATGACCTCGGTCATTTGGAGATTGCTCATGACTATTGCTGAATTTACCTCCCCTTGGGAAGTGGAATGGATCTCCCATCTTGTTGGTAGTATTTTGAGAGGTCATGAAAATAAGATTGAAAGAGTCAATGGGTTCAATTCTAGAAAGTGACCCTTTAGAGCCTTGCTAATGTTGAAACAATGGGTTATAATATTCTTGAAATAATAAGTCAGACTGTATTTGAAACAATGGATTGTAATATTCTTGGAATGACGAACAATGTGAGGATTCCTCATGACACTCAGATTGCACGATAGGTTCAAAATGACCTCTTCCTTGATTATGAGATTTTCTTCTATCTTGATCAGTATTATGAATGGGATAAGTCTTGCCACTTCTAGTCATGATAGTCATAGATGAAGATGTGATGAGAAAAGATTTAGGATAAAGCTAGACTCTGTCTCTAAGATAATGAAGGGGAGATGAATGGCTAGAATAGCCAAGATGCAAGATGGACCTGGTATGAATCATCAAAAGAAGTGGCTAGAACAGCCGAGATAAAACTATCACAACATGAGGTACAAAAAGCATAAAGAGATAAGATGAATAGATGAGCGACAACATGAGTCAAAGCAAAGATTGATCGATTCCTAACCCAAGACAACTAGTTTCTGACGGTGAACAACAAGAAAATAGAAAAATAGATCACAGACAAAAAGATAGATTAGATTTATGTCATTGATCAAGCACTTAAGACAACAATCAAGGAGCTCAAGAAAAAAATCTTCAAGCAATGGGAAAGGGACAAAGCAACCTTGCGCATGAACATGAATAGTGACTTAGTATTTCTACTCCCTAAGGACTCTACTTGTGTATGTTCTTGAGAATGTTTTAGTAGGCACTTAAAACACAACAACATCCTAGCAAGCTGTCTACAAGGCTATACATAGCTCTTCTAAAGGGAGTCCTTGATATATGCAAGGTACATGAGGCCCAAATCTATAGATGAGAAGAATCTGAAATCACACAGCCAGGGGGAGACGGTAACCCAAAGCTCCTCCTTCACTTCTCAAAGATATAAAGTTCTTTGAGGCTTAGCCAAGAGTGAAATCTAACTCATTCACAAGAGAGGTGTCTTTGGATTCACCTCCTGATATTTATACTCCATCAGAACACGGGAGTTAAGGTCATCCCTTGAGGTGATGAAATCCCCAAGCAAGCCTTCTAGAAATAAAAAAAGTAAGTAATTCACTATCAAAAGTATTCGAAAGCACTAAAGGTGGTACATTTAATCCTTCAAGTAAATGTGAGGTGAGTCCAAAAAGTGGTGCATTTAACTCCTCACACAAACTCAAAGTGAGTCCACACCTTAGAACACTAATGAGATTAAGAAAGCACAAAATGAGAAAAACTTTGTGGAACACTCAATGCTTTTTTAGGTAGACCCATCCCCTGAATATGGTGCTGAGATTGCATCCAAAGGACTGCATGATGGGTGATTAAAAAAAGTGAGTCCAACAACCCAATTTAGCTAACAAGATCAATCAAAAGTACTCTAAGATTTCTTATCAATACTACTGACAAGTGCAAAAGGGTTTGAACCATGAAATATTTAACTTTCCAAGTAAACATGAAGTGAGTCCACAAAGTGGTGCATTTAACTCTTCATGTAAACAAGGAATGAATCCATGCCCTAGATTACTCAATGAGATTTTTTTTGATATTGGAACCAAGAATTACTTAAGGTTTAAACACAAGCATTCACTTACACAAACTTTTATGAAAGAAAATCTATGCTCGTTCATTTCCCATTAAGAGCATCAATTGAAAAATGTTCTATGAAAGCATGTAACACTCAAGCCAAACACATGAGAGATTAATTTTATGCCCAAACCAAGTGTTATAGAGATTTGAAGAACTCACCTTAGGTCCAAATATCTTCAATCCAGCATTTAGCACACTTCTAAAAGTATAGAATCAAGACAAATCAATGGCAAACTGTAAGATATGTAACATTGTTGTCTTCAAGACAGTCTTTAAAGGTTGATTTATTTGACCTATAAAATCACAATATTAAAATTTCTAAAAAAAATAAAATATTTAGCCAACATCAAGAAATACCATTTCCCAAAATTACAAGGTCTTATGATTCAATTTGGTTCCTCAACCAATAACCTTTACAGACTGCCATTTTTCTGTCATAAACCAGATTTAAAACACCAGGCCCTACCTAGGGAATCACATATATTTCTTATAAAGAATAAAAATGAAACCAAAATAATTTCCCAGTAACTATTAATGAATCTAGTTTCCAAATATGTAAGCCATTTATTTTTCCCAATTTATAAATCATTTTCTAAGAATAAATCATTGCCTGCAACTCCAATACAGATTGTTAAAAACTAGTTTTCACTCAAATGCCCATAACTTTCACAAATCTACATAAAAATGACTTCAACCAAAAGTAAATGAAAGATAATTCATGTATCTTTCCAATTAATATTATTAGAGCTCTTGATTCTTCACAATTTGTCCGTACCAGACATTTCAATTTGACTGTATTTAGAGAATCTCAAATCTACAAATACACACTTTCACCAAAATGATCATAACTTATTCATTTTTTTATAAAAATGAACCAAACCAAAATAATGAGAAAGAGGATTCATCATTCTATCTATCCATTACTATATTACAAAGTTTCCAGGCTGTACATGGCCGTACAAGGCCTGGAACCAACATTAAAATTGAAAAACCAATCAAGAATGAGGCCAGAAATTGATCTTTTCTACCCCACGGTGGGCGCCAAAAATATGTATGAGTAAATGTGACCTCAAATTCAACACACACACAACATGATAATTACTCACATGATTAGATTACGGAAAAGAATATGAGTTATTAAATCTGAAATCTGTAGTGAAGCGATCTGTTGCCTCCTATGTAGAAGGGGTGTTTTCGAGATTGCTCTCAGATCAAAAGCCAACAACCATAAGACCGAACTACAATGGAGGATTTTAAAGAAAAGCATATGCATGAATTTTTTTTTCAAGTAATCTAGAATGAATGCATGTTAATCTAGAAATGAGAATGCAAGTTCTTTTTGGTATTTTCAAATAAGAATGCAACTAGATTAAGAACAAGATAAGAAAATTAATTAAATAAGAAATGCAATGTTATACTAAAATGAACTAACTAAAATGATAACAATAAAAAGCTATGAATCACAAAGAGTGTAGTATAATTTTGGCATAATCTATGTGCTCTCAAAAAGTTCCTCAAAAAAATGTAGTAGAATTCCACTATAATTTCTATGCTCTCAAAAAAGTCCGTTTGAATGAGAAAAGAAAGCTCTTAAATAGAAAAGGAGGGGAATCTTGCATGTAACTCCTTTTGCCACATGTGGGGTGTGACTCTTCACTTCCCATTAAGGCTCTTCACTTTTTTGACAAATAAACATGGAATTATTTAATCAAAGAGTGAAATTTATGCCACATGTGAGGTGTGACTAGTTTGAATAATTTGAATAATTAAATTCAAATAGAAAGATGTCCACTCAAATAATTAAATAATGATATTAATTCCTTTTTTGATGTGTAATTAGCTAAAGGGGTAGATTTAATTTAATTTAAAGCACTTAGGACTTTAGAATTAAATTAATTTATCATAGGGATAATTTAGCTAATATAAGTCAGACTTTTAAGAATTAATTTAGCATTTGATTATTGCAATTTAGGGTCTTTGCAACTGACATCAAGTCAAATAGAGTCAAGTAGGAGAGAGAAAAATACCTAGTGAGATAGGACTTTGATGACATAGAATTGAAGAAATACACCAAAATTGCCTAAAATAAATAGGTGCTAATTTTGGGGTATTACAACTGTCGTATGATCTTAAGACCTTAGAATATTCCTTAAGATCATACACCAGCTATAGATCTTCTTTTCTTTGCCACTTCAATTAAAAAAAGACTTGGACCGATGCCAGATGCCACATGTAATGCTCAGTGACCAATAAGAACTTGACATATCAGAAAGACCCACAAAGAAAAAATTGAACACTTGGAAGATCTAATGGTTGTCGTAAGATCTCAAAGGCCTGAAAGATTCCCTCAGATCATACGCCAGCCATCGATCTTCATCCCTTTAGTGATCCTATAGATCCTTTGACAATGGCCCCACTAATAGATCCCAGTCATCGCCCGACCAACCAATAGAAAATGAGCACATCAGTAGGAAAGGACCCACCTAATAGAACCTTGACAATAAAGTAGAATCAATGGCGGGTGTAAGATCTCAATGGGTAGGAATATTATATCAGATCATATGCCAACCATTGGATTTAACTTAACTGGGACCCTGCATAATTGAAACTGCCAAAACATCTAGTGATTACGTAACTAAAGAAAGATAACCGCCTGCTAGGTCACTTGTTGTTACGAACTAAACCACCGGGAATGAGAGATTATGTGAACACTCAGTCATGTGTTCACCGAATATGAGACACAACCGCCAATTTAATTGGAGACTTGGAAACTAAGGCTAAAAGATAAAAGTGCACAGGCTTTTAGAAATCACTTAACTGGCTTGATAAAGTAACAATAAAAAGATTAGGCATAGGGTTTTCAGGGTACTTTTGGCATAACGGCTAGATTTTTAAATGTTTAAACTTGCAGACGAGGGAGTTAAATAATTGTAGAGGTTAGAGAGTAGGGCACAAGGCCATAAAATTTTTTAGGGTGCTCAACAAGACTAAAACACAGACCCCTGGATGTAGCTTAGCTAAATTTGCATGGAACAGGGAAAATTGGGTAACATTTTGGTGATTTATACTCTATTTCTGCTTGCTAGACATTGATCAGTGGCATTAACATAATTCATTGGGCATGGGGTCATTTTTCTGAGCATAAAAATTCATGATAGAAAGACAAATTGGAACCAGAGGGACAAAAATGTGCATGAGAATGTCTTGAAAAGAAGGAAAACTAACCT
This sequence comes from Chamaecyparis obtusa, assembly GCA_027943335.1. Taxonomy (NCBI): domain Eukaryota; kingdom Viridiplantae; phylum Streptophyta; class Pinopsida; order Cupressales; family Cupressaceae; genus Chamaecyparis; species Chamaecyparis obtusa. The sequence continues at coordinate 936,310 of BSBK01003432.1, read as the reverse complement.
AGAAAGTAGGAATAGGAAAGCAAGAAACATATTTACAAAGATTTACAAGGAGGGATTAACCTCAAAACATGGCTTCAAGTGGAATCCATTTACTGAAATGGGCAAGGCATTTCCTTCAAGAGTTGATAACTAAAAAGAATTAGGCCCCTTGCATTCTATAATAACAAATGGTCTACCCCAAAAAGAATAAATTTTTTTGTGTCTGCTAGGTTTTGATCTAAATTCATCCCACTTGAGGACTACATCTCCAACTTTGAAGTTTCTGACCCTGGCTCATTTATCAAAACTTTTCTTTGTCTGGATTTGATGGAATTCTATATCTTTCATGGATTTATCTTTGAGTTCCTCTAACTCCATGAGCATAGCATACCTGATTTGTAAGGGATCCCCTTCTTCAAATAGGGCATATTGAGTAGCCAAATCCAAAGTTGGTAATTCAGTTGAAATGGACAACTTGGCCTCTCTGCCATACACTAATACATAAGGAGAATTTCCAATGATCTTCTTTGGGGTAATTCTATCTAACCACAAGGCAGACTTCAACTTAGTATGCCAATCCCTTTGGTTATCCTATAGAGTCTTCTTGATTATCCTAATCAAGTTCTTATTAGTTGATTCTGCTAAGCCATTACCTTGAGGATAGTAATTTGAACTTGTATTCAGATAAATGCCATTTCCAATTTCCCATTCTGAGACTTTAAGGCCTATGAATACCAATACATTATCTGATACTATGGAGTCTGGAGTGCCGAATTTGTGAATTATATCATCATAAAAACTTAAGACAACACTCTCATTTGATTCTTTTAAGGCAACTGCCTCTATCCATCTAGTGAAATAATCTGTTGTCGTGATTATCCACTTGTGTCCTGCACTAGATGGAGGATTAATCATGCTAATAAAGTCTATGCCCCACTTCAGAAAGGTTTCTCTATTCTGATTGGCTGAAGGGGCAGGGCTGCAAGCCTTTCTTTTCCTACAAACATGACACATTTGATGCATTTTCTCACATAATCATGGCTATCCTTAAAGATAGATATCCAATAGTATCTGGCCCTCATGATTTTAAAAGCAGTAGTCCTAGGAGAAAAGTGACCTCTAGAAGGTCCATCATGAAATTCAAATAGGACATCAGCTATCTTTTCTGAATCAATACATCTCAAAAGGACACCATTGTGATCCTTTCTAAAAAGAACTTCATCTATCAGCACAAAGGGGATAGATTGTAATCTATAGTATCTTCTCTTTGCTGAATCTAGACCTACAAGACATTGTCCTATTTTAAGTAATGAATCATGTTAGGTGACCAACTTGATGCCTTGGCATGTTCTTCTGTAGAATGCACAACTGAAGATGCATCCATTTTCTTGGATTTCTTTGAAATTTCATCCTTTTCCAAATGCTCACAAAGACCTCTTCCTCTAACTAGCTTGGTGGTCTAAATATCAATGTCATACTCCATCACTTTGGTAATCCAACTAGCTCTTTTTTCATTTAGGTCCTTGGAAAACAAAATTTTTTTGACACTTGGATGAGTAACTTTCAAGTGTACCTTGCTATGAGTCAATAAATATCTGAACTTCTTAAGGCTCTTCACCATAGCAAGTACATGTTTTTCCACAAAAGAGTACCTTTGTTCATACTCTTCTAAACCCTTGCTAAAGAAAGAAATAGGCTACTCCAATCCATCTGAATTTTATTGAGTTAACATAGCAGATATAGCATCTAAACCTCCATAAGCATAAAAGATAAAATCCTTGCTAAAATATGGGTTTAAGAGGGTAGGAGCTTTTGTCAAGGCTTCTTTGATAGCCTAGAAATTGGCTTTCCCTTCCTTAGTCCAGCTGAAAGTTGAAATCTTCTTTAACATGGCTGTTAAAGGCTTTAGTAAATCCATAATATTAGGCAAGAAACACCTAACAAAATTAATCTTTCCTATGAAAGATTGGATGCCTTTCTTATGATGTGGTAATGGTAGCTCTAAAATAGCTACAATTCTCTTAGGGTCTACTATGATTCCTTTCTTGGATACTACATATCCTAGTAGTTTTCCTTCATGAACTACAAATAGACATTTCTTGGGATTAAGAGATATCCCAAACTCTCTACATCTTTCAAATATTTTCCTTAGATGTTTGATATGGTCTGCTGCATGCTTAGAATAGACAGTTATGTCATCTAAGTAGACCAGTACAAACTTGTACATAAGATTTTTAAAGGCTATATCCATTGCCTTTTGAAATTTAGCACCTGCATTTGATAGACCAAAGGGCATCTTTTGATAAGCCATGGTCCCCCATTTGGTTGTAAATGCAGTATTATATTGATCTTCTTTATTAACTAAGATCTGATTGTATCTTGAATAGCCATCCAATAATGAAAATCTCTCAGATCCAGAGACACATTGTAAGATTTGTTCCATAGAGGGTAGTGGATGGTGGTCTTTTAATGAGGCCCTATTAAGATCCCTAAAGTCAACACATAACCTCAATTCCCCATTCTTCTTCCTTATAGGAACAAGGTTGGAAACCCAACTAGTATGCTTGATGGGGTAGATGATACCACTTTCTATCAATTTGAGCACTTCCTTATGCATAAGTGGCTCGAGCTTGGGATTAACAGGCCTTTGCTTTTGCCTCACTGGTTTGGCATTAGGCTCTAATTCAATGGTGTACTGAGCAAGGGATGGATCAAAACCTTTTGAGGTCTTCATATTGCCATGCAAAAATGTCATTGAATTCTTTGAATAACTGGGTATAAGCCTGCCTTTCTGAATCAGTGCTTACCTTTCCAAATTCTAAACTCTTACCTAGTTTCAACTCTAATTTAACACAATGTTCTTGTTGAACTACCAGGCTAGCTTTATTCTTCTTGATTTGGTCATCCTTGTTGAAGATAGTCTCTAAAGAAATAAGACCTCTAGGCATCTTATTAGACTTAAGTTGTATCACTTGATCACCATAGTTCTACGATAATCTATCTTGGTTATGCCTTGAAAAAACATCTTCTTGAAACAAGAATTGCAGAATTTGTTCATCATTGTCAAACACTTGCCAATTGACATTGTTATCAAGAATAGAGGGTCTAACAATTAATTTAATGTGTTGTTGGTCTATTTCTTTTGAAATGCTATTGGGGATGTCATACTGAGATCCAATAGCAGCTAATCTATCTACATTTTGATTTAGCTTCCTAGGGATAGCAACAATATTGAAAGAAAAAAAGTCTTCAATGGCATCCCAAACTCTATGTTTGTATGCTTTCATGGTGTCATTTTTGGTTTCACTTATCCCTCTCACTTGTCTGACAACTAACTCACTGTCACCATAGACCTTTAGGGCTTTAATCCCTTTTTTCCTAGCCCACTCTAGTCCATTCACTAGACTTTCATACTCTGCAATGTTACTGGTGCAAGAAAAACTAAATCTAAAGGCTATATAGTATCTTTCTCCCTTTGGGGACACTAACATAGCACCACCACCAGAACTATGTCTACTTCTAGATCCATCAAAAAATAATTCCCAAACCAGATTGCTCTGATCCTCTGAATCAGTGTCTTCTTTGAGAAGGGTTGGCTCTATGGATCCACTTTCTTGGATCAAATAACTTCCCAAACCATCATTCCAAATGACATTTTCTTGGGCTTCTGAAGCTCTTTCATCTAGTAAAATATCAGGGATATTTTCCATCTTTGTGTCTGCTTCTCTAATAAATGGGAAGTCACTGTCATCAAGTATAGGGCAATTTATATTGATGGTATTGGACACATATGGTTCTATATGGTGTGATGCTAAGGATTCTGATTTAATGGTGACTTTGGTACCATACCTTGTGTGAAAGAGCATGTGGGACCAATCAGAAGAAAGGTATCCTCCTATTTTGGCTGTGAACTCCCTTGACAAACATATGGCAAATAAAGCAAGGAGATCTATGATATATATATCAAGCAGGATAGAGAAGTTAGGACTAGCATGAAGTATTAGACTAGTATCCTTGGCTACACCTATAGTGTTAACTGAGGATCCATCAAGTTGTGTAACCTTCTTTTGGAAGGGTTCATATTTTAGTCCTAGTTGGTCAACTACCTTCTTGGTCATTACAATGCTAGTAGCTCCACTATTTACCATACAATTATGTACTAAAGAATTTCCAATAATTAAAAACACATAAAAAGGAGGTGGTTTTGAGTTCCTACCTTGCATGGTATTGGCTTTTGAGTTGCTACTTGGAGCCTCCTTTTCTTGATCAATGTTAACCAACACTGGCTTTGCAGCTTCTTTTGTAGGCTAAGGAGTTGTCATTTCAGTCATAGCCTTCTTCAAAATCTCAGGTTGCCCTGGAATAGCCAAAGAATCCCACATAGACATGGTAATGTTCACCTTCTTCATGTTTTCTACAATGTTGAAAGGTGTCACAGTATGTACTCTTTGTTGTGCTTTTACTACAATAGGCTCCACCTCTTTTCTCGTAATGACAGGAGCTTTCTTCAATATGGTAGGAGTAGCTTACTGCACTAGTTCTGTAGATGTAGTATCTTTGATTCTAGAATCTACTCGCTCCATGTCTTGAGCTCTTCTTTTTGACCTTGTGTTGGCAGCGATAGAAAATTCATCATTGACTCTATTGAAGTCTTGTTTCTCCCAATTGAAAAGAGAAGTCTCATTATCTTGTGATTCTTGTTGAGGAATTGATCCACTTGAAGAAGCCTTTGATTGAGCTTGTGAGACATTTTGAACCATTAATTCTTGGTTCATCCACCCATTTGAACATGTAGCCTAATTTTGAGGCTGATTACAAGGAAAACACCATTCTTTATCCATAGCCATATTATTTTGACTAGATTTTGACTAGGGACCATGTCTCTAATTGGATTCATAGAATTAAGAGGTGCAGGGTTATATGGTTGGAATGGTCTTTGATTAAAATTTTGTCTTTATCTTTGATATCCTCCTGGGTATGGTGGCCTATTTTGTTGGTAAGGCTATTCTTGATTCTGATATTGTTGATTAGGACTTTTTCCTTGTGGCTGAAAGGGTGGTTTGATTCCTTGCCCTTGCCTCCTTAGATTTGTCACCTCTTTAGTCAAAGTTTGCAAAAAATTTGTCATTTCTTTCTAATTTCTTTGTTAACTATTCTTAATCTCTTGTAACTCTTAAGAGAAGTTTGCTTTTAGCTCTTGACCACTAGTACTAGCTTGAGATGCTAGTATGGTAGGAATAGGGGTGAAAGAGGGTACTTGTGCAGGTGCAATGGGCTGAAGGCTAGGGAAGATAGGCATGGGTGGCCTTCTAGCTATCATGCCTACTTGGATTAAACAATTTTCAGCCCTGACAGCTATGTCAAAAGCTTGGGGTAGAGAGGTACCACCCATAGATTGGATCATGATAGAAATTTGGCCATTCAAGCTTTGCAAGAAGTATAGGAAAGCATGGTCAGCTAATGGCCTTACTAAGACTGGAATTCTATTCTATGTCTTGAGGAATCTATTATTAAAACCTGTCATTTGTTCTTGAGGGTCTCTTTTAATGGTTGTCAACTACTCAACCAATGACAAGTTGTCTGATTTATCCTCAAAATGTTTACTCAATACATCTCTCAATCCATCCCATGAATTAATGGAACCAACAGCTAGAGTTCTAAACCATTCGAGAGCCTTACCTCTGAGAGAGGCTACTGATAACTTTGTGGCCACATCTTCTTGAGTTATATTATGTATGCTACAGATAGTGCTCACATCTCTTATATGCTCAAAAGCTGTAGTTTGTCCTTCACCTGTGAAATTAGGTAGACTCTTTAGTGCCACCAAGGGCACATCATTATGTACAAAAAAAGTCAATGGACTTCCCTGGTTAAAAGGTGCAAAGGCAAACTGCCTAGCCATTGTAGGAGCTGAAATTTGCTGAGTAGAAACTATGTGAGTTGTATTTGATGCTAGATTTGAATCTTCTTCTAGATCTATAGTTAGAGATCTACCTCTGCTTCTAAGATGAAAGGGAAAAGGTCTCCTTTCAGAAGTATCAAGTGGTGTAGATTGTACTCTCCTTGCAAGGGATGTTCTTTGAGTTGACCTACCTTTGTAGCCTATTTTTAAGGGAAACTCTAAAAATTTAGTAGGCTTTGAGCTCCTAGTCTCAATATTTCTTATAAACTTTGAACAAGTTTGGCCTGAATCTATGAAAATAGTGGAGTCACCAGATATACTTGATAGAACAACTTCTAAAAGTTAGTATTATGCAATCAGTATATCAGAGATAACATAATCTTCAAAGAATGAACTTCTTTGTTAGTCCCACCGGGCATGCTAGAATTGTTATACACTAAGTTTTCACCCTTGTTTCAAGGTCTCATAGTCTTGATAACCTAGTATAACATGGGAATTATCTCTAGGTGTGGGACCTATGCTAACTGAGATGAGACCTCCAGGTTCTAGGCTGGTTCCTCTTGGATAATCACCTTAATTTTCTTCTAGACATGAAAGTAAAACTTGAGGGGAAAAGGGGTAGAAGGAACACATGAAAGGGAAATGACTGAAAGAAAAATACCTACTAGGTGATACACCAAAAATATGGTATGAATTATATTATAGAAGATGAAATTAGTACACAATCTTAAGTCTAGGAGATCACAACTCACTGAATAGGCTTGCATCAATATTTCATAGAAGGGTCTACAATAAAAAAGGGCTATTCAAGGAAAGAGGGAAACTTCCACAAACAATAGCACTCCTAGAATTTAGACAACAATCTATAACCTGCAAGAAAACATTCACCTTTGCAACTAGGTAGAGGAATGAGACAGATTGTCAAGGGGTTGAAGTATACCCACAAGAGCATTCAAATCAAATCACCCACAAGAATACACATGTATTGCAGAAGAAAGAGGGATCAAGAACCCTTAGATATCACTGAAAACATGCAAAATACTCAATTCACTAAGAGAGAATTTAGACAAGATGCATAGGGACATAAAAAATGTCACAAAGTACCTTGCAATATCTGAACAATCAATGAAAGGTTATAGGCTACAGAAGCTAGAGGGTAGAAAGAATGCCACAGGTAACTTCTGAGAAAGAGAAAAATCTTCTTACAAAATGTAAACTCTGAGCTCTAAAAGCTCTCAAAAACAATATATACCTCTCCTCCATGCACGTAGGTAGGAGTCAAAAAACCTAATTAGAGTTTACAGATTTTCATATAATAATAGAAACCCTAGTTCTATCATTTTTGATCATAAATGTGTTTGAAAATATCTTAGCCGATTAGATATGTGTCTTGACTGCAAACTCCATCACCGACTGCCTACAAAAATTGAGCCACCATGATCCATCTACCTTCTTACAACTCAAGCTTTCCATAACTTTTCAAATCTGATGTTCTGAGATATTTAAATTTAAAAATTGATTTAAATGGTCACAAGTGGCACTAAATTTCCCCATCAATGGCTGATATTTAAATCTGAATCTCACTTTAAAACATAGCTGTCAAATCTTTTATTTACCCAAGCATTGCATCAGATCTTAACCTTAACCCTACATCTACCTTAGGTTACCCTTTTTTCTTTTTCACTAAATTTCCTGACCTTTTGTTTAACTCTGGTTCATCTTGACAATTAAGCGACAGAAGCCACAAACTCTTTTTAAACTGATACCCAATCAATAGCTGTCGTATGATCTTAAGACCTTGAATTATTCCTTAAGATCATACGTCAAATGTAGATCTTCTTTTCTTTGCCACTTCACTTAAAAAAAGACTCGGACCCATGCTGAATGCCACATGCAACACTCAGTGACCAATAAGAACTTGACATATTAGACGGACCCACAAAGAGGAACTTGAACACTTGGAAGATCCAACAGCTATTGCAAGATCTCAAAGGCATAAAAGATTCCCTGAAATCATATGCCAACCATCAATCTTCATCCCTTTAGTGATCCTACAAATCCTTTGACAACAGCCCCACTGACAGATCCTAGTTATTGCCTGACCAACCAATAGAAAATGAGCACATCAGTAGGAAAGGACCCACCTGACAGAACCTTGACAATAAAGTAGAATCAATGGCGGGTGTAAGATCTCAAGGGGTAGGAATATTCTATCAGATCATACACCAACCATTGGATTTAACTTAACTGGGACCCCACATAACTGAAATTGCCAAAACATCTAGTAATTATGTGACTAAAGAAAGATAACTGCCCGCTAGGTCGTTGGTTGTTAGGAACTAAACCGTCGGGAATGAGAGATTACATGAATGCTCAGTCATGTGTTCACTGAATATGAGACATAATCACTGACTGAACTAGAGACTTGGTGACTGAGGCTAAAAGATAAAAGTGCACATGCTTTTAGAAATCACTTAAGTGGCCTGATAAAGTAACAATAAAAAGAATAGGCCTAGGGTTTTTAGGGTACTTTTGGCATAATGGCTAGATTTTTAAATATTTAAACTTGCAGACTAGGGATTTAAAGAATTACAGAGGCCAGAGAGTAGGGCACAAGGCCATAAAAATTTGCAGGGTGCTCAACAAGACTAAAACATAGACCCTTGGATGTAGCTTAGCCAAATTTTCATGGAACAAGGAAAATTGGGTAACAGTAACTACTGAAGGTTGTTCTGTGAATGATGACCACCTATTCCGGCTAACCTACATCATCCTATTAAAGCTAGTCACTTTCCCTATGCTCAAGATTAGGTGCCATGTTAGAATTCACTCATCTTCCATTTCCTCTACATCAACAGTAACTTCTTTCTTCTTCTTTGGCTTGGTGCTTTTGTCCCAAGCTGCAACTTCTTCCTCTAAAGGCCAGGTGTACACATTTAGGCTCTATAACAGCTTGACCTACTTGTCCCACCTTGAATCAGTAATGGATTTAGTATCAACAACAAACTTGGTGCATTTATTTTCAACTTTAAAAATATCATCCAAAATACTATTGAACCTGTGCATGTCCAATGAACCATCACCACTTAAGAAGGCCTCCTGCCTAGTCATTAACTGATTCATACCCGACTTCCATTCCTCAATATCCATGATATTACCATCATCTTGGAAAATTAGGGGGAGGTATTGGCTGAAGTCTGAGCCAAGCATGTCCATTTTAGCTCTTACTTGATTTTCCTTCCCCTTGAAGAATCCCCAAGTTGAGCCAATAAGCTCTATCTTCTCTCCTACCTTTGTAACAGATTCTAGAATATCCTACTTATGAGGCTGCAATACTTCAAGTTTTTCAAAGTTGGCCCCTCTAGTAGACCATATATTAAATAGTGGCTCTAAGGTAGAAATAAAATCCTTGATATTTTCTTTAGTCTTCTATATCATAGAGTAAACATTGTGAACTGAGTCCATTTTAACTTTTATCACTTCACACCTATGTTGTATGATGCTAGAGAGGGCCTTTAGAGCTAGATCCAACTTTTCTTTCTCTGATTCTTTTGCCACCTCAATAGGAATTTTTGCCACTAATTGGAGTGTAGCCTCAATTTGTAGGACTAGAGGAGGAGTTTCCTTAGAGGCTTCTTCAAGCTTATCTTTGATCTCCTCAAGCTTATCTTCTAGGGCTTTGATTTTCAATAGTCCTATGTCTCTGTCCTTTGTTATGGAAATGGACTCATCAAACAATTTTCCATACCTATTTGATAATTGAGCTATCTCAGCCTCATTTAGGTGGGAAAAATGTGTCACTACCATAGATATCTCAAGATCATTGGTGTTTTGGACAGTCCAGATGATCTTTCCCCCCTCTATTTTATCTTCTATGTTAATTAGGGAAGGCCTCTAAGTTCTTGGTGCTAGAGACCACATTGCTAGAGCCTGAGACTTGGGCTCATACCCAAATCCTCTAATCATATAACTAATTTGGGTTTCATTAGAAAGACTGCCCTCATGTTACCTTATGATCTGATCAATTATGAAGGATGATGTCAGATCCCACCCTAACACTAAGAGCATTCCACTAGAATTGACCAGTTTCCTGGATTCTTCTACAGTTATGGTTTTTGATTCTAGATCATAAGAAGCCAAGGCTTTCAGTACCTCATCATCTAGATCACTACCCTTAGTCACTGTTCTTGCAATCTCCTATTGCTTCTTCCAGATCAGGATGTTCTTGAATTCATCACTTTTGATGAATTGATCATCATTCAAGAATTCTTCCTAGTACATCTCTCTTTCATCTTGGCATAGAAACAAGGGTAGCTCAACTTCTCCTTGTGTTGCCTCTTTCTTCCCCTCCCTAATACTTTTCCTCATTTGATGATAGTAGGTCCTATCACTAGGTACTATGGTTGCAACCCTATTTGATTCTTTCTTTTGTTTTTTCCCTTTTGATGGCTCACCTTCCTCAAGTATTTACTTCTTTGGAGGAGGATCAGATACATCCTCTACTTTAGGAGCATCTTGGTCAAGTTCAAGAACAAGAGGCTTTCCTACTTGAGGTGGGCTATCTCCTTCTTGTGAGTCATCAGTGTATTCTTCATAATGTGAGGAAGAATAGTCCTATTTTACCTCTTGTTTTTCCTCAGGTTGAGCCTCTAATTGGTTGGAGAGAGTATCATACATCTCCACCATTCTGTCTATTCTCTTCAAATATGGGAGGTCAGGGAACATTCCTCCAAATGAAATTCTAGCCTTTCTAACTTGAGCCTCCAAATTCAATAAGTCATAGAATTTGGTCATTCTTCTCCCAATCTCATCCTCATCAATCATATTTCTTACCAAATCTTCATCATCACATCCCTCATGGTATTTGATAGCACTGATGTGGGGGATGAGTGTCATCCTGGCCTCTTTGATGAAATCTTCAGAGTCAACATACCTATTGTATGCAATGAAAATATGGACCTATCTTCTGTAAATGAAAACATCAAAAACACCAAATGAACACATTAGATGTTAGTAATTTCAAATACAATAAAATAGGTAACTTTCATTACAACCTCTAATGAGCTAAAACAAGGGCACCCAAAGCCTTTTTTGATTTTTTCTTTGAGATTATGTGGGAATTCTCTCCCAACACAAATGGAATGCAATCTAAATACAAAACTATGGGATGCAAGCTAGATGATGGTGAAGGAGTTGAGAGAAAGTATGAGGAACTTGTCCCAAGCTTCACAAATGATAAAGATTAAGATTGCAGAATTGATTCTAGATTATGATAATGTAAATAAGGTTAAGATCTAAGAACAAGATTAGAATGCAATGAAAAATAATTATAATGACTAAGAATTTTAGAAGATGCAAGAGCCAAGAGATTAAGAAGAAAAAGAAGCTTTTAGCCCTAAAATGAGGAGTGAGGCCTCCTTTTATAAAAAATGAAAAGAATTGGATGGTGGAGATTAAGACGCAAAAGAATATGTGGCTAGGATTAAGAGGCAAAAGGAGAGTGGCGAAGATGAAGATGAAAAAGAAATGAGTGGCTAGGATTAAGAGACAAAAGGGGAGTGGCTAAGATGAAGAGGCAAAAAGAAATGAGTGGCTAGGATTAAGAGGCAAAAGGATGTTAGGTAGGGTTTGAAAAAGGTGAAGTGGGAAAAGTCAAACTTCATTTGAGAGGGAAAAAATAATTTAAAAATGATTGGTGGAGAAAAAAGATGGGGAGGTGGCTATCTTGGAAAAGGTGATTGTGCACATGATTAGAAGTAATCTACCCCTAAATCAAGATTAGAGGAATATTTAGAAAAAGGTAAGCATAGGAAAAAGGGAAAAAAGAGGAAAAGAATTAAATTAAAATAAATATAATTTAATCATGGTTTATAAGAACTTTAGGCTAGTGGAGAAATAAAATAAATAAAATTTATTTTATAAAGAGAAATGGAGGGATAATATATTAAATTTGATTTAATATATTATAGTATTTAAAAAAAATTTAAATACAAAGGGAAAATGAATTTATTTAAATAAAGTAAATTTAATTAAATAAATAGAAGATTATAACGATTATAGTCAATGAATAAAATTAACCATAATGTTAAGGGAAAATATTAATAAAAATTAATATTAGTGTGAATGGACAATTTTAGGTGTCTACATTTTGCCGCTCTTTGATGTGGTGTCAAAATCAACATCGTGTCAAAGAAGAAGAAAATGAGATGCCCTAGGAGTCATGCCTAAGCGATGAGGGGAAGAGAATGAGGATGGTGCCCTATCGAGAAAATTGAGCAAAAAAATTAATTTTGACAATTTTCTCGAAAAGGAAGGGTGCAGATAGAGGAAGTGAATAAAAGAAGGCCTCCAATGCAAAATGAACCTAAATGCATATTATCATTGTGTCAACATGGGAGAGCATATCTGATTTTGATATTGTACTTGATGATATGCACCAAGGTATGAGGAACCAAGATGACCATGGCCAAGTACATGCTCAAAAAGGTCAAATACAACCATATGTCTTATGACACCATGATATTGAAGACCATGATGCCCCTATGACAATATGATGAAAATACCATAATAGATGCAAACAATACTAATACATACAAGCAAAAACTAAGCATGCACAAAAAAAACCAAAAGAAAACCAATGTATTACCCCTAGTCAAGATGACAACCAATTGATTGAGTGATTGCGAGGCAAAGCCGTGAGGATTGAGAAGGATACATCCTATAATGATGATTGGGTTTGAAATTGATCAATTGATTATCAACTGATTTGGTTTCAGATGATGGCTTGATTAAAGATTAATGTGCTAGATTTCAAGATTGGATTGCATGGATTAGTATTGATTGCACTTTATTGGACCGACTTGGGATCTTTTGGAATTTGGGGATTTTTTGATTTTTAATTTTTTCAGGATCGTATATCAATTTTTTTCAAGTATATTGTTTTTGGATTTTCAAAATTTTATATTGTTTTTGGATTTTTAAATTTTTATATTGTTTATTTAGATGAGCGGATTGGAAAGAATGGGATTGGAAGATAAGATGATTGGATAAGATGAGATTGAAAAAAGTGTGAGTAGAATAAATATATTGGATTAGAAGATAAAGAGATTTGGTAGACAAGATGCTTTGAATATGATGAAAGGATGAAATAATGATTGGGGAAAAAAGGATAAGTGGATTGGGAACAATGGAAAGGGATAACCAAGGAATGATAGATGATGGAAGGATGGAGATGGAAGGATGAAAAGATGGAGGAAAACAATGTATAGGATGGGAGGATGGTGATATAAGCGTGTGTGTGAAAATTGTACCTGATCTGTAGACACAACACTCAGTAAAACATTAGAGATTAGTGATAATCAAAATCGTGCGAAATTGAAAGCTAAACTAACTATGCGATTTACTGCCTTCTAATAAGTGCGAGATTGCTGTTCTCAGATTGTTATCGAGATCAGTGACCTAGACGACACCTAAATTAAGGATTTTGAATGCAATTGATCTAGAGATGGAATATGAATGCAATTAAGCTATTTTTTTGAATTTTCTATGCAATAGGAATGATAAACTGATATGCTATGAATGCTAGATGAAAATTGATATGCAATAGATTGATTTATCTAACAATGGTATGAAAGCTATGAATTCTATGCTATGAAAATTGAGCTAACAATGAATGCTAAATGAGTGCCAAAAATAAGATTGATCTCACAATAGATGTCGATTCGCAAGAGCTTTGATTCTTCAATTCCAATTCGACAGCGTAGTTGTGCAAAAATATGAGATGATTTGCTAAGAGATGAAGCCTTAATTTATAGAAATCCAGGGCTTTGGAGGTGCATAGAGGAAAGCCATAAATCACTCAAATAACTCAGGTTGATTTTTGAGTTATCTGATCATGCAAGATAGTCAATTCTCAAAATCATGCAAAAACATTCAAAAATAGAGTTCAACTCCAATTTAGAGTTTAGATCAGCTTTTTGAACTCCAAAAGGATGTTGAGTTCGAAAAAGTCAACACTTGCATTGATTTTCTGATTTGGAGTTTAACTGTTTCTTTTGAATGTGCATAATAATTAAGAATTAAATAAATAAATAAAGTGATTTATCCTCAACTCAACTGATTTTTGAAAATAAATAATTAATTTATGGGTTAATTAACTATTTATTCAAACTTTTATTAAAAACTATATTATTAAATAATGACAATTTGCTTTAATTAATTAAATAAGAATTTAATCAATTAATCATAGGATTTTGGATTTATTGTCACAATTAAATAATATAATTAATAATAGATAGAATTAAATTTAATTAAACAATTAAGTAGAAAATATTAAATCTAATTAATTAAATATGAAAATATTCAATTAATCAAACTTAGGATAAAAGTGATTTATCGCCAAATAATCATTAAATTAAAGATAATTAAGATAATTAAGAATATTGCTAGGAATATTCCCCGATGTAGAATTTAAGATAATCAATTAGGATTCGATGATGTGCAGATGTGCCTTAGGTTAGGACTTCGATGTCGATTTCATTCGATTTGAGGATGTAGGAGGTTAATGAACATATAGCCCATTTTTGGGGTATTACATTTTGCCCCTCTTTGAATTACTATGCGAAGCGCAGTGGTTCAAAGATAGTCTGTGTATGATAAAGATATGAAACTGATTCAAAAGATAAACTGATCTCAAGATAGAAACCAATTGAAAGATATTGAGATAGGAGGTCCTGAATGACCAGAGATAATGTTCACTATAGCAACGATGAACCGATGATTGTGAAAAAGTGCCAAAATGCCTGATTCCAAACCTTAGGATTGATAAGAAGTGAGTGACCGGTTTTAGACTCGATTGTCTTAGCAGAACTAGCAGATATCACATCCGAACCCTTCAGTTGTCGAAGAACCAAGGAAATAACACTAATGAACCAATGGTTGTGAAAAGCTGATATAGTTACAAGATTAAGAGAATACCAGATTGATATGGATCAATGAATCTGATATGCCCCAAGTGATGATAGATTTGCCCCGAGCGATGAGGACTTTTTATGGATCAGTAACTAGACGTGGTTGTTGTCTTGATTACTGATGAAAGATATTTATAGATTTGATCGATAGAATTAGATTTACAGACTTGAATGATGTGCAATACCATGCCCCCTTCGGGATTAAAATTGAAATCTGATAAGAAAAGTCAGCGTTATAGTTTAGAAGCATGTTAATTGATTTGAGAAGTGGTTATACACGTCTGAGAACATGTTCTGCATCATTTAGAGGTCCTAGAGATCAAGTTTGACTAGGTAAAACCATGAGTTGACCATAGTTAACCAAGTTGAAATTTTGTTGGTTTGATGAAAGATAATCAGTTAAGTTGAGTGCTAGATTTATGTGAAGATCGAAGGTCGATTATGCAAGCAGTAGACCGTCCTGGTCCCAAAAATTTTAAATCATGATTTTGACATAATAAATTATCTCAGATTTCAATTTTGATCCCGAAAATGGATTCAGAATGTCGAAATTAGCCAGGGGTGCAATTTTCATGGAAAACGGAGCCCTTTTAAAAATTAGGCCAAAAGCTATATAAAAACTGGAAGGGTCATTTTCAATTCATTTCAACCTTTTGACTTTAGAGAATTTGTGGAGCCCTCTGAGTGAGAAAAATGGCAGACCAATGAGAACTGAAGGTACCTGTGAGTTTGCATCGATTTGAGAGCAGCCGGTGACATGACAGACCTCGATAGTATGGACATCCGGTAGGTGGACCTCTGTTCCCCTTTGAAAATGCATGTTTTTGATGATTTATAGCTTTTTTCAAGTTTTTCGTACGCATTTTTCTTTTTCATGTTCGCATGTGTACAAACTCGTACGAGTCTCAGTCCAGACTCGTACGACTTTTCATTTCAATTTGCTTTGTCGTTTCATCATTGCCCCAGTGTCGTATGAGAGGGACCCTTGTGTCGTACGAGATTTCATCGGGTCCCTCAAAACTTGTATGAGTCCGAGAACAGTGTCGTATGACCATAAAGTGTCATTTGGTCTATTGTAGAGTGTCGTACGACACGTGACACCAGTCTGGAATGTCGTTTGAAAAATAGTGAGCTAAAAACTCAGTCTTAGGTCCAATTTTTGATTTTTTTGATCCTTTTGCTTGATTGCGGACACTTTGACCCACCTTCTGAAATATGAAACTGTGCTATGTTGATGCTTTTGGCCTGATTTTCAACTGAATTTCTGATAAAACACCCTATTTCTTAATGATTTAGGTCACATATCCTGATGTACATGTTCGCCATTCCTATCAGGCTACCCAGAGATTATGTGTCTCATTGCCAGACCCGATGAGAGTTCATCTTGCCACATGTAGTTTTGAGCATTTGATACATTTACCCGATATTAGGGTAAATCACGGCCTACTGACTGTGCTGATAGAGCGATACCATTCGGAGACACAAACCTTTGACCTGCCTACAAGAGAGATCACTGTTACACCCGAGGACGTGTATAGAATCTTGCGTATTCCATTTCATAGTCCTCGTCAGCCTGAGTATGTGAGCGGAGGATCTGCGGGTCTGCATGCGTTCAGATGATTATTTAGTGATGATACCTAGTTGACTAGTGCTATATCCTGGGAGACACTTGTGCAGAGATATGGCAGACCCATCGTCTAGAGTGCATCATTGCGGGGATGATTGGAGAGTTGATCATGCCTGGCCATTAGCAAAACAACTTTTTGATGGGATGGGCACCTATGGTAGCACTTTTGATGGCCACACCCACTAAGCTTTCTTGGGGTCAGTGTCTACTGGCTCACTTGTATTCCGAGATGCACGAGGTTGTGTATCAGGACTGCAAGACATTTTCTTCAGGAGCGTTGGTACTTCAGATATGGGCTTGGGAGCATATCCCAGTTTTGAGGCCAGTTTTTCAGTCGCAGAGACAGCCACAAGACCCTGTCATATATACTTATGCTAGGTATGTCACACAGGTTCGCATGGGACACACCGAGTACTTTCACCGGTGTTTAGATGATATGACCTTTGTGATCTGGAGGCCATATGTACAGATAGAGGCCTGGCCTACTGCGAGAGAGCAGTTTTCATTCTTTTACCAGAGCAGGATATTGATTAGACGGACCTCCACCGTCTTGGAGAGATTTTTGATTACCAGAGTCTGGCGTCAGTATGGATGCATCCAAGATGTCCCGCAAGAGTATGCTACTTATGCCCGCATTGTGCATGAGATAGGGCTCGGATGGACACCATGGCTCAGTTATTCCTTATGTGATGATGAGTATAGTCACATCATTGGTAGGGATTGGGACTATCTTTCACAGGTGGTTGATGCTGGGGTCATAGATGCATATGTCACATGGCGTGCTGATCATAGGATCCACCAATTTTTTGATCCTATAGAGCTGATACCCTCCATGGAGGAGGCGATGGATGTTACAGGGGCTCCTATGAGAGCAGGATTGAGACCACAGGTGGTACACCCTACTCCTCTGAGGCAGAGAGCTATTGCTCCTACACAAAGATCATCAGGACATGCGAGGCCTCTGCATCCATATACATCTATAGAAGGTATATCTTCTGGGACATAGAGACGGAGCAGAGGTGAGAGTGGCACACTGGGTGGAGTAGGATCTGCAGATGAGGTTCTAGTAGCTGAGTAGTTTGTAGGTGGTATAGGTGTAGATGATACATTTGATTTGGGTGCTGAGGTTAGATGCTATAAGGTGCATAGGGCTAGCACTTCTTCATAGGTAGATCAGCCAGCACAGGATACCGATATGCCAGCCGTTGATGCAGAGCCCGTAGTTCCTTCTACTTCTACTGAGATTATCAGACGACTGAGAGTTTAGGTCCAGGACCTGAAGATAGAGAATGCCAGATTAGAGGAGAGGTATCAAGAGGCAGATAGGTAGCAGATAGAGTAGCACACTAAGATACAAAGATTATAGGTAGAGGTGATTCATCAGACTGCGTGGGCTTCATATTATGTTTCTACGTACTATGCAGTAGTCCCTGCTGCACAGAGAGTGCCTACTTATTCCCAGTATATGTTAGCATCAAAGGGAGCTAGGGAACCAAGAGCCGAGGCTATACCAGTTGCACCACCTCCTCCTCCACCAGATGCAGAAGAGCATGCAGAGAGTTGATTTCCTTTCTTTTCATCTGTTACTTTATCACTGATAGCTCTACGAAGCTCATTCTTTTGTACTTTGTGCCAGTAGTGCACCCCTGACTATTTGAGATTCTGATATATAGATGAGATCAAGATTTTTGGTTGTGACATCATGTGTATTTGTCATTTTGTTGATGTATGATGATATCATGTGATGTTAATGCTATGAGTAGTGTAGAATGTATGTATGGATCAATGCAATGCAATGATTTCTTTCATATGTCTGAATGTTATGCAGATGTAATGATTATGAAAATATGGATGTTTTTTTTTTTTTTAATGCAATGGATGTAAATGTAATGCAACAAATGTTTATGATATGATATGTAAATGCAATGATGCACATGATATATTTTGCAGGTTGATGAAGACAAGTACTCAGTCTTATGTCAAAAAGATGGTTAACCCAGGAGGATCATTGCTTGCTATTCTGTGAAGAGACCTTCGAGTTAGGTTCAGCTCTCGCTAGATTTGAAGATGGTGATTGAAGAATCATTTAAGCATTGAAGTTGTATTTAAATATTGTGAGATCATGCAAAGATGCAAAGATGCAAAGAAATATGCAGAATGATATGCAACCCTAGGACCTAGTCACTGATCATGTGTCGATTTTTTATCATCATTGAACTTTTAGGTAACCGGATAAATCAATACAATGCCCACTAGCTATGAAACCATAGACATATGAATATTGATTTGTATGCGCAAGAATCAATACAACACCCACTAGTCAGACAACCATGGATATATGAATATTGATTTTATTTTTGGAATGTCGGATTAGATATAAGCACCAAGGCACAAATGCCAGGATGACCTGAATATCATGTCCATTTTGATATAGCAATTTGTACAAGCATCAAAACATAAATGTCATGATGACCTAAATACGCCTTGCATTACAAACACATCAAACAATTTAATAGATCATTCTAAATCTATTGTGAATTACCTGTAGTGAGCCTTTATCATTCACATCCTTAGGCAAGATCGCATTTCACATTAGGAGAAAGAACTCACTTCAAAAAGATAATAGTTAGATCAAACTTTCTTGAATTTTTTGGGTATCAATGGTCGAGGTACACATGGCCATCCAATTCAAGATAGAGGCTCTTACAGTCGGACACCATATCAATCCAAAATTTCCAAAGTTATTAGATTTTCACATACAAGCAGAAAACCAAGAAAAGATTATGCCCCCAGTCATCACTCTCTAAATCTTGTAAAGGACATCATCGAAGAGCTCGAAGGAACACAATATGCAAAAATCTCAATGTGAATCAGTAAGCATACAAGGAGATAAAAGCATGAAGCACAGATTGTTTTCAGTTTGTTTTGATGTTTGATTGTTGTTGTTGTAGATGCAAAATCCTTTCTGGAGACGAGACAGACTGACTGACTCAACTTGAAGTTTCAAAGGACTTTGATTGGATATGACACATCTAAGATACATTGGAGACCATAGGATATGACATTGATTGTCCCCAAGTTTGAACATTGATAGGATACTGACGCTCAAGCTGATTGGTGTACAAACCGACTTATTGAAACCAGGATATATACAGATCGGGAGATATGCATAGACTAAAGCAAGACTGAAAGCTGGGAAAGACCAAGATTGTGCTGATAGATGGAGCATTTTGAAACAAGTGGCACCTGTTTGCCAGGTTTTCACCATCTTGGTAGAGATTCTATTTTTGCTACCAAGGTGCCTGTTTCCAGGTTTTCACCAAGGCACTTTTCTTTTTTTAATTTTTTAAAATTTTTTTTCATATTTTCAAATTTTTTTTACTTTTGATATTTTTTGATTTTTTTGTGAATCATCAAGGCGCCTATTGCTAGGTTTTCACCAAGATGTTCATTTTTTCAGGACTTTTTCCGATTTTTAAGATTTTTTCAGGACATTTACCAAGCACTGAATGCCTTAGGCATAGAATTTCTTCAGATGGAGAATGTTGATTGGTTCTCAGAGCTGCTCTCCTTCAGTCGTTGAGAGTTGATAGGCACCAGAGCCAAAAGTAGCAGTGATAACAAAGGGACCCAGCCAATTGGGTTCAAGCTTCCCCTTTCGTTCTCGATGTGATTGATTTTTGAGATTTTCTCTCAAGACTAGATCGCCAACCTGAAATTCTCTATGTTTGACTTTCTTGTTGTAGCCTCTAAACATTCTTTTCTGATACACTCTGAGATGATCATACGCTGCTTGCCTGCACTCATCTAGTAAGTCAAGTTCTTGCAACCTAGACACTCTGTAGTCTTCATCAGTTACAAGTCCATGCATTCTGATTCAGAGTGATGGGATTTCAACCTCAATAGGTAGTACCACTTCAGACCCATAAACTAAAGCGAAAGGTGTAGCCCCAGTAGGTGTTCTGATACTAGTTTTGTAGGCCCAAAGAGTTGGATTGATCATGAGGTGCCAGTCTCTTCCTATTTTATTAACTGTTCTGTGCAAGATTTTTAGGAGATTTTTGTTTGAAGCTTCAGCTTGTCCATTCCCTTGAGGATAGTAGATAGATGACCAATGTTGAGTGATCTTGAATTTAGCACATAAGTCATCTAGATCCTTGTTTTTGAATTGTCCCCCATTGTCTGTGACTATAGAATGAGGGATCCCATATCTGCAAATGATGTAGTTCAGGATGAACATAGAGATCTGTTTCCCCGTTGCTTGTGTTAGAGGAACTGCTTCTACCCATTTTGTAAAATAATCTGTAGCTGTGATTATATGGGTATGTCCATTAGATGAGTGCGGATGGATAGCACCTATGAGATCAAATGCCCATTGTTGAAAAGGCCATTGTGTAGTAGAGGGAATCAGATCTCTCCCTGGAGCATGGATCAAGTTGCCATGTACTTGACATTGTTGACAGTTTTTAGCAAATTTAATAGCCTCTTTCTCCATTTCAGGCCAATAGTATCCAGCCCTAATAAGTTTTCAAGCTAACGTTAAACCATTCAAGTGTGACCCACATATACCCTCGTGAACTTCCTCTAATGCACGTTGAGACTCTTCCCGTTCTAAACATCTAAGCAATGTACCATCTAGACCTCATTTGTACAGATCATTACCAATGATGACATATCAAGATGCAGATCAGATAAGGTTTCATTTCTCAAAATGGTTAAAGGAATCAGGGATGATTTGGTCATGGAGATAGGAGAATAGATTTTTGTAACGGGATGAGTCATAACCTACAACAGTGCAGATCATGCAGGTTTCAGGGGAGTCATATGCAGGATAGGATAGGGCTTCCACCAGGAATTCGTAGCGTAGCTCATGTTCAGGCTGCTATAAGAGAGCAGATAGTGTTGCCATTGCGTTGGCAGCCTTATTCTCCATCCTGGGTATTTGCTCAAATGTGATAGAGATGAAATATTTCTTTAAATCATCTACCATTCTCTTGTAGGGAACGAGCTTTTCATCTTTGGTTTGGTACACATCATTGACTTGGTGGATAACCAGTTGTGAATCTCCATGAATGTGTATCTCTGTAACTCTCCACTGTATTGCCATCTTCATACCATTGAGAAGTGCCTCATATTCAGCAATATTATTTGTGCAAGGAAACTTTAGTCTGAATGCTTTGGGTATCGAGTATCCTTGAGGAGTGATGAACAATATGCCTGCCCCAGATCCATTCTGTGTGTAGGAGCCATCAAAGAATAATCTTTAAGCTCTAGAAGAGAGGTGCATGATAGAGGAATTAGGAAATTCCATTTGCATGGGTGTATTATCAAACAGTGGTGCTTCAGCTAATTGATCAGCAATGACCTTTCCTTTGATAGCTTTTCTTTCAACACATTCAATGTCAAATTCACTCAAGAGACCCATTTAGCTAGTCTACCTATCAGGGCAGCTTTGCTTAGGAGATATTTCAGTGGATCAATCTTAGCTACCAAATGAGTGGTATGAGCTAACATGTAGTGTCTCAATTTCTGTGATGCAAAAATCACAGCTAGACATGCCTTCTCTATCATTGAGTAATTCTTCTCATATGCCACTAAGGTTCTGCTGATATAGTAGATGGCTCTTTCTTTATTGTTCTCATCCTGTTGTGCAAGCAATGCCCCCAGTAATGTATCTGTTGCGGAGACATATAATATTAATGGCTTCCCATGAATAGGAGGCATTAAGATAGGAGGATTCAAGAGGTAATTCTTGATATGATCAAAATTCTTTGCACAGTCTTCATTCCATTCAAAGGTCACACCTTTATGTAATGTCTTTGTGAAAGGTTGTGATATGTCAGCTAACTGCAATATGAATCTTCTAATGGACTGTACTCTCCCTTGCAAAGTTCACATTTGACTGATATTCTTGGGAGGTTGCAGCTCTATGATAGCTTTCACCTTAGCTAGATCCACCTCAATACCTTTCTTGGAGATGATGTATCCTAGGATCTTTCCAGAAGTGACTCCAAAAGCACACTTTTTAGGATTTACTCAAAGACTAAATTTTTCCATTCTGTCGAGGATCATGCTCAAGTCTGTTAGATGTTCAGTTCTAACCATGGATTTTTCCAAGGTATCATCCACACAATCCTCCATTGTTCTATGCATCATATCATGAAAAATAGATGTCATGGCTCTTTGATATGTAGCTCCAGCATTTTTGAGTCCGAATGGCATAACATTCCAACAGAAGGTTCCCCAAGCACATGTGAAATCTGTTTTCTCTTGATCTTCTGGAGCAATTTTGATTTGGTTGTATCCTGAAAAGCCATCCATTAAGGAATACATTTCATAGCCCGCAGTCATGTCCACTATCATATCAATGTTAGGCAGTGGAAAATCATCCTTAGGGTAGGCTCTGTTCACATCTTTGAAGTCTGTGCACACTCTGGTTTAACCATTTGATTTTGAAATAGGTATAATGTTGGATATCCACTCAGTGTAGTCTATGACATGAATGAATCCATCTTTTAGGAGTTTTTCGAGCTCTGCTTTGACTAAGAGTGCAACATGAGGATGCATCTTTCTCAATTTCTATTTGATTGGTTTTACTCTAGGAGCAATGGATAGATGGTGCATGATGAGATTGGGAGCCAATCCTGGCATATCTGAATACCTCCATGCAAAGTTGATCTTTTTTTCTGATAAGAATGTAGTGAATTTCTATTTCTCTTCTTCTGATAAGGATTCTGCTACATGTACCAATTGTGGTTCTTCTACTGTACCCAAATTGATGGATTGAGTGGGCTCAATCAGAACTGGAGATCTATCTTGTAAATGACTCAGAAGGACATCAAATATCTCATCCACAGGTGCCTCAGAGAGGTTTTCACCTTTAGATACATCTTTTCTTTTTACTTTTGTAGGTTTTGAGACTACCACGAAGTGGTTTTCACCCTCAGAACTCTTTTTCTTTTTATTTTTATTCTTTTGACTAAGATGTTTGATATCTGACTTGGTCATGCTGACACTCAGTTCGTTGATGGAAGTCCTCATAGGCTCGACTGCATTGAGGTAGCAAGCAAGGGCATAGTCATTTGGAAAGGTGTAAACACCATGGCTTGGGTTCGTAGAATTTTGGTCGATAAGATCAGGTCATTGGATAGTCAAAGCAGGAAAGGCTTGGGATATGGTGTTCACAGATGTGGATATGTCATCATTGGTCCTAACCTGACGCTCAAGTTCAAAGGTGATATTACAGCTCCAAATGTTCAACTCATGAATAGGCTCAACATCATCATGGGAGTCCTCTTCAGCCATAGGTGGATCAGACACGTTAAGTTCATTGTTTCTCTCTAGACCTACGTTGGGTTGAGATACATATTGGTGAATAACATCAATACATTTCTCTGTTATAAGCTCATCTTCTTCTGGAATGGCACCCCATTCATAGTCATTTGACTCAGCTTCTGAATCAGGATCTCTAGGAAATCTTAGAAAATGCATGAAATCAGGATGAATACCCCAAGAAGGATTACCCTCAGTCTCTGACTTGAATTCATATTCATGGGAATCAGTGTTAGAATAACTACCCCCTTCTTCTTGATCAGTTTGATTGCCTTCGAGATTAGCTGGGTCTTGTGGTGCAACCATCTCAGGCACTATAGTAGGTTCTTGTGTTTCTACTACATTGATTCGCTTTATTGTATCATTTTCCATGTCAAGAATATTTGTGATTTCCATAGGTAATTTCTCATAGGGGATAAGCTCAGAGATATCTGAGTCATCATTAGAGGATTCTGTTTCTTCTTTCTTAAGAAGGGGTTCTCCTGGAGCAATCTATTCTATGACATGAGAACAACCTCTTTTGAGATGATAGGGTTTCTTCTTAAATCCTAAGCCACCAGTATCTTTTTTTTCTCTACCAGTGTGTGGAATGGGTGTCACAATACCCTTTCCTTTGATTCCTAGAGGACCTTGACCTGAATATCCCATCTTGGCTACCAATTTGTTCCTAGACCATATGAAGTAGAAGGGATTGTAGGGGCTATAGACTCACTAGGTTAAACAATTTTAGATTCAGAATCCTCTTTATATAGCCATGCCAGCACAACTTCCTCCTCTTCAAATTCTTGTTTGGATACTTGCTCCGCCACAAAATTTCTTTTGTATGCTTCCATAGGTTCCTTAGGTTCTAATTTAGATTGCTTCAGAGATTGTCCATATGACTTGGGTGAGATAGGGAGAGATGTCAAAGACAAGACTAGTTCTATAGTGTATTCTCCCATCCCATTTTCTTTGATATTGATCTCTTTAGCAATGTCTTCCATCTTGGATGTGGAAGCCACATTTTGTTGCTTGATGGAAGATTCTTGGTTATTGGGAACAAGCTTATCGGCACTTTCCTTCAATGTATTGCAAGTTGTATTCAGATCTGCTGGGATAGTAACTTCCACTCCTTCATAGGGAAATTTCAAGCATTGATGATATGTAGAAGGAATGGCTTGCATTTCATGGATCTAGGGTCTCCCTAGAAGGATATTATAAGCCAATGGTAGATCGAGCACCTGACATGTGGCATCTTTGATGACCGGACCCACTCGAATGGGTAAGACAATGGTGCCTTTAGAAGATCTTTCCTATTCATCATAGGCCTTTATGGTGATCTTCTTTCGAGGATCAATGGCCACCTCTGAGAATCCCAACTGTGTGATTAAGTTGTAAGAACAAATGTTGAGGCCTGCGCCCCCATCTATCAACACACGTTTGACTCGACGGTTTTGGATCAAGACTTCTATGTGTAAGGGCTGATTATGTGGGTGACTCAAAGAGTTGTCATCTTCCTCTGAAAAGGAGATATATTGCGGAGACGTTAGATGACCAACCATAGTCTGGAACTTGTCTAGATCTTGGTCATCAGGAACATTAGAGCTGAGCAAAGCTTTGTCTAGGACATCTTTGTGAGCTGGAGATATTTGAAGTAACTCAAACATAGAGATTTTGGCATTGGTTTGTTGGAGTTGTTGGATGATGTTGTAAGATGTAGGTCTTGTCTCCTTTGGATTGGAAGATTTCAAGATAGCCTTCTGTTTAGAAGTAGATGTGAGATTGAAAGGTATCTTAGGGACATTAGATGAACTTGGTGTTTGTCCTTTTAGATGAGCTTGAGCTTGGGATCTGGTAATCGCATTAGCTGAGGAATGATTTCTGTCTCTTTGTACAATTGTGATGACATAGCAGCTCTTAGAGAGACATGGTTCAACCATATTGATGACAACATTGTTTCCAGGGTAAGCGTAGTTGACTTTTGCCCCCATGTTAGGTTGAGAAGTGGAAACTCCCTTGCCATGTTGTGGAAACGGTTCTGTAAATGTTGTGTGATCATTATTGTTGGTAGGATTATCAATCGTGATGTCCCCTTTATCTATCAAGTCTTGAATGGTATGTTTCAAGTGGAAGCATCCATTGGTTTTGTGGCCTTTGGTTTGATGAAAAGCACAGAATTTATTATCTTTCCACCAATATGGTTTTGGCTCTGGATCAGGGTTTCGGATTGGTGGTAAAGAGATGATGTTATCAGCTATCAGAGTTCTCAGGGTAGATTCTAAAGATTCTCCAAGGGGAGTAAAATTTCATTTATTATCCCATCATTTGAATGGCTTCTTTGGAGATGGTTCAAGAGATTTTTGCTCTAAAGCTTTAATGGCTTTGGTGCGAAGGGTGAGATTGTAGGCCGGTGCCTTTGATGGGGTGCGGATAGTGTCAACAACACCATCATTGACGATACCTTTGTTTCAATTCCAACTCTTATTTTTATCTTTTGAGTTAGATCCAGATTCAGACTTGTCCTTTTGAAGTGTGATTTCTCCTTTCTTGACAAGTACTTTCTCAATCTTGATTGCGTTATCCACCATTTTATCAAAAGATACATGATCTTGCATTTGTAATGGATAGTTGAGCTCTGGAACAAGGCTATTGATAAAGATTTCAAGTTTCTCCATTTCGGGAATTGGTCTAGCATATAGAGAAAACTTCTTTCGCCACCTCTTGAGAAAAGTTAAGAAAGATTCCCCTGGATATTGTTTGAGGTTACAGATATCGATCATGGTAATCAGGTGTTGAATGTTGTAGGAATATTGTTGATAAAACAATTTAATCAATTCCTCAAAAGTTTTGATCGTAGAGGGTAATCTCGAGAACTATTGAATGGATGCACCTCCCAAGGATCTAGGAAAAAGATGCATCAAATAGGTCTGCTCATGCATGAATTCCATAGAGTGTGTACAAAACTCTCTGACATGATCTTGAGGATCAGAGTGTCTGTCATATTTGTCATACTTTGGTATCTCCACTTTCTTTGGAAATGGTGGCATATACAAGTTTCTGTCAAACGGAAAAGGACATAGGGCCTCCATGGAGAGCTCTTTAGGTTCCTTCTCTTTCTTAAGATTGTTAAGTTCAACTTGCATAGCATGCATTTGTCTTGTCATAGCTATGAGTGGAGTTTCTTCCTCCTGTGTGATGATATCTTTGACATTGAAGTTGCAAGGAAGTTTAGATCCTTCCTGGGCTAATTGTAAAAAGTATGCCTCTCTATCCACTTTCAAGAAATGCCTCATCATTCTTTTGAATTCATCATCATTCTGACATCGGTGGATTTCAGAGGGGGTAGGTTCTTGGTCGAAATGATGTTGAGAAAAGTGTCCTTGGGATCCTCCTCCTAGAGAACCATGGTTTGTCCCTACTTGAGACATGATAGGAGTTTTTGGACTCTCTGGAATAGATTGAGGAGGAGTTTGCTGATTACCTCTGTGAGTTGATAGAGGAGGTATGTAACCAGTTCTTAATCAAAAGTTACCGAGACCGTCATCTTCGTAGATACTAGATTTGATGAGTTGTTCAAGAGTTGGCCTCGGGGTATTGGGAAAAAGTAAGTTCTGAGATGTTCCTTTTGATTTCTTGTGTGAAGAAGCTCTGGTCTCCACCATTAACTTTGAATGAAACAGAAGAAAAGGATGAAGACAACTGAAGATTGATTTGATTTGAGAAAATCAGATGACGCAACCTTGTCAAGATGATGATAGCTTTGAAGATTAGATAAGATGTGGGTGAAGGAAACTGTGCCCTAGATGTATGGGATAG
Source organism: Chamaecyparis obtusa (assembly GCA_027943335.1). Taxonomy (NCBI): domain Eukaryota; kingdom Viridiplantae; phylum Streptophyta; class Pinopsida; order Cupressales; family Cupressaceae; genus Chamaecyparis; species Chamaecyparis obtusa. The sequence goes on along the minus strand of BSBK01003432.1, from coordinate 908,706 downwards.
ATCGCCCAAAAGATAGCGGACACAAGTTCTCAACACTTAGTCTATTTTTGAAGATTGATAGCTATGACAAGGTTTTGACATGAGATAAAAAGGACTCAAATTGATCAAACAGAAGGCTAGATCAGATTTAAAAGATCACTCTCAAAAAATGATAGGATTCTCAATAGCTACTGCTCTGTTCCTGACACAATGACATTTTTGACAAGTTCTGGAACTAGGCTGGAAATGTTGGATATCTTGCAATTTGACAATTTCTGACAACTCTCTTAAAATCTCCCAAATGACACTCTGCAGACTCGTACGACACTGGGTATGCTCTGAAATGACAGTTGATAAACTCGTACGACAGTTGGGCAGCAATGAAACGACAGTTGCAAATTTCATACGATAGTTGCTAATAGGATTTTGACTTCTCTTGAATTTGCTGGCATGAAAACTCGTACGACACTGGGTAGTAACTCATATGACATATGGGCTGCACTAAAATGAGTTATGACAAAACTCATACAACTTTTGACTTGCTGAAATGACTTTTGACTCCAGAAAAGATTTTACGCCAATTTTTGCAAAATTTAAGGTTTTCAGTTTTGGATTGTTTGCAAATTGTACTGTCCAGATTTTGAAGGTTATACCAAATTTGATCATTTTTAATAGCCAAGTAGATAAACAAGCACGCAGAACAGTAAACAAGTGATTTCAAACACGTTTGAAAACAATGAACAAGGGTAAAAGCAACCTTGCGCATGAACAATCAAGTGACCAAATTGTGCTAATCCTTGAAAGTACTAATTGTGTATGTTCTGAAAAGTTTTGCAATAACACACATATACCTGAAAATGAAAATTTGGCCTCTCTAGGGTTTTTAGTAATGGCTTGACTCTGCAACTTTTATGATTCAAAGGGGTGAACTCCAATCCTGGCGCACTAGGGTTTTGACAAAGTCTGAGAACTTAATCTTCAAGAGCTGCTAGGGAGATCTGACAACCCAACAATGAACCATACCCGTGGAGATTTCTTCCACAAGGACATTTATATAGCGGCTATCACTACCACGTCTGAAATGGCTATGACCGCTTGAGGTTCCATCAACGTAGTTTTCCCTGTAAAAGGGATTGTCCGCTATGGTTAACCCTCTCTAAAGGTGACTCATAGATTTATACCACATGGGGACTTGGCTCCAGATTCAAGGTTTTTAACACCTCTTCACTTTTAACCCAAACAAAGCAAGAAGATTAATCCGACACGCTAAGACAAAGTTTTGTTCCACCAAGGTCTGTGATATCAACTCCACGTGATCTATCAACCTCTCCAGGGAGAGAATGTATCAATCAATAAGAGAAGATGCACTAACCAATTTTGATTCACCCAAGCTCGTGATATCAACCCCACGTGATCTATCAACCTCTCCGGAGAGAGAATGTATCGATCAATAAGGGAAGACTCACTAACCAAGTTGAATGTGAAACGCACTAAGTATCCTCCCTACCTACAAGGATTCCATCGTCAAGGAAGGATTTTGCTAGGAATCCAATCTCTCAAGAATCACGAATAGTGTTCATAGGGCCTAATTACTATGTGAGCACAGATGTATGTTCCGAAAGCAAATCTACCAAAAGCACTCAAAAAGTAGAAAGAGGAACACTTAACGCTTAAAGAAAATATGAGATGAGTCCACAAGGTGGAACACTTAACACCTCACACAAGCTAAAAATGAGTCCACAACTTAGAAAACAAGTGAGTTCCTAAATGCACAAAAGGGTTGCCAAGTGGAACACTTAACGCTTCTCTCCTATTGACCCCTCCCCTTTAATGTGGTGCTGAGCTTGCAACCACAGGGTGGAAATGAGGGGCCGGTGGATTCAGCAAGTCCAATAACCCAAGATAGCACTCAAGATCAATCACAAGTATTCTAAGACTACTTAATGAATCCTTAAGGGATCACAACCTAGTATCCAATTATGCAAGTGTGTAGAAATAGATCAAAAGCATGAAAAGGCACACAAGCTGGACACACGAGAGATTTATTTTAAGTCCAAATCAAAATGTTTTCAGAACAAAGAGAATACCTGGTGATCCTTGCAACGCGCTTAGTAGATTTTACCTGATTTTTAGCAATTTTTGCGCTTTTCCCAATCAAAACCAGCAGAGATCAATAAAAAATAGAGAATTTCAATTGTCAACATTAACAGTTAGCCAAAATATAAAAATCAAATCTGATACTCTGCTCTGAAAAATGAAACAACAGTCAAAACTGGTACAAAAACTTGTATGACAGTGGGTAGGCTCCCAGACGACAGTCTGGAAACTTGTACGACACTGGGTACCTGATGAAATGACAGTCAATGGCCCAGACGACAATGTATTCGACTGAAATGATTCTCGATCCGATAGAAACTCGTACGATAGTGGGTCCAGTACCATACGACAGTGGGTATGCTATCATATGACTTTTGTCAGAAACTCGTACGACAGTGGTACGGACAAAAATTAAAATTGTAGTTTTGCACAGATCCCGAGAAGAAAAAGACAGAAAGTGATAGAATTGAATTAGAAACCCGTTGCAGGGCCCCACAATGGGTGCCAAAAATGTGTGTGTGAAAATTGTACCTGATCTATAGACACAACACTTAGTAAAACATTAGAGATTAGTGATAATCAAAATCGTGCGAAATTGAAAGCTAAACTAACCATGTGATTTACTGCCTTCTAATAAGTGCGAGATTGCTGTTCTCAGATTGTTATCGAGATCAGTGACCTAGACGACACCTAAATGAAGGATTTTGAATGCAATTGATCTAGAGATGGAATATGAATGCAATTAAGCTATTTTTTTGGATTTTCTATGCAATAGGAATGATAAACTGATATGCTATGAATGCTAGATGAAAATTGATATGCAATAGATTGATTTATCTAACAATGGTATGAAAGCTATGAATTCTATGCTATGAAAATTGAGCTAACAATGAATGCTAAATGAGTGCCAAAAACAAGATTGATCTCCCAATAGATGTCGATTCGCAAGAGCTTTGATTCTTCAATTCTAATTCGACAGCGTAGTTGTTCAAAAATATGAGATGATTTGCTAAGAGATGAAGCCTTAATTTATAGAAATCCAGGGCTTTGGAGGTGCATGGAGGAAAGCCATAAATCACTCAAATAACTTAGGTTGATTTTTGAGTTATCTGATCATGCAAGATAGTCAATTCTCAAAATCATGCAAAAACATGCAAAAATAGAGTTCAACTCCAATTTAGAGTTTAGATCAGCTTTTTGAACTCCAAAAGGATGTTGAGTTCGAAAAAGTCAACACTTGCATTGATTTTTTGATTTGGAGTTTAACTGTTTCTTTTGAATGTGCATAATAATTAAGAATTAAATAAATAAATAAAGTGATTTATCCTCAACTCAACTGATTTTTGAAAATAAATAATTAATTTATGGGTTAATTAACTATTTATTCAAACTTTTATTAAAAACTATATTATTAAATAATGACAATTTGCTTTAATTAATTAAATAAGAATTTAATCAATTAATCATAGGATTTTGGATTTATTGTCACAATTAAATAATATAATTAATAATAGATAGAATTAAATTTAATTAAACAATTAAGTGGCAAATATTAAATCTAATTAATTAAATATGAAAATATTCAATTAATCAAACTTAGGATAAAAGTGATTTATTGCCAAATAATCATTAAATTAAAGATAATTAAGATAATTAAGAATATTGCTAGGAATATTCTCCAATGTAGAATTTAAGATAATCAATTAGGATTTGATGATGTGCAGATGTGCCTTAGGTTAGGACTTCGATGTCGATTTCGTTCGATTTGAGGATGTAGGAGGTTAATGAACATATAGCCCATTTTTGGTGTATTATAATAAGATGGGGACAATGTGGAGGAAAGTGATATGGTGTGGAGGATGAAGGATGGAGAGATGGTGGATAAAGGATGTATGAAGTGGAAAGATGTTGTGTTCATTGTCCAAAGCATGCATGAATATTTTCATTGTATTTAGTACCTCTAGTTTTTTTTTATGAAGGGAAAAGGCATGAAAGTGGAAGGTGGATGGATAAGGGATATGGGATGGAGGTGTGAATAGGGTAAGGGATATGATATGGGGGATATAGATGGAACTATATAATAGATAATGGATGGAGAAAATGTATAGCATAATCAAGATCAAGGACATGGGAAGGTGTATAGACTCAAAGAGTATTATGAAAGATGGATTAAGGGAATGAATATGATGAGGACTATGAGATGGAGAATAGGGATTTCAAGATCAAATATGTGAAAATTGATGGAGTTATGAAGGAAAATGGATGGATAACGAGGAAGGGTTATGGAAGGTACATATGGATAGAGGGGATACATAGGATAGTCAAGATCAAAGATGTGAAAGGAAATGATAATGAGCTTAGACAGGACAATGGATGGTGAATAGGGAATGTGGAAGATATTTAAGGTATCATAGAATGGATGGATTACTCATGATACCTGTTTACTAGGTTTTCATCATGGTACTTGTCCAAGGTGCTTAGTTACCAAGTTTTTACCATTGGACAATTTTTTTTTTTCTTTTTCTTTTTTTGTATATTTTTTTTGACACTTTTTTTTTGGATAATGTTCCTTCAAAAAGATATGTTATGATTGGCCAAGGTTGTTGAAAGGTAAGCTCAAATATGCTAATAATGGTGATAGTAGGGGAAAGATATGGAGAATAAGGTAGATGATGGCTAAGGATTTATGCATAAGATGGGGTAAGAGGAATGAGAGGATATGATATGGAAGGATAAGGAGTAGATATAGGAGTTGGATATTGGATAGGGTATTGAAAGGTTTGTATGGGAGTAGGTGGAAATGATGAAAAGATCAACATTGACACACACCTTGAAGGGTAGTGGATAGGTGAAGGGAGAATGAATTGGCTAGCGTGATGTTTTGTTGTAGGAAGTGATCTAGATTTTGGGACACAAGGAACCAAAATAGATGGAGAGAATCGAAGATATTTGGAAGTATATGGAGTGCAAGTCTTTGGAAGCTTTAATGTCAACTTTGATTTTTCTTTTATATTCCAGTCCTTTAACAGAGACTTGGGAATCCACATGGCTTTTGAATTTTCTTTACATTTATGTGCTTTTGACCACAATTCTTCCATGATGGATTTAGGAACCCATAATTTATTTGATTTTCTTTTTTTTCTTGGAGGACCCTTGTGGTCTCTTGAGTATTTCCATTTTCTTTGTAGCCACATGTTGATTAGATAGGACATTGTGATCTTCATATGTAAGTGGATTCTTGTATTTCTAATTTTTATGTTGTGCATTCAAATTTCTTCCAAAAGACTTGGGAATTATGGATGAATGAGGTTCATACAATGGGTTTTGATGGATGGATGGAAATAAATCTCTCAAGGATGCATGTATTTGTTGATCTTGAGGCATGGTGGAAGAAATAAATGATGAGCTAGGAGTGAGACATATAGTGGATGGAGGAACATAATGACCTAAAATGGATGGAAGGGATGAATGGTTTAGCATTGGGATATAAGGGCCCAAAATGGATGAATGAGATGAAGGATTTCCTTTAGGGATATAGGGGACCAAGATGGATTTGGAAGATAATGAAGGAATATGTTTATGCTTGAATGGAGGTATATAAGGTGTACAATGGATATGAGGATCTGCAGAGTTAGCGATATCACCAAGGCTATCAAGTGTAAGGTCTCCTTGGTCCTCGAGAGTATCCTTAATAGAAATAAAAAGATCTTGAGGAGGAATGGGATCTTGTGAAGGATTAGGATCTTGTGATGGAGGATCAAGAAGGAGAGTGGGATCTTGTGGAGGATTAGTATCATGAGGGGAGTTAGGATGAATAATGGGATCTTGAGAGGGATTAGAATCATGACATGGAGATGAAGGGGTAATTTGATCTTGACTTTGGGGAGGATTATGTGGTGGAGTGAAAGGGATGGTAGGATCTTGTGATGGAAGGCCATCATGGAATGGAGTGGAGGAAAGGGGATCATGAGATGGGGTAATTTGATCTTGACATGAAGGGAGATTAGTGTAAGTGGATGTTAAGATTTGGGATAAAATGGTGTCATTGGATGAGCGGAGGAATGCCTTGATCTTGATTAGGAATGGGATCATGAGGTGGATCAAGAGGGATATGTGGATTGTGCAAAATAAGGGGATCAATGAGTGGAGGAATACTTGGATATAGATGATGAGAGGAATGCTTTTTAGCATACTTTGGGAAAATATATTGACATAGGTGGACTTGTGAGTATGATGTGATAGAGGAGTTGGGATCTTCAACTTTAATCTCTCCTTTGTCAATAAGGTCTTGGAATTTTTTTTAAAACTTTAAGCACTTCTTGATATCATGACCTTTGATGCAATGATAATCACAATATCATTTTCCTTATACCAAGTAGGTTTGGGTTGACTCTCATCAAATGGAATAGTGTTTGGAAAAACCATCATGTTTTGGTCAACAAGTAGGTGCAATATGACATTAAGAGGGTTTGCAAGGGGAGTGTATTGTCTAGATTTGGGTGATTTTAAAGCTATGGAGGATAGGAATGACGTGGATTTAGGAGGATGAGGATTGTGTGGAGGTTGAGGGTTAGTTGGAGGATTGGGGTTTGATGGTGGATGATAATTATGGATTTGGAGAAAGGGGGGAGGACACATGTCTTCAAAGGTTTTCTATTGATGTTCATTTTGCAAGATTAGAATGGTATTTCTAAGTTCTTCAATATCTTGGCAAGATTGGGTATGTTAGAGGCATGATGGGGGTGATGGAAGGAATCATGTGTGGATGGAGGATAATGAGGTGGATTTCCCTTGTAAAAGGTAGAAGAAGGATAAGTAATGTGATATGGATTGGGATTGGATATAACTTGAGGATTGATTTGGTAAGTGGGCTGGATTGGAGGTATAGTTTGAGGATTAGGGTTTAGCACTTTGAAGTCCTCAACCATTTTGTGAAACCAATCCCTATTCATGATGGTTGAATTAGAGATTTTGGATTGAATTAGAGGAAGATGATGCAGAGGAAGATTTGAATTAAGAAGGAAAGATTTGATGACAGATGAAATATGAACTTAGGACTAGGAGCAAGTTTGAATTTTGATTTAAAAGGGCAGGGCCTCAAAGATTTTGATATGATTGGATGATGGATTTGATTGATTTAGATGATAGGGCCTCAAGAATTTTTATCTATTTGATTTGATTTTGATTTTGGATATGCGAGGGCAGGGCCTCGAGGTTGGATTTGATTTGATTTGGATGATGATTAAATCCCAAAGATTATCATGGTGCTCCTAAGCCAAAAGTAGAAGATTAGAAGATGGTGTTGATAAGACTTGGATTAAGAATAGATAAAGTGGAAGGATATATTAAGGATTTTTAAAGACAAGTTGAATGGATGATATGATTGAATTAGAACATAGAAAGAAATAATGTAATGTGTATGTCTAAAATATTTCCATGGGTCTAGTACAATCAAAGAAACTTCAAATACATTCTACCTAAGGTCAAAAGGGAGGTGTTCCAAACTTTTCCCACAACACGATGCTCTTAGCCCCACAATTAAGTGGTTGAATAGCCTTTCCTAGGACTATGAAAGTTATGGATCAATTCAAAAATAACAATGCTCGCATTGCATGTCTTTCCACATTGCCATATTCAAGCTTTAGCATCCATGGAAACACATATGGTGAGTATCTTGGGGTGATCCAAATAAGTCCACTTGGATCAATCCTTGCACAAAGGAAGTTACACGACTAAAATGGTTGGCCTCTAAGTCCTTAGGTTTCTAGTAAGGTCCTCCATTCATGACTATCCCCTATAGTTTCACAAGCATAATTCAGGCCTATAACCCTACAAGCATCCAAAAAGTATAGTCTCACAAGCAAGATTTAGACCTCTCAGCCCTATACTAGATGAATGTACTTCCCTTTTAAACAAGTGCCGAATCAAATATAGTCTTTCTTAGCAAGATTTAGGCAACTAGGCCCTACACACACTACAAAATTAGGGGTCAAATTTTGACGCCACTACAATTTGTGTTTATTTTTGCAAGTGCCCTCGATGGTGTCATAATAGTGATGCTATCATCATAATTTTGACACCCATTTGGTTATAAACAAAAAAAAAGAAAAAGAAAGTGTCATTTATAATTTGTGAATTCAAAGAGTTGCCACGAAGATGACACTTCACTTTTGTGTGGTGCGAAGAGGGCATTCAAGTTTGGCATATGCGAAGAGGCAGACACCATGTGGGAAGAGGGCATTGGCACTTGAGGTAGGCATTCGAGCTTTATCTTCTCATTAAATCAATTTTAGTGGCATTGTTTACATCTTATCATTTGAAATGCTTGATGACCCATGAGCTTTGAGAGCTAGGGCATCATTGCTATTACCTTCAAGGCATTCTGTGAAGTGTTTGATCTCTCTTTATTTGATTTTCTATTGATATTCACTATGTGTGTACTCCTCGTTTATGATCATTTCATGAGGAAATGTCTTCGTGGCTTGTGGGCTGTAAGCTAGGGCATGATACATTGTTCAAGAGCTCACTGTTTAATACTGGCATTGTTTACATATTTTCATTTGGAATGCTTGATGACCTATGAGCTATGAGAGCTAGGGAATCATTGTTATTACCTTCAAGGCATTGTGTGAAGTGTTTGATCTCTCTTTATTTGTTTTCTATTGATATTCACTATGTGCGTACTCCCCATTTATGATCATTTCATGAGGAAATGTCTTGATGGCTCGTGGGCTGCAAGCTAGGGCATGATACATTGTTCATGAGATCATTGTTTAATAATGGCATTGTTTACATCTTTTCATTTGGAATGCTTGATGACCTATGAGCTTTGAGAGCTAGGGCATCATTTCTATTACCTTCAAGGCATTGTGTGAAGTGTTTGATCTCTCTTTATTTGTTTTGGTGTTGATATTCACTATGTGGTACTCCCTGTTTATGATCATTTCATGAGGAAATGTCTTGATTTCTCATGGGATGCAAGCTAGGGCATCATACATTGTTCATGAGCTCATTGTTTAATATCTGGCCAAACCATGTAAATGGTACCAGGCCAACCCAATCAGCCCAACAAAATATTTCATGTTTATCTTTGTCAAATACATTCATTCACCATTTTGTTCTTGTTCTTCACACAAATATTGCATCAAAAGCAATTGTAAATAATGATTCAAAGAAAAAAGAAACAACTACAATAGATCAAACCCCAAAAGTATACAGTCAACTATAATAGCTCATAGTCTCAATGAAATAAATAGTGTATAAAATAATATATGGTGCACAACAACAACAAGCATGCAATGACAACAATAACATTGCATGATAAAATTCAATACTCTTAGTTTTTATTCAAATCTATTCAAAACTTCTATCAGCTCGTTGTCCAATAGTTAAACTAACCTATGACTTCAAAGGAGGAATTATGAAATATAGTTGTAGGTAGTTATCTCTTCTATAATGATGGAGGAGGCAAAGGTAATGATCAATATATCAAATAGAGCACTGACCAATCAAATAGGGACATGAGGTGCTCAAACAATGAGCTCATAAAACAATATATTTAGTCTTAATAAAATCTTATAAAACAACATATATTGTGTGAAGTGTTTGATCTCTCTTGATTTGTTTTGGTGTTGATATTCACTATGTGGTACACCCCATTTATGATCATTTCATGAGGAAATATCTTGATGGCTCATGGGCTGTAAGCCAGGGCATCATACATTGTTCATGAGCTCACTGTTTAATATTGACATTGTTTACATCTTTTCATTTTGAATGCTTGATGGTCTGCGAGCTTTGAGAGCTAGGGAATCATTTCTATTACCTTCAAGGCATTGTATGAAGTGTTTGATCTCTCTTTATTTGTTTTGTTGTTGATATTCACTATGTGGTACTCCCCATTTATGATCATTTCATGAGGAAATGTCTTGATGGCTTGCGGGCTGCAAGCTAGGGCATCATGCATTGTTTATGAGCTCACTGTTTGAGCACCTCATGTCCCTATTTGATTGGCTGGTAATCAAATAGCGAGCTCATAAACAATGCATGATGCCTAAGCTCAAATTCAAAATAGTAAGTGTATTATTTTATTAAGACTAAATATATTGTTTTATTAAGATTTTATTAATACAAAGTATTTTGGGTTAGTTTAATGTTGTTTTATAAGATTTTATTAAGACTAAATATATGATGTAAACTCATAATTATACTTGATATATATATACTTCAAAGGAGGAATTATGAAATATAGTTGTAGGTAGTTATCTCTTCTATAATGATGGAGGAATAAAAGGTAATGATCAATGAGGTTGCTGCTATTAGATCATACATTAACACACTTACTATTTTGAATTTGAGCTTAGGCATCATGCAATGTTATTGTTGTCATTGCATGCTTGCTGCTGTTGTGCACCATATATTGTTTTATACATTGTTTATTTCCTTGAGACTATGAGCTTGGTTTTTCTTTCAGAAGTGTATGGCTTGACCATGCACATGCATAATTGTAGATGAGGATCAGTAATAGGATGCCATTCATTTCTTAGATATTTTTATCTAACCCCCATCTCTCTTTTCTTTTCAGGTTCTAGATCACATAGGGGCACACTAGATTCATACCCAGGTCCAAAATTCACCACTTCAGGCAATGTTTGGCACCCTTATTATTTATGTTCATCCTCTTATGTATGCTTGTACTCTTGCATTTTCTTCTAAAATTTATTTTCCTTGTATAGTATATACAAGTCATTTTTCATATATATACATGTAATCTTTAGATGCAAAAATTTATTTTCCTTTACATGTATCTTTGCATGAAATGAACACAAATTAAACAAGATCATCTAATAATGCAAACTAGGGTACTTGATGTTACATAGACCTTTCTATAGCTTTGACCTAGGCCCTCCTAGAATCAAAGAGGCTAATCTCCTAGCTTTAAGGGTGCTATCCTAGTCCCCTTCTAAGAAGTTTCAAAATCCTCCTTTCTCTGTTCAGTCTATGACACCAAGAATATGATAAAGTTCACTATTCTAGGAACCTCTCTGTCCCTTCTAAAAAGTTTTGTCTGTTGTCTGGCCTAAAAAGGCTACTAGGTTTAGTAGGCCTAATTGACCTTTTTCTGCTAATAACTCCAAACTTCTCTGAGAAAAGCATCCAACTAATTATGGATTCGAATACCCTTTTGGGAGGGCTTTAAGATTTTGTTGGTCTCCTTTTCCCATACTATCTATATAGGGCCTATTGAAAATGGGGCTATAAATGAGGGTTTGGTAACTCACTATTTGTAACAGTGAGGGTTTAGTATTTTCCCTTGTATCCACAATCCCCTAAGCTCTCTTTGCATTGGAGATGCTTGATCATGCATCTAACCTCCCCTCCACATCATTTTATTGAGGCTTTGAGTGCCCTTAATCACTCCATCTGCTCAGCAACAACACACTAACCCCTAACCAAACATTGATAGCTTGCCTAGGGAATCAGTTTATAGATACATCCTAAACCTTCTAGGGACCCTCCTTTGCACAACATATATTATAGGGAGTCTAGAAAAATATCCCATAGACCCATATAGATTTTACGATGGGAAAGTTCTCTAGCACTCCATTATTCAAAGCTCTGTCAGTAGTAACCCGAGACAGGCCAAAATAAAGAAAACTATGAAGACTAACTCAAAACTGAAATGAAATGCTACATAACTATCCTAGGAATTGAAAAAAATTAACAATCATCACATGAAAACACTACAGTTAGATATTCAATCCATCTCTTATCTCTGTCAACACAAAAATGTATATCTCTGTAAAAGGAAAACTAGTTACATAGTCTAACTGCAACCAAAAGTTTTCTCTTCATACTGCACTCTTACCTATGCCTCAAATTATGGTTTTCAAAGCTTAAATAGCTCCCTCCTCAGTGTTAGGGCCCATGGATTTGGCTAGCTATCTATTGAGCCAGTTACATGCTTTTGCAAGAAAAATTGTCATGACAACTTTCAAAGTTGTCAAGCAACTTTTGGTGGATAGATAAACCACCTACACACACCTCAAAAGCACTCAATCCTTGATTGAGTAAGGGTCATAAAGGCCATTTTCAAACCTCTAAAATATTAAAGAGGCCATTTTTTCAACTTTAGAACACTATCCTATGATAGGCAACCTAGCAAAGTTGGCTAAGACTGCTGCAACTAGGCTCCAAAAGATAGACCAAGGACTCAAAAGAACAAAGAAGAATAAACACTAGCTAGCACACCTAGAGAGACCAAATAGGCTTCTCCCTAACCTAGTGGCTTGGCTAAGGCCACTACAAGCCAAAATTTAGGAACACTAGGTACCAAACATCCCTACCTAGGTGCCCTCACCAGTACTGTAGTCCTTTTGAATCTTAGGATGACATCTCAATTGGGAAAGGCAAACCGAAAGATTTCATAGACCAATAACAACCAAGGCATGTGGGTGCTCTTATATTGTACAATTATACTCATAAAATATATGTATGGTTATAAAATTTCATGCATTGAAATTTTATAACATAGTTCCTCTTCATCAAAATAGAATGGAAGTGGTGATTCAATGCATCTACCCACATTCTATGTGCTTTGAGCCAATGAAATTTTTATCATTGTTGGTATACAGATTTTCCTTCTTACTAAACCTTAACAATTCAGAATACTCTAGCCCAATATGAAGGAAAAACTCATACAACAGTTGAGTTAGTCACTCATGACTAAACTCTCTGTGATCAAAGGAGAAGCTACCTTATAAAATAATCAATCTTGACAGCTCACTTATTTGAAAAGAATGAAAGCAATAAAAACATATAGAGATATAATTTTCACCTAAAAGTACTAAAGGATTTTTCAAAGTAACTCAAATAAAATAACCACTGAAGGATTAACACTCTGAGAAAAGATATTTTCACAATTATCCCAGCCAACTGAATAAGACTGTAAATAACTTCCCAGAAAGATCGATGCAACATAAACTGAAATAAGATTGAAAAATGGATGTTTAAGCTTGAAACACATACACAGATGGCAGCAACATGAAATCAATTCCAACTAAAATCCATAAACATGTATTAATAGACACACTGATCTGATAAGATACTGCTATTTGTTATATATATCAATTGATGCTATATTATGAGTTTCAATACAAAATATCAACCATTTAACGAAAGTATTGCAGATAATATTAAACTATATGTTTCTATAACCAGAGAACCAACCCCTTTAAGTTCCTTCAAAAATATATTTATAGCCACACAGGGCATAATCAGTTTCTAAACTAAAAAGCCTAATCTTGAAAAAGAAACTAACAACTTGGAACCACCCAGAACTATCTTTCAAAACTAATAAAAAATAAATTATCTTTTCTTGGCTTCAGCATTGATGGTGGCCTCCTTTCCTTTACACTCCTCTGACCATTCCTCAAAGCTCACTGTGAATCTCTCTAACAACTCCTTTTTTGGTGAAGAAATGAGGTCTAGCCTTTGTTCCTAGATTTCCTTGCAATTTTGTAACTGCTCCAACTTCGAACTCAGTATCTTCACTTGTTCTTCATCGATTAGGACCAGTGATTGCACCCTAGCAATAACTTAGCAGTCTTTGGGTACTATTTCTTTGGCATCTTTTACCTCTTTTTCCCCTTGAATGAATGACTCATTAATCTCTGCTATATCAATTTCTATTTTTGCTTCACCTTCAGATAAGTTATAGATACAGTTTATGTGGGTTTCAAGAACCTCTTCAACACAAGAAATTGCTTTTAAAACTTGCTCCGATTCTTCAATACCCTGTGCCATCAGAGAACATTGCCATTCCTTCTTAACCTTGGCTATGAACAAGAGACCATTACCTGCACTAGGAATCTTTTTCTCAGACATAAATTTCTCTATGCCATAACTGAAGACTTCATCCATGTTGGCTATTGCTATCTCTAGACTATCCCTTCTTCGACCTTCCTAGAGCTTGATTTTAGCCTCCAAAGAAGATACCAGTTTAGAGGACTATTTAGTCAAGTCTTCATAGGTTTGAGCAAAGTGTTCAACCATCCCTTTAACCTCTTCCATCCAATTATAGAATGCCTTAGAGAGAGACCTCTCTTTATGCACCTGGTCAAGAAACTTTTGATTGTCTAGAGACTTGACATCTAGATTTGAAGGTACAATTGCCAAAGGTTGAGGAATAGGGTTTTGCAATTGCTGAATATACTTTTCCATTTCACATAAGGCTTGTTTTAGCTTAGCCTTGTCTTTAGCATCCTTTAGCACCCTATGGTTGATCTTTTTATTTGCAGAATTTAGAATCTTCAAATTGGCAGCCCTAGAGGATACCCCTAGATCCACTTTATCTATGGTGAAATCCTGTTTAGTGACTTCGGTACTAGTTTTATTGGAATTAGGTTTGAAAATCTCTACAACCCAATGACCTGTGGTTGGGTCCACATCCACCATGGATTCTATTTTTGGTTTCTTTTCTCTAGGAGATTTCCTGAGATATTTACTAACCAAATCTCCAATAGGAATTGAAGAAGACACAATGTTCCTCTTCTTACTTACAGTTAAGTCCAACCAATTCAAAGAAGTAGGGGTGATGTTTTGCATGGAAACTATGGAACTTGGATTTCTCGGGTGACAGGTTCTTTCTGACCTGAACTATTAACACCTCCAACTGGTGTTGAATCCATGGAGACTGCTTTACTTTTTTTTAATCTTTTGAACTTCCTGGGCTCCTCAGTGTTAGAATCTAACACAATGCAACAAGGAGGCTTAGTCCTTTCACTTCTTTTACTTTTCTACCTTGGAAACTTCACAAGATCATCAGAAACTAGCTCTGGATCTTCTTTAATTCCTGAAAGAATTGATACACCTGTAGAAAGCAATGGATCAGTCTTATTAGTTAGTATAGGAGAAGATTCAATTTTGGAAGTCCTTGGACTCTTTCTAGTTTCCAGCATAGGCGTAACTAGGATTCTCTTCCTTAGCGCTTTAAGCCATTGTTCTATTTTCTTGAAAACTTCTTTGGTTAAAGATTTTACATTGTCTTCTTCCTCTGCCAGCCAATCAATTTTTTGGACTACCATTTCTGCTTCTAGCTCAACATTTTATGATTCCAATACATCAACATCTTCATTTTTGATACCCTTTATGTTGAAAGGAAACTTTAAAGAAGTGATTTATTCAAAGGAAAACCTAGAACTCAGTCTTTTGGTAACCTCAACTTCATCTATAAAATCTTCCCAATAATCTTCCAGGGCTGGTTGATGAAGAAAACTGACATCTACTCTGAAATGATTTTCAACAAAACCTTTACTATCAAAGTAATTTCTTGCTTGATAAGGCTGAAAATTCATTTCCTTTAATTCATTGATTAAGAAGCAAAATCATGCATCAATTTGAACTTATAATGCCCTATCTCTAATGGGAAGAAAGCACTGATACCCCTTTTGACTTTGTACTTTTTCTCAACCATTAATAACTGTCTCCCTATTTCAAGAAGAATACACTTATCTGGGAAATACCTGTCAAGCTTTAATGGAGCATCGTTGAAGCCTCCTACTCTTAAATAAGTAAAAGTAGGGAATTGAATATAAAAACTTCCATTGATTTTCACAAATTCCATGGCTTCATCAGATGGCCTGCAATTAGGTTTCCCTCCCAGTTCAAACACCAATTTAGATGCAAAGGTATCATGTATTTTCTTGAAACCCATGAAATGTTTTTCTTTCTGCAAAAGAGGGTAATATTCATAGATAGGCATACTACTATTCCATTCTTCCTGAGGCAAACCATCCCAGATTTTGTAAATAGCAAGAAAATAGAAGAGATAGGAGGACATGTAAAAGCTAGAAACTAAAGCTGGTCGAGACAAAGCCTCATGTAACCGCTCAGCTATAATTTCTGCCCAGTCAATGGCATGACCAGCATCTAAGATGGTCTGAACAAAAATATACATCTAGTCTTCCCAGTTGGTGTCTATTGGATTTCCTTTAACCCTATTCAACATTACCATTATGTCCCTAACCTCCTTGTATAGGTGATCTTTTCTCAGTGGTCTAGGCAAATGAGACCCCCCCTTTTCTACATTGATTAGCCAATCTCTTGCTATATTATTCCTATACTCCTTTCTATTCTTCTCAAAATATTCTATTGCTTTGTTGATACTCTAGTCACTGTATATTTCAATAGGCGGGATCCTAAGAGTGGCCATCACTACTATTATGTCAACATTTAGTAGAACTTCACCACTCTTGGTTTTAATACACCTCTCAATCTTGCAATAATGGTTACGACATTCTATGACTAGCTCCGGGCATCGAATCACATCATGAAAACCTACGGCCTCTAATAAACCACTCTCTACAATTCTAACAAACATATCTTCATCAATTGTCTCCCTTAATCTCAAAACAATCTCGCGAATATCATCATCTATAATATTTGTATCCATCATTTTGGGAAAACAACAACTAACTGGAGAGAATCTATTTTCTTTCAGGAATTTCACTTTGGAAGAAGACATACTGAAAAATAACCTTGCAAAATTCTAAGGAGACACCTCTTTAAAATGCAGAAGCTCAAATGAAGTACAAAGCCAAGGTTACTAGAAACTCACCGTTCTTCTACCTTTTGGGAATGTTACCTTCGCAGCTCCTAAAAATGCCTCCGGAAAATAACAAAGAAGAACAAGGAAATGTAGAGAAAAGATAGAGTAAATACACACTTGTTTCAAATTCCCATCACTTCACAATAACTGCCATTAATTCACTTTTCACGCCGCAATAAATGAAAATAGCCTATCCCACACACTTCCTTTTTGGTAAATACATCCTCGAGCTAAAGTGGCACCATCTTTTTAGTCACATCAATCATTTCTTCATTAGCTGATAAATATTTGGCTCATGTTTCATATACAGATATTATTACATCTCAAAAATTGAACTTTGAACCATGGAGAAAGGGTTCAAAGTATATGATTCATGATGTTTTAATTATTTATGCACGTAAGACAATAAGGTGGGACCCAAAAGCTTAAATGACAGACTCAGAAGACCCTTTGTGAAAAACTCGTAGAAGTGCATATTCTATCATGAACTTTGAACTGAGAAACTGGGGTTCAAATTTCAAAACCAAATTTAACCTTTGCACATTAACATATGAAAGCTGTACATGAGACATAACATATACATAGTTCTTTGTGGGGAAATATATATTGAACTTTGAACCTTGAATTGCAAAGGTTCAAGTTCAAAGTTCAAAGTTCAATTTACAATTTAAACTTTGACAGTTTCAAAGAAAGATAGCCATAAGGGAAAAAAATTATTCTATGGGCAACAGGTGGCTCCGACTGGGGAATAGGGCTATGAAGGACTAAACAAGGGATCCATGCTCTCTAGTTTCACACTAAGCAGAAAGACAACACATGCTACTAACCTAAAGCATAACAAAAACTTATATACAAGGGAAATCTGAAACTATCTACAACTCAAAAAGCTTTAGATCTTGCCCATTATAGGATAAAGGCATCTCGGTTCCATTAGCATACCTGAGCTTGAAAGAATTTGGTCCCAACACTTGACTAATTTCAAGAGGCCCCTTCCAAAGGGACTCAAATTTTCCGTGGGCACCTCTTGGTTCTCTTCTTTTATCCCACAACAAAACTTTATCATTTTCCATAAACTTCCTAGGCTTGGCTCATTTATCAAATATCTTCTTCACACGAGATTGATGTAGGGCTATTTGTTTCACCATTTCTTCCTGTTCTTCTTGAATTTTTCTTAGGTACATGATTCTTTTATCTAATCCATTAGAAAAAGTTTGATCTTCAATCACTTTCTGCAATTTAAAGGTTGACAGCTCCAGAGGCAATGAGAGTTGAGCCTCTACCCCATAGACTAGTTCAAACTGAGTCATACCAATAGCTCTCTTAGGAGATGTACAATCAGCCCAAAGAGCTTTGGACAATTTCTTATGCCAGTCTCTAGAATTTTCACTCACTAGCTTTTTCATAATGTTAATCAAGTTTTTATTGGTAGATTCCGCTTGCCCATTACCTTGAGGAAAGTAATAAGATGAATGTACTAATTAAATTCCATTATTATAATAGAAAATTTTCATATCTTGAGAAGAAAATTTATGTGCATTATCAGCGACAATCTTTGTAGGAACACTGAACCTGACCAAAATATTCTCTTTCAAAAAAGAACAGACCACTTCAGTAGTAGTTTTTCTCACTGCAACAGCCTCCACCCATTTAGTGAAGTAATCTGTAGCTGTTACAATGTGGGTATGTCCAGCACTGGATGGGGGATTTATTGGCCCTATAAAATCCAAGCCCCATTGTTTGAAAGGCTCATTAATAATTACAGGTCTTAAGGGTAAGGCTGCTAAATGTGGTTTTCCTGAAAATAATTTGCATTTTTGACATTGTCTCACCCATTTATAGGCATCTTTAAATATTCTAGGCCAATAATAACAATTCCTCAAAATTTTGAAAGCAGTTATCGTGGAAGAAAAATGCCAACCACATGCTTCGTTGTGGAAGGACTGAAGCAACTTCTTCTGCTGATCTTCATCTACACATTTGAGAAACATTCCATCCAAACCTCTTTTGTATAGGATATAATCCACTATAACATACTTAGCTTCTTTAAGCTTCAAATTCCTCTATTCCTTTGATGTAAGATGTGCCAGACATTCTCCATATGTGAGGTAGTAGGCTATATCAGAGAACCATGTGCCTTTCAGTCCTGTAAATAGAGTCAATGGGATATCACCTTCAGGAATCACCTCATTCTCAGTAATTAACTTACACAGACCTTGACCCCTAACCAACATGGTTGGTTTAATCTCTAAATCAAACTCTTGAACTTTGGCTACCCAGTTAGCTCTCTTATTCATAGACACCTTTTGTTGGGTTAGGATACTCTTGATTGCAAAACTTGGAACATACACTATGGAATGAGAATACAAAATATAGTACCTAAATTGTTTGATGGCCTTTACTACTGCATAAGCTTGTTTTTTAGTGGATGAATATTTCAATTCATGATTCTTTAAAGGAACACATAAAAGAGATAGGTACCTCTTCATCTTCCTCATTCTTCTGTAATAGGAAACCTGACATGGTGTGCTCAGATGCATAGCAATGTATTATAAAATCTTTGTGAAAATTTGGGTGAGCAAGGACTGGAGCCTGAGCAATTGCTTCTTTAACCTCATCAAAAGACTTTTTAGTCTCATCATTCCATCTGAATGCCTAAACTCGCTCAACAAATTAACCATAGGTCTAGTTGTTTCTGAAAAATTTAGCTCAAATTTCCTCAAGAAATTGATTTGTCCGAAAAAGGACCTTATTCCACTCCTGTGAGATGGAAAACACAATTTTTGAATTTCTTGCACCCTCTCTAGATCTATTGCAATTCCCTTTTCTGAAACTATATGACCTAGTAACTTTCCTTTAGTTACACAGAAAATTGATTTCTTAGGATTTAGAGATATCCCCTGGTTCCTACATTCTTGAAGAATGAGCTTCAGATCTTTAGAATGTTTCTTTCTTCTACGAGAGAAAAGAGTCATTTCATCAAGATACACCATAATTACCTTGTTCATCAGGTGACTGAAGGAGGAATTCATAGCCCACTCAAAAGTTGCTCCTGCATTTATTAGTCCAAATGGCATTCGATTATATGCAAACGTACCCCAAGGAGTAGTGAATACAGTCTTGTGTTGGTCTTCTAGGGCCACACTAATTTGGTTATACCCTGAAAACCCATCTAGCATAGACATCATTTCAGACCCTACCACCATTTGAAGAATATGATCCATATTGGGAAGAGAAAAATTGTCTTTCAAACTAGATTGATTAAAATTTTTGAAATCAACGCAAATTCAGATTTCTCCATTCTTTTTGCGAATAGGAACTATGTTCACTACCCATGTTGAATGATAGATCAGATAAATTATTTTTTCCTTAAGCATTTTGTCAACCTCTCAGAAGATGGCATCAGGAAATCTGGGGTTATAATTTCTCAATTTCTATCTAAAAGGTTTAGCCCTTGGCTTTAAAGGAATATGATGCTGGAACTTACCTTTTCTGAAATCCTTTAAATCCTCATATGACCATGCAAACACATCCTTGAAATCTTATAACAGTTTCATAAATACCTCCTTCTCAATAGGGCTACAACACATAACTAAGTTGACAAACTTAGGATCCTCATTGCTACCTATATTGATCTTTTCATAACTACCATGTTGTTCTTCTTTTTCATTATCAGCATGACCTATGAAATAATCCCTAGAATCAAACAGTTTCTCCATATTTACAAGACCCTTAGGAATGTGATTTCCTTTTAATTGAAAAACCTCTTCCTCTTTTTCAACCTTCTCATCATAGTATAACTCTTGACATTCAGATTCAGATCCTTCAAAGAAAATAGAAGAAAAATTTTCCATACCTTGAAGAAAAGATAGCACATGAGCATCATCACTGAAAACTTGCCAAGAATTAGAATTGTCTGGAACATTGAGTCGATGAATGAACTCAATGGTATACTAATCACTATCAAAATTGGGGTGAGGAATTAAAAGTGCTGTAGAACTGGCTAGAGTATCTGCCCTAGAATTCTCTTCTCTAGGAATGGAATAAATAGAAAAAGCTTGAAATCCTTCTATCTTATCCTAGACTCTGTTTCTGTAGTGCTTCATTCTATCATTCCTAACTGCATACTTCCCTCTCACTTGTTTCACAATTAGCTTAGCATCCCCTTTTTCCTTAAGCATTTTGATACCTTTTCTTTTTGCTTCTTGAATCCCAAGTAACAGAGCTTCATACTCTGTAGTATTATTAGTATTCTCAAACTCAAGTTTATAAGAAAAAGGGAATTTTTCTTTATTAGGTGATATCAAAACCACTCCAGCACCTGAATTGGTGGATGAACAGCTACCATCAAATTCTAAAGTCCATAGCTCTTCATCATCATTCTCTTTCATGACCTCAATCTCTGGCATGATGAAATAATTTGAGAAATCAGTTTCTTGGTACAAAATCTCAGACTTAGGATCATTAGAGGGGAAAACTATGTACTCACACTTAGTCTCAGGTTGTAGAGTAACCTTTTTATCCCCAATGGGAACAACAGCTTGTGACCAGTCTAATTTAATCTCTCCACCCAAATCTTTATAGAATGTTCTGCTCAAGAGCATACCATAACTTGTAGGTATGTCAACAACCAGAATAGTCAATTTAAGCCTCTTGTCAGGGAAAGCTGCTAAAGCAACTTGAGCATCTTTGATTTGGCCAATCAAAGGAACTTGCTTGGAATCCGTAGAGTAGAACCTACCAAAAGTCTTTGTCAAGGGAAGATCAAGGGCTTTTTCTACTGAGGAGGGCATAATATTGTCAGAAGCTCCAGAGTCTATAATACAATTACTAAGCTTGTGACCATGTATAAACAAAGATACATAAAAGGGCTCAAGTTTAAATAGAACAGAGGTAGGCTCTAAGGTTTCAAGATTAATGATGGGCTCTTTCATCTCAAGCTGTTTGATCTTAGGTTGTTTTACATCTGATTCAACAAAGATTTCCTTAGTAGATATGGTGTTCGCTTGATTAGATTGATCAATTGGAGATGAACCTTTTACATAAGCAACCAATTTGTCTAATTCACTAGGATTTGACTTCAAATATTCAGCCAGGGATATCTAAATTTTAGTAGACTTATAGAATTCTATAAAATCAAAAGTTGGTTCAAAATCTAACCTTTTAAGGATTTTAATTCCTACAGGTTCATTCCCTAGAGTCTTCATGCTGCTGCTAGCTTGACTTATTGGTTCCTTGTCTCTCTTGCCTTGGGATGGAGATGGAGAGTGACTATGAAATTTTCCACCTTGTTGTTCTTGAGTAAGCACTGAACATGAAGGATGTTCTACAGTTGTAAGAATGTCACCACCTCATTCTGAGTTAGACTCATATTCGAGATAATAACTTACGGAGTTACCAAGTCCTTTAGAGTTATCTTCATTTTTAGGTATTTCTACAATGGTCTCTTTATTAGCTTCCATCTGCTTGTACGACACCATCTCAGGACAAGAATCAACATCATGCTCATCAGTCAAGTGAAAGATACACATGTTACTCTTAGCGGGAGGTGCTTCAATTTGAAGTCTAGGTTGATGTGTTAAGGTATTTGTTTGCTTCACATAGTTTCCTATTCCTTGACCTCCATATCTTCTAGGAATGTCTTGATATGGAGCTAGGGCAGCCTTTGGTAATTGTTGTTTTACAGTAATCATATCATTGACTAATCTTTGAACCACATGATCAAAAGAACCTGATGTGGAAGCCTAATTACTAGGAATCTGAACCTCTCTTCTCCATTTCCCAGTAGTAATCATATCATCCTCAAGCTCTACTGCTAATGCTCGGGTAGCTGCCAAGTCTACTACTCTTCCCCTTCTAAGATGGAAACTGATATCAGGAGGCATAGCATTTACAAAGAAGTCTTTTTTTTTTTCATTACTGGGGTGATGAGCGAGAGGGATTTGCTACAAGAGCTTATTAAATTTAGCTATGAATTCCTGCATAGGCTCTTGCATCTCTTTCTTTAATTGGGAGAGCTGCAATAATGAGTGTTCATCATTAGTCGCTTTAAAGAAAGCCATGAAAGTCATTCTCATACCATTCCAAGTTGTTATGGATCCATTGGGGAAATGATGAAACCATTCTACAGCAACTTCAGTCAAAGATGGTACAAAAAGATGTATTGCTACATCTTCTGTGCCCACACCTATCACACTGCATGCAGTATTAAAAGCATTAATGTGATCACTTGGGGAAACTTTACCATCACCACTAAATTTGGGAAAAACATCCCTGGCACCTTTGGGCAAGGCTTGTAAGTTGAAATTTGATAGATCCAAAGGACCAACCTGAGCGCCCCATGGTTGATTTTGGGCCATGACTGGCAAGACAATAATTAGAGGCTGAGGATTAAAGAAAGATGGGGTTACTGTACTGGATAATGTAAGGGCTTGAAAACCAAAAATGGGAGTGGAGGATTTGATAGGTGAAGAGGCTCTACTAGTCGTTTAGATTTTTCTTCTTACTGGAATATCAAGGTTAAAACCTAATCACTCAAGGGATTCAAAATCTTTATCAACCAATTCTTTTTCTCTATCCCCTTGAGTATATCTCCTTTCTACCAGCTTAATGGTTAAGGCTATAATAGAGATAAAAAGATAAAGAAAAATCTATCCTCTAGGTCTTTGGGCTGCTCTATTTTCTAAAGCAGCTGGTTGAGCCAAAGGCAAATGTCTCAACCACTCTCCAATTTCCTCTTCTTCTTCAATTACTAATCTCACTTGTTGGTATTGTTGACCACTTGTCCTTAATTTCTAGGCTTTATCATTCAGATCAACAATAATGTCCTCTTGTGTATCATTGAAGTGAAGATTAGGTTGTAACACTAGGGGAAGCTCTTGCTAGCTAGGAATTACCTTAGCACGTAGCACCATAACTAACCATTTAAATGAGAAAAGTTATCCTCTGGTCTACTTTGTAAGTATTCCCCAGTAGAGTCACCAAAAATCTGTTGGTATAGAGATTTTCCTTCTTACTAAACCTTAACAATTCAGAATACTCTAGCCTAATATGAAGGAAAAACTCATACAATAGTTGAGTTAGTCACTCACGACTAAACTCTCTACAATCAAAGGAGAAGCTACCTTATAAAATAATCAATCTTGATAGCTCACTTATTTGAAAAGAATGAAAGCAATAAAAACATATAGAGATATACTTTTCACCTAAAAGTACTAAAGGCTTTTTCAAAGTAACTCAAATAAAATAACCACTAAAGGATTAACACTCCAAGAAAATATATTTTCACAATTATCCCAGCCAACTGACTAAGACTGTAAATAACTTCCCAGAAAGATCGATTCAACATAAACTAAAATAAGATTGAAAAATGGATGTATAAGCTTGAAATACATACATAGATGGTAGCAACATGAAATCAATTCCAACTAAAATCCATAAACATGTATTCACATACACACTGATCTGATAAGATACTACTATTTTTTATATATATCAACTGATGCTATATTATGAGTTTTAATACAAAATATCAACCATTTCATGAAAGTATTGTAGATAATATTAAACTATATGTTTCTGTAACTAGAGAATCGACCCCTTTAAGGTCCTTCAAAAATATATTTATAGCCATGCAGGGCATAATCAATTTCTTAACTAAAAAGCCTAATCTTGAAAAAGAAACTAACAACTTGGAACCACCCAGAACTATCTTTCAAAACTAATAAAAAATAGATTAGCTTTTCTTGGCCTCAACATTGATGGTGGCCTCCTTTCCTTTACAATCCTCTGACCATTCCTCAAAGCTCACCGTGAATCTCTCTACAAGCTCCTTGTTTGGTGAAGAAATGAGGTCTAGCCTTTGTTCCCAGATTTCCTTTCAATTTTGTAACTACTCCAGCTTTGAACTCAGTATCTTCACTTGTTCTTCATAGATTAGGACCAGTGATTGCACCTTGGCAATAATTGAGCAGTCTTTGGGTACTGTTTCTTTGGTGTCTTTTACCTCTTTTTCCCTTTGAATGAATGACTCATTCATCTCTGCTATATCAAATTTTTTTTTTTCTTCACCTTTAGATAAGTTATAGATACAGTATACGTGGGTTTCAAGAACCTCTTCAACACAAGAAACTGCTTTTAAAACTTGCTCTAATTCTTCAATACCCTGTGCCATCAAAGAACATTTCCATTCCTTCTTAACCTTGGCTATGAACAAGAGACCATTACCTACACCAGGAATCATTTTCTCAGATAGAAATTTCTCTATGCCATAATTGAAGACTTCATCCATGTTAGCTATTGCTATCTCCAGACTGTCCCTTCTTCCTTCCTAGAGCTTGATTTTAGCCTCCAAAGAAGATACCAGTTTAGAGGACCATTTAGTCAAGTCTTCATAGGTTTGAGCGAAGTGTTCAACCATCCCTTTAACCTCTTCCATCCAATTATAGAATTCCTTAGAGAGAGACCTCTCTTTGTGCACCTGGTCAAGAAACTTTTGATTGTCTGGAGACTTGACATCTAGATTCAAAGGTACAATTTCCAAAGGTTGAGGAACAGGGTTTTGCAATTGCTGAATATAATTTTCCATTTCACATAAGGCTTGTTTTAGCTTAGCCTTGTCTTCAGCATCCTTTATCACCCTGTGGTTGATCTTTTTATTTATAGAATTCAGGATCTTCAAAGTGGCAGCCCTGGAGGATACCCCTAGATCCACTTTATCTATGGTGAAATCCTGTTTAGTGACTTCGGTACTAGTTTTATTGGAATTAGGTTTGAAAATATTTGCAACCCAATGACCTGTGATTGGGTCCACATTCACCATGGATTCTATTTTTGGTTTCTTTGCTCTAGGAGATTTCCTGAGATATTTACTAACCAAATCTCCAACAAGAACTGAAGAAGACACAACATTCCTCTTCTTACTTATAGTTAAGTCCAACCAATTCAAAGAAGTAGGGGTGATGTTTTGCATGGAAACTGTGGAACTTGGATTTCTCGGGTGACAGGTTTTTTCTGACCTGAACTATTAACACCTCCAACTGGTGTTGAATCCATGGAGACTGCTTTACTTCATTTTAATCTTTTGAACTTCCTGGGCTCCTTAGTGTCAGAATCTAACACAATGCAACAAGGAGGCTCAGTCCTTTCACTTGTTTTACTTTTCTGTGTTGGAAACTTCACAAGATCATCAGAAACTAGCTCTGGATCTTCTTTAATTCCTAAAAGAATTGATACACCTGTAGAAAGCAATGGATCAGTCTTATTAGTTAGTACAGGAGAAGATTCAATTTTGGGAGTCCTTGGACTCTTTCTGGTTGCTAGCATAGGCGTAACTAGGATTCTCTTCCTTAGGGCTTTAAGCCATTGTTCTATTTTCTTGAAAACTTCTTTGGTTAAAGATTTTACATTGTCTTCTTCCTCTGCCAGCCAATCAATTTTTTGGACTACCATTTCTACTTCTAGCTCAACATTTTATGATTCCAATACATCAACATCTTCATTTTTGATACCCTTTATGTTGAAAGGCAACTTCAAAGAAGTGATTTGTTGAAAGGAAAACCTAGAACTCAGTCTTTTGGTAACCTCAACTTCATCTATAAAATCTTCCCAATAATCTTCCAGGGCTGGCTGATGAAGAAAACTGGCATCTACTCTGAAATGATTTTCAACAAAACCTTTACTATCAAAGTAATTTCTTGCCTGATAAGGCTGAAAATTCATTTCCTTTAATTCATTGATTAAGAAGGCAAAATCATGCATCAATCTGAACTTATAATGCCCTATCTCCAATGGGAAGAAAGCACCGATACCCCTTTTGACTTTGTACTTTTTCTCAACCATTAATAACTGTCTCCCTATTTCAAGAATAATACACTTATCTGGGCAATACATGGGAAGCTTTAATGGAGCATTGCTGAAGCCTACTACTCTTAAATAAGTAAAATTAGGGAATTGAATATAAAAACTTCCATAGATTTTCACAAATTCCATGGCTTCATTAGATAGCCTGCAATTAGGTTTCCCTCTCAGTTCAAACACCAATTTAGATGCAAAGGTATCATGTATTTTCTTGAAACCCATGGAATGTTTTCCTTTCTACAAAAGAGGGTAATATTCATAGATAGGCATACTACTGTTCCATTCTTCATGAGGCAGACCATCCCAGATTCTGCAAATAGAAAGAATATAGAAGAGATAGGAGGAGATGTAAAAGCTAGAAACTAAAGCTGGTTGAGACAAAGCCTCATGTAACTGCTCAGCTATAATTTCTGCCCAGTCAATGGCATGACCGGCATCTAAGATGGCCTAAAAAAAAATATACATCCACTCTTCCTAGTTGGTGTCTATTGGATTTCCTTTAACCCTATTCAACATTACCATTATTTCCCTAACCTCCCTATATAGGTGATCTTTTCTCAGTGGTCTAGGCAAATGAGACCCCTCCTTTTCTGCATTTATCAACCAATCTCTAGCTATATTATTCCTATACTCGTTTATGTTCTTCTCAGAATCTTCTTTTTCTTTGCTGATATTCCAGTCACCTTAGATTTCAATTTTAATACACCTCTCAATCTTGCAATAATGGTTGCGACATTCTATTACCAACTTCGGGCATGGAATCACATCAGGAAAACCTGTGGCCTCCAATTAACCACTCTCTACAATTCTAACAAACATAGCTTCATCAACTATCTCCCTTAATCTCAAAACAATCTCTCCAATATCATAATCTATAATAGTTGTATCCTTCATTTCGGGCAAACAACAACTAACTGGAGAGAATCTATTTTCTTTCAAGAATTTCACTTTGGAAGAAGACATACTAAAAAATAACCTTGCAAAATTATAAGGAGATACCTCTTTAAAATGAAGAAGCTCAAATGAAGTACAAAGCTAAGGTTACTGAAAACTCACCGTTCTTTTGCCTTTTGGGAATGTTACCTTTGCAACTCCCAAAAATGCCTCCGAAAAATAACAAAGAAGAACAAGGAAATGCAGAGAAAAGATAGAGTAAATACACACTTGTTTCAAATTCCCATCACTTCACAATAACTGCCATTAATTCCCTTTTTGCGCCACAATAAATGAAAACAACCTGTCCCACACACTTCCTTTTTGGTAAATACATCCTCTAGCTGAAGTGGCACCATCTTTTCAGTCACATCAATCATTTCTCTGTTAGCCGATAAAGATTTGGCTCGTGTTTCATATACTGATACTATTACATCTCAAAAATTAAACTTTGAACCATGGAGAAAGGGTTCAAAGTATATGATTCATGATGTTTTAATTATTTATGCATGTAAGACAACAAGGTGGGACCCAAAAGCTTAAATGATGGACTTGGAAGACCCTTTGTGAAAAAAGTCATAGAAGTGCATATTCTATCATGAATTTTGAACTAAGAAACTAGGGTTCAAAGTTCAAAACCAAATTTAGCCTTTGCACATTAACATATGAAAGCTGCACAGGAGACATAACGTATACACAACACTTTTTGGGGAAAGATATATTGAACTTTGAGCCTTGAACCGCAAAGGTTCAAGTTCAAAGTTCAAAGTTCAATTTACAATTTAAACTTTGATAGTTGCAGAGAAAGATAGCCATAAGGGTGAAAATTTATTCTATGGGAAACAATCATCATGATGAAGTAATAATGCATTAAATGTCAGACACCAATTTGGTTATAAACAAAAAAAAAAGAAAAAGAAAGATACATTTGTAATTTGTGAATTCGAAGAGCTGCCATGAAGATGACATTGCAGTTTTGCATGGCATGAAGAGGGTATTTGAGTTTGGCATGTGCGAAGAGGCCGACACCATGTGGGAAGATGAAAATGGCACTTGTGGTAAGCATTCAATCTTTTTCTATTTGATCATAAATGGGGATTGACACATCAAATAGGGACATCAGTAATATTATTACCATTTCACTCAAAGTTACATGACATTAAAGCCAAGCCAAAGATGTATACATACGTGTAAGTATAGGAGAAGTTGGATTCTGCAACTATTGAAAAAAACAAAAATCTATACCAATAGTAGCTTACAAGAAACTATACTTGTGCTTACCACACCATACCTCAGCATCATAATGCTTATCATTTTCAAGATTCAGTGAGGCTTCGTACCATGCAATGTCTGCAAATTTGTATGCAACACTAATTTAGGCTGGAGGTAAACTACATGTGTCATGTAAACAAAATGGTTGAATTCAATCTCTTTTGTGTATTTTTGAGAGTTTTCCCACCAATACAAGCATAAATAATGCATTGAACGTAATCTATGAACACTATGTGGTATGAAATCTCGCTGAAGCTTGAAATATATCACTCCTCATGTTATTGTCAAAATTAAATTCAAATATTTCTTAAAACATTTATTCTTTTAGAATTAAGATATCCTTATCTTAATAATAAAACAATCTTGCATAATAGATTTTGAATCACATTAACACACACCCATGTTCTGTAGCATAGTTCATTTTAGAAGTGTATGGCTTGACTATGCACATGCATAATTGTAGATGAGGATCAGTAATAGGGTGCTAGACAATGCTTAGATCCTTTGGATCTAACCCCATATTTTCCTTCCTTGCAGGTTTTGGATCATACAAGAGCATACTAGATTGAAGCTTGGGTCAACACTTCATTACTTTAGGAAATGTTTGTTACCTTCATTATTTATGTTCATCCACTTATGTATGTTTGCATTCATTTATATTCTTCTGAAAGTTAATCTTTATGAGCTCAAATTCAAAACAGTAAGTGTATTATTTTATTACTGATGTCCCTATTTGTTGTGCCTTTTTTATTACTGATGTCCCTATTTGATCTAATAGAATCAATATAACAAATAGAATGCTGACCAATCAAATAGGGACATGAGGTGCTCAAACAGTGAGCTCATAAAATAATATATTTAGTCTTAATAAAATCTTATAAAACAACGTATATTGTGTGAAGTGTTTGATCTCTCTTTATTTTTTTTGGTGTTGATATTCACTATGTGGTACACCCCATTTATGATCATTTCATGATGAAATATCTTGATGGCTCACGGGCTGCAAGCTAGGGCATCATACATTGTTCATGAGTTCACTATTTAATACTGGCATTGTTTACATCTTTTCATTTGGAATGCTTCATGACTCGCAAGCTTTGAGAGCTAGGGTATCATTTCTATTACATTCAAGGCATTGTGTGAAGTGTTTGATCTCTCTTTATTTATTTTGTTGTTGATATTCACTATGTGGTACTCCCCCTTTATGATCATTTCATGAGGAAATGTCTTGATGGCTTGAAAGCTGCAAGCTAGGGCATCATGCATTGTTTATGAGCTCACTATTTGAGCACCTCATGTCCCTATTTGATTGATTGGTAATGAAACAGTGAGCTCATAAGCAGTGCACGATGCCTGAGCTCAAATTCAAAACAATAAGTGTATTATTTTATTAAGACTAAATATATATTTTTATTAAGATTTTATTAAGACAAATTATTTTGGATTAGTTTTATGTTGTTTTATAAGATTTTATTAAGACTAAATATATGATGTAAACTCATAATTATACTTGATATATATATACTTTAAAGGAAGAATTATGAAATATAGTTGTAGGTAGTTATCTCTTCTATAATGATGGAGGAGTGAAAGGTAATGATCAATGAGGTTGCTACTATTAGATCATACATTAACACACTTACTGTTTTGAATTTGAGCTTGGGCATCATGCAATGTTATTATTATCATTGCATGCTTGCTACTGTTGTGCACCATATATTATTTTATACACTGTTTATTTCATTGAGACTGAGAGCTTGGTTTTTCTTTCAGAAGTGTATGGCTTGACTATGCACATGCATAATTGTAGATGAGGATCAGTAATAGGATGTCATTCATTGCTTAGATATTTTTTATCTAACCCCCATCTCTCTTTTCTTTGCATGTTCTAGATCACACAGGGGCACACTAGATTCATACCCGGGTCAAAAATTCATCACTTCAAGCAATGTCTTGCACCCTTATTATTTATGTTCATCCTCTTATGTATGCCTGTACTCTTGCATTTTCTTCTAAAAGTTTTTTTCTTCTTGATAGTATATACAAGCTATTTTTCATAGATATACATGTAATCTTTAGATGCAAAAATTTATTTTCCTTTACATGCATCTTTGCATGAAATGAACACAAATTAAACAAGATCATCTATAATGCAAACTAGGGTACTGTAGTCACTCATCTAGTAATTAGTTCCCCAAACCATTACTAAGGATTGAACATAAGTCTAAGTCCCCAAATCTATTGTTCTATGTGTATAAAATAATATATGGTACACAACAGCAGCAAGCATGCAATGACAACAATAACATTGCATGATGCCCAAGCTCAAATTCAAAACAATAAGTGTATTAATGTATGATCTAATAGAAACAACCTCATTGATCATTACCTTTCACTACTAATGATGATGATGCTGCTAATGATGAGGATGATGCTGATGGTGATGACGATGATGACAACAATAGTAGTGGTGATGATGTCATCAATGACGATGATCTTGATGATGAGATGGATGAAGAAGAATATCAATGATATGAATGAAATGTACAATTATGCCAAATGTTTGGCATGTTATAACAATTTTTTTACATTTAATACTCTTATTCACCTTTTTTTATATGTCCTACTTATATATCTTTGATCTTTTGTTAAGAGAAATTTCATTCTAAAAGAGTGTATTTAATCTCTATATGGTTAAACAACCTCACTAGTTAAGACTGTTCTCATTTGTAGTGGGCATGACAAGAATCAAATCACTTGAAAGACACCAGTATTTAGACATGCACAAATTAGTGACATGATTAAGCAAATTACCTTTCTTTACAATTGCATGGTTGTCTTTGGTTTGTCATTTTGTTTTGAGTGTCTAGTGATTTAAACCAAAGACTTCAACTTAGCCAAAAATGTGCAAGTATACATTAGTATGTTTTCTTTTTATTATAATTATAATTAGTATGAATGAATAAAATAATGACAATGCAATATTTGTGATAATGCAATATTTGTTGAAATAGCCTTGATGACTTTGGTCAATGTGCCTATGTGTTAATGTGGTGTTGGCCCATGCATGTTGAAGACGTCATGCACAAAAAGTAATCCTGGGCATCAATTTTGGGTTTTCCCAAATAGGAAAAAGGTTTGGATACATAATTATATTTTATGTTTTAAAATAATGTGACAACTAATCATTTTATGAAGAACTGATGTACATTTGGTATTGTCAGGGAAATACTGGATGTCAATACTTTTGATGGGTCGATCAAACCACATTTACATCTACCACATTTCAATGTCTCATAAGTCACATCAAATGATCTACTTTCTATAATCTAAGTCTCTCAGCTCAATTCACCAAGAAGAAGACTTCTCCCAGGTCATCATGGACACCATAGTGATCTACGAATCTTAAATTTGAAATTTTTCCACGTCACTCTCTCAACATCACACCTAACTCATTTGAAACTATGGCAAAAATGGTAGATGATCCTAGCAATCCATCACAACTAGATCTCAACAACAATGTAAAGAGTAGCTTGATTCTGTCTTCAAGCCGATCAATGCATAGTCTACTCAAACTCCAAGTCAAGTCACTACTACACTCCATAGGAACAAAGCACATTAAATTCAGACCAAAGAAGTCAAGAAATCACTCGAATAAGATCTAAATGCAATCAAGTCCGCATATATCCCATGAACACATCAAGAAGAATGCATCTCTGATCGCTGCACTAGCTTCTTATGCTGGAGCCATCACTGTCACAAGTCTTGATTCGGTAGGATCCATTCAAAATCCAAGTCTCTAGACTCAATTCAATAATCCATGACTCGCTACCAAATCTACTATAAAGTTATCTTTGAATGATCCATAACCAAATCACGAGCAGGAACTAGATCTACAAGAACACCATTCTAAATCGATAAATATATATATATTTTTAAAAATTGATTGTCATCATAGCTACGATAACCTCACAACAGCAACAGGTATCTATCACAAACATATGACATACAGTCATCGCATTAACAACATCATTGTCAGAAAAAATCATAAATGATAGATATCTGTCATCAATGTCCAATGCATGTCCATCGTATGTACAACATAGTTGTCATTACAAACCATAAATGATGCACATCCATCATAAACTTGCGATGGATATCTGTTACATTAATAACATTTCCATTGGCAAACATGTTACAAACAATGGCTACCCGTCAGAATATTCTGATGGGTCACCATTATTTGTATTTCTTGCGACGGTTAGGCATTGCAATGTAGATGACCACAAATAGGTGCGACGACAGGTTTGCTTTGTTGGCACCCACTTTTTACAACAGCTAAGGGTGTCTTAATTATGACACCTAACAAAACCATCAATTTTTCTGACTGCAAAACTACGACATTGGGTGGTGTCGCTCAATCGATAGTATACTATCTAAATTCAGACATTCGACCATTGGAAAAAGGTCTCAAATGTACTAGTGACATGAAGAAGCATTAGAAGTAGAAATAGCCATGTCTTCCCTCTCTTTAGATTGAAGGAAGATTTTGATTATAGTGGGGTGGAGTAGCCAGGTTTGCTTGTTCCCCACTTAGGTCGTTCCCAAAATATTACTCTCTTGGCAGGCCCTCTAAAGGTAAATGCAAGAAAAGTAAGATGGATAGCTAATGGAGGTTAAGATTTCTATTTTTCCATAAGGAAATGAGCATACTCTCCTAATCCATATTTTCTCCAAAATACATAAAGCACATGTTCATTTACCCAAGATTCCTTTCTAATGACCAAATTAAGTAGGTCTAGAAATTTGATTTCCCCTTAAAGAGGAAAAGGCATACTCTCCTATTACCCAATTAAATCACAAGAAATTAACCTTCCTAATTAAACTAGGTGCCTATAAAAATCAACTTAAGGTAGACAAAATGTTTGCTTGAACCTCCAAGGCAACCTACAAAACCAATGAATTAGTAGTCTCAAATCTTTTCAAGATCTTCAAACAACATCCTACAAAACAAATTGATCAGTAGTCTCAAAATGTCTTAATCTTGGTCAACCATTCTACAAAACCACTATTAGAAGATTGAAAATATCATAAACTTGCAAGAAAATTCAACCATGCATTGAACAATGTGCAAATAAAGTGCAAACTCATCACAATTTTTTTTTTTTTTTTTCCATTTGACCTAGTCAACAAGATCTGATTTTTGTAATATGATTTCATAAAAAAAAAAATGCAAAACAAAGATCCCTACTAAAAAATAAAGATCTTTCCAAAAATGTAAAAATTTTGGAAAAATTCCTTAATTTGTGCCCTAGGGACCTGATTTATCAAAACAAACCAGTTTTCAAAGATTGAATTTTTGAGAAATATTCATGCATCAAAATAAAAAACACAAAGAACATGTCATGTGTAAAAGTATTAGACCTTTCCTAAAATGTAAATTTTTTTGAAAAATATGGAGATTTGTGACTAGAAATTAATTTTCATTGAAAATCATAAAAAAATTATAACTCGCAGAAACATGATTATAAAAATCTAAGTTTCGGATTGAGACATACTATGATGATCCCCCACTTGAAAAAAAAATTCAAACCCAAAATCCTAACCGTTTGAAAGATATGATCAAATCTTTCAAAAAACCCTAGGGTTTTATCTTCAACTCAACCTACACAAGCATTAGCATAAAAAATCTTCAAAAGTGTAGATCCAATAGGGATGTGGGTCCCACCGGGCATGCCAAAATGTATGCAATGAAAATATGGACCTATTTTCTACAAACAAAAACACCAAAAATACTAAACAATCACATTAGATGTTAGTAATTTCAAATGCAACAAAATAGGTAACTTTCACTACAACCTATGATGAGCTAAAACAAGGGCACCCAAAGCCTTGTTTGATTTTCTCTTTGATATTATTGTGGGTATGCTCTCCCAACACAAATGCAAAACTAATGCAAAACTAGGAGATGCAAGCTAGATGATGGTGAAAGAATTGAGAACAAGTATGAAGAACTTGCCCAAGCTTCACAAATGATATAGATTAAAATGATGCAAGATTGATTCAAGACTATGATAATGATAATAAGACTAAGATCTAAGATAATACAACATTATTAAGATAAAAATAAGATTAGAATGAAAGTAAAAAAAGAACTAGAATGACTAAGAATTCTAGAAGATGCAAGAGCTAAGAGATTAAAAAGAAAAAGAAGCTTTTAGCCCTAAAATGAGGAGTGAGGCCTCCTTCTATAAAAAATGAAAAGAATTGGATGGTGGAGATTAAAAGGAAAAAGAATGTGGCTAGGATTAAGAGGAAAAATGAGGGTGGCTAAGATGAAGAGGAAAAAAAAAGAGTGGCTAGGATTAAGAGGCAAAAGGGGAGTGGCTAAGATGAAGAGGCAAAAAGAAATGCGTGGCTAGGATTAAGAGGCAAAAGGATGTTAGGTAGGGTTTGAAAAAGGTGAAGTGGGAAAAGTCAAACTTCATTTGAGAGGGAAAAAAGAATTTAAAAATGATTGGTGGAGAAAAAAGATGGGTAGGTGGCTACCTTGGAAAAGGTGATTGTGCACATGATTAGAGGTAATCCACCCTTAAATCAAGATTAGACGAATATTTAGAAAAAGGTAAGCACAAGAAAAAGGGAAAAGGGGGAAAAAAATTAAATTAAAATAAATTTAATTTAATCATGGTTTAGAAGAACTTTAGGCTAGTGGAGAAATGAAATAAATAAAATTTATTTTATAAAAGGAAATGGAGGGATAGTATATTAAATTTGATTTAATATATTATAGTATTTAAATAAAATTTAAATACAAAGGGAAAATGAATTTATTTAATTAAAGTAAATTTAATTAAATAAATAGAAGAATATAATAATTATAGTCAATTAATAAAATTAACCAAAATGTTAAGGGAAAATATTAATAAAAATTAATATTAGTGTGAATGGACAAATTTTAGGTGTTTACACCTATATGCTCCAGAGGCCATCCTGAAATGATTTAGCCATGTACTGAGCTATGGTAATGCTCTTTTCCCAATTAGGAAGATTGATATTCTGAACTGCCTTGGAGTAAAAGTCCCCTTTCTATGTGGTGCCAAGTGCTCTTTGTCAGTCCAAATCAGCTGCCACAAGAATTCTAGCAGGGAAACCCTAGGTGGCACATACTTTGGGAGTATGTGTGGGGGCTATGGGCATCCATAAACTCTTATTAGTGTGTAATTCTTGCCCAAGTAAAAATCACCCCAGTTATGACCCATCTACCACTTCTCTACATATTGCTTAGGCCTAAGAAACCTCAACAATTTGACTGGTAACCTTGTTATTTTTGTTCCTAACATGTTCAAAATTGGTAAGACTATCCAATTTTGGAATGCACATAAATAATTTTCATTGGAAGTATAGTTCCACACTCTCAACCATAGCTGCACTGGATTTTGTTCTCCCTCCTTCATTATCCTTGGCCTAATCATATGCCCATCCAAATTGTTAACATTGTAATACAAAATGAGATGCATTACGAGGGAGTAATGCATGAATTTTGATAGCCTCTTGTCTTCTTTGATTATCATTAGGCCTTCATGCATTCTATGAATTACATACTGGATGTAATCATATTTGGTGTTGGCATGTGAATTCTGGATGTCCAAGATTATCATCAATAAATCTGCCGACATCTTTTATGCATCTCCATCTATTCCTAAAACTCGACATAGCCCATATGCTAAATAATTCATATATAAATGGAAGACTTTAAATTCATAGGGAGCATTCATGTGTGTTGGGAGAGGGGTAATGTATTTTCCAGTCCTAGGAATATGTCTGGCTACTTGGTTTTTCACAGGCCCTAATTGACTTGCATACTTCTCCTTTTCTTTCTTGGGATCAATTTCTGTAGAGGATGAGGAATAAAAATTGAAAGCCTTCATAAAGGATCCCCTATCAAGAGATACTAGGGCCGACTGGTCACTCCTTCTGATAGTTTTTGACACATGGTCATGCATTAGGTTAACATCTAAGAAGACATCAGGCACAATGAGCTTGTCCATTCCTAGGGTCCATGCATTGTAGACAGGAATTGGTCTAAAATGATTATTATAGAAATAAGTAAACAACATAAAACCTGAACAATCTAGGGTAATAGGGTCTCTACATTCAGACATATAGTCAAGAAAAATCTCATCACTAACCTTCTTATTTTGGCTAGATCCTGGGAGCAGTGTCATGAATTCTTCTAAATAATTAGGCTTTCCTTTATCCTGACCTCCTTGTTCCTTTTCTTCCTTACTAGATGAAGCTCAGCTTGATTTTGACTAACTCATCTTATCAATTCTGGTAAAACTCAGCTCTGCAAATATTTTCTACAAATTATACACTAAAACTGCTTGAAATTTTCAATTTTTGTTTGAAAGACTGCTAAGTGTAAATGCATGAACGTCCTATCTATATATCATTGATAATTTAATGCATAGGAGTTACCAAGATAGCTACAAATATTCTTTAAGTCATTTCATCATTCAACTCTATATAACACCAAATTTGAAATAGAGCTAGCCATAGTGTGGGATGTTGATAGTTTGTATTTAAAATTTGGAAAGGAGAAAAAATAATGATTACTGTGTCATCTCTTTAAAACCCTCAAGTACTAACAAAACCCTCAATTATGATATGATTGGCTAGCCTTTTCACCTTTTACATCTTGGTAGAGTATCTTTCCATTTAATAACAACTCTTTTCTCTTTTTCATTAATGAGAACTTAACTAGGCTATATTTAGAGATTAGGAAATTGAAGGCTTCTCTTGATCTCGAAATGGTTTACTTAACTATGGTCCAATTTAGAGATCAAGCGACCGAAGGTTTCTCTTAATCTCAGAATATTTTCTTTACTCATGGTTTTATTTGGAGATCTAGCGACCACCGTCCGATCTCATTTGCATCCATGACCCTCGTACAAGTTTCAAACCTTTAAATTTATCTCACATATGACTGCGCAATCTAGCAACTAAAAGCTTTCTCTGAATCTCATAATCTTTAACTTAACCTTAATCTTTCTCTGAGATTCGGTGACTGAATGTGTTCCCACAATCTTTGAATGATTATCTTAACTTAGGTTTAATCTTGAGATCCAACGACAACATTATCTCTGCATCGCTAGACATATCTCTTAACTTTGGTTTAATCCTAAGATTAAACATCAATTGTTGATCTTCTACTTTATCCATGACTCTCATTGAATCGCTTTATGCCTTAAGACTTAACCATTTTATCATGAGATTACGAGAGAACTGCTATCATTCCTTTTGTCTCCGAGTCTTGGAATAGAAAGTTACTAATTGTCAACTAGTATCTGGAGATCACACGATTGAAGAACACTTCATCCTTTTATTAAACTTATCACTGAATTGCCAGATGTTCCACACTTAACCGCTAAATCTTGGAGATCAAGCGAACACTTAATTTGCTTGATTGCTGAATTCTTTCTTACTAATGACCAAGACTTAGAGATTATGAGATAAAGGCACCACTGAATCTCTAGATCAATCATTAACTGCAAATCTATGCTTGAGATATAACGACAACCATTGATCAAGAATTGCTTCGATGGCTTGCGCTTGATTGCTGGATACTTTAGAACTTCACTATCATATCAAGTGAATGGGAGACAACCACTGCACTAGGTCGCTAGATGTTTAAAGAAAACCACCAAGAATCAAGAGAACTGGAGATAGTAACCACCAATTTTACTAGAGATCACACAACTAAAGAAATTTAGAACGAAGCCTAAACTGTGTCACTTGTTCGCTGAATGAAAAGGGACTTAACAATTTTATTATAAGATTCAACAAACACTAGGGGAGATAAATGACCATGTGCACACGCGAAGACTTTAAGTGCCTGAAAAAGAAACATGAAAACATAAAGATCTGGGGCATACTTAGGGTATTTTTCAAAAATAAAACCCTGCCGAGTACAAAAGGACCTAGGGAAAGGATATGTAAACATGTTTGCACCCGGTGAACTTGAAACTCAAAATTTTAAATGGACAACTTCTTGCAGTGTCATAAAATAATTGATACATAGGTAGGATTCGGATGCTAGCAAGACTAAAAATGAGACTTCTTTGAAAAACCTGAAAATTATTCCAATAATGTCCATATCTGCCACATGTTGTACACAATTAGCCAAAGTGTTGTAATCTCAAGTATATGCATTACCTTGCCTTCTCAGTTGATCTGTCTTGTTCTATCCTTTCAGTGTCCAAACTTGCTCCATCTTTTTCCTACATTCCTGTGACATGTGTCCATGCATGTTGCATGTGCAAAAGTGTTTTTCCATGTAATATTTCATAGGTATCCTATATCCAACTTTGATCTGCACTCATGTGCTTGATGTCCATACTTATTATAGTTATAACAATAACCATTAAATATAGGAGTGGATTTAGGAATACCTTTTGCTTTCCTTCTGCAAACATTTGATGTGTGGCTTGGTTTTCCACAATGATAGCATGGAAGCTTCTTTGGCCTTGGATTAGCATAGGCATTCTTTTGTTCAACTTGTCTTGATGATTCTCCCTGCTCGGTATAGCCTAAACCATTAGTGTTGTTAAGTCTTTTCTATGTATTTAGAAATTCATCCATTCTTTTAGTACCATCTTCGACGTTCTTAATCATTTCATTATGTTGTTGTTGAATCTTTACTTCATTCTTCAATATTTCATTCTATTCTCTTAATTCATCGATGTCTTAAAATTTTCTAGTGAGCTCACTTTTTACTCAGTTGACTTCCTGACTCATGACAACCATTTGATTAGAGATTTCAAAGTGATTCTTGGTGAGTATCAATATCTTAGATTTATTTTCTTTCATCTTATCAATCATTTTCTTTCTATCTTCAATAGCCAAATTTCTTTCTTGTTCATCTTTCCTTGCATTGTTCATGGCATCAATCATTCTAACCATTTGTGTCTCTTGATAGATCTGCAGTACTTTTACCTATTCAGTAAGATGTTTATTCTTTTTAGATAGATCTGATATGGTTCCTTCAGATGCATCAGATATGCTACCAGATCCAAATCCAGATGCCCCAAATGGATCATCTATCTCTTCTTCATGATAATTAGTCTCATTATACCGAAGTGCTATATCCTTCCTCTTGATCAGTATCTTTCTTAGTTTTTCTTTGGCTTCCTTGAATTGTTCAATGTAGATATGCATCTTTATTCTCTGATTCTCAATGGTCTTATTAAGCTTATACCTTTCCATCCTTAAGATATTTTCTCTTCAATGATTAAACTTCCAAAATAAGAGAACTAGCTCTGATACCAATTGTTGGGATTATGGAAAGATATGTACTGAGAGGGGAGGGGTGAATTAGTAC
The DNA here is from genome assembly GCA_027943335.1 of Chamaecyparis obtusa. Taxonomy (NCBI): domain Eukaryota; kingdom Viridiplantae; phylum Streptophyta; class Pinopsida; order Cupressales; family Cupressaceae; genus Chamaecyparis; species Chamaecyparis obtusa. The sequence goes on along the minus strand of BSBK01003432.1, from coordinate 868,579 downwards.
CTTTAAAACTTTTCCTAATTGAATATTTATAAATATGAATATCATTAACTGACTAAATCCATTTCATGTAACATACATTCAAAACATAATTAAAATGTAAATGCATGTAGTCTAATCAATAAACCTTTCATGAAACTTCATATACATAACTCAAGTATTTTGGTATCATAGAAATCCTTGTTAGAAGGTAAAAAATACGACGGGGATGACACCCATAAAACTTCACTACTATAGTAGCAAAGTTTTTAGTTAAGGCTATAAAGATTGTGATCACTTCTAATGATCTTACCCTATTAGGAGTAACAATGAGATCAACTAGATCTACCTAGTTAAAGCATTTTAAAAACACAATCAAGTGTGCGCTTGGTTAAGAGATTTACAAAATAAATATTAAGTTCACTCTGTTAAGAGATTTTCAATCTGCTACAATTGTTATAGAGTACCAGTGATATATCTATAAATAGAAACTCAAACTTTCTTGATTCAGATATGTAAAAATAACTTATCTATTATAACCTTAATGTGATTGATCTCTTCAATAAATACTACTTGGTAGCCTTCTATTAATGATAAAAATTGAATAGTCCTTCAATGATTTTCCAATAAAAACCCTAGTCTGATCTTCAGATGTCTTCCACTACGATGACTACTTTATGTATGATACTTGTCAAAAAGACATCCTTACAAATTTATATCAAACTGACCTTGACCTAATTAGAGTTTTACAATATCTTAGAAAACCTACGATCTACGGTTGAAGTGAATAACCTAGATCAACAATACATAGGAATCATCAATAATTTAATGATTACATCTATATTGAATTCTATCTTGATCTTGGTAAACCATTTTGTGATCCGTGTAAACCATTTTACTTGATGTTTGTGCCATTCGAAACTGCTATGACATTTTCCTGTTTCACTCAGTGTAAACTGCATTCATCACTTGATAATTTCTTGATGCTCAGTTCATATGAATGCTTGGTGACTACTGTGCTCAGTACTCGGTGATCATCTGGCTCAGTAAGAGTGCTTGGTCAAAGCTAAGTTTAGTTAACTTAGAGATTTGCCTTATGTTCTGCTCGGTGTATAGACTATGTATTGACCAACTATCCTATCTTGTCTCCTTTACCGACTATATGAATGAATGATACTAATGACAACCAGTAATTCTCTTTAGGAGTAACAAGTTTAGTGTCCAAGACTTTGACCCAAAGGTGGAGAAGGAATTTTTTGTTCTGTAGACTGCTAAAGTTAGTTCTATTTATTCTTTCAGGGTTACCAGATAGGCATTCTCTAAAATTAAGAACCTACAACTCAAATATAGAACCCTCTCTCCCAAGTCTAAAGAGATGCAAGCTAAGGAAGGTGAAGTAGTGAAGGCTCTGAGAGTCATTATTGTCACCCCATCGATTGAAGATAAGAATAATGCCTTAGATAACAATGGGTGTTCCCTTTGGAGCGAGGAGGAGAAGAAGGTGTTTGGAGACCCTCTCTCAAATAATGTTGAAGAAATTGAGAAGGAAAGGGAGTTTTATGATAAGAAGATTGATGATATTTACCAAATAATTGGTGAGGTGGAAGCTAGCCTAAGGAAAATCAAGGATCATAGTTACAAGATGATGAATTCCTTTGCGGAAAATATGAATTCTTTAGTGGCCAAGATGGAAAACATGCATCCAGGATGGAAAACATGCATAAGGAGAACATCGTGATTGATTTGGACTAGGACAAGGGTATTGCTATTGACAAGACTGAGGGACCTAGTAGGACCATAGCTAGTACCAAGAAGAAGTACGTTACTCTCCTTCTAGACATTTTGGATTTGAAGAAATATGCCCAGAGAATGAGCAAGATTGAAGAAGAGGTCACAGAGACCTTGAAGAGTTTGGGTTAGTTTTCAATTTGTTTGGTGTTTTTGTCTTTCATTGACACTGTACTCTCTTTTTTTTGGGGGCAGGCTGGTCTTGTTTTGTTTTATGTCCTCTTGCATGTCCATTGTTTTCTATGTCTATTTCATGCTAATGATCTTTATTGAAAATCTTATGTAATCTCATTGTACATGGTTTTGGGTCCCTTCAAAACCTTCTTTTTCCTTAATAAAAACTTACTAAGACAACAACATAAATTAGATCACCCTGAAATTATCAGCCTCTCACAAGTCTAACCAGATTGTATCATACAACCATATATCCAACCAATCACATAGTAAACTCAGCCAATTACACAAGACATAAAGAAAACACCCTGAGCCAAAACAAAGCATCATACAAGATCTCATCCATTAACACAAAGGCACTAACATGTAACATATTACTAAGTCCACATCCATTAGGATGTTGTACAAAAAGAATGGAAGATGCACTACATTTGGTGTATAAGGATAGGTTCTTTGTAGATGGGTTATTTGAAATACAAGGCTAGACTAGTGGCTAATGACCACTGCCAAAGAGAGGGATTAGATTTTGGTGATATGGTCTCTCTTATTGCTAAGATATTTTTTATTAAATTTATATTATTTGTTATTGTCAATTGTGATTTTAATATTAAGTGAATGGATGCTAAAATTGCTTTATTTTATATGGATTTTGATAACCTATTGTCTATTTATTATAGCTTGATAGTTTTGTTGTGAGGGGAATGAAAATTTAGTTTGTAGGTTAAAATAACCTTTAAATTCGAGTTGGGTTTCTTTAGCATAAAAAAAGCTAATTGTGTTTATGTTAAAATTACTAATCATTAGATTATAATCCTTATATTGTATTTGGATGTCATGTTGTTTATTGTAATGACAAGGTGATAACTAGAGAGCTCAAAACTTAACTTTTGGTGACATTTGATACAAAAGACTTGGAGAAATATATTCTTGTTATAGAGATTACTAGGGATTAAGTATACTAAATATTTGGTAAAAATAGAGCATGTTGATACTTTTTTATGAAAAAAAATAGTATGCTTGATTGCAAATCTATAATTATTTCATTTCATAGTGGTACTAATTATTATTTAGATATATGTTTCCTAAAGGAAATAATAATTTTGACAATATGTCTTATGCATCTTATGCTATTGTGTTTGGTAGCACCATGCATAAACAAATTTGTATTAGGCTTGCTATTTACCAAGTAGTGGGTCACGTTTTAAGTAGGTTTATATGTAACTTTGGTAATGCTCATTGTACTTATGTCAAGAGGTTTTTCATATATGCATGTGCATGTGTGGAAGTTCTAATTATGATCTATGTTATCAATTGTATTAATGATTTGACTAAGACATTAGACAAATGAAGCTTTGAGGATGCAAATTGGGAAAATGACTCGGAGTTGAATATCCAATAGTAACTATGAAGTCTATTTGTTTGGTGTTATAGTGAGTTTGATAATAGGAGGTATATTAAGGTTACTATTTCCACCATTGAATCTAGGTATATGGGTACTACACATACCTCTAAGGAGGTAGTATGATTAGATACACTATATGCTAGTAGTAGACTTGATTACAAGGTGGATAGAATTCTCAAGTTCCCAATGTTAATCAACAAGTATGTGAGAACTTAAGAATTTGAATTTAAATATTTTAAATTTGATTCTGATTCCAAACCACACACGATCCAACACGAGCATTGTGATATTGACTCAAAGAATAAAAATAACATTTTGGAGAAAGAAGTGAATAGACATCTAGATTGATAATGAGATAAATGTATTGAAATGCATGCAAATGATAACACAATGAGATTGAATAAATGAAAATGTACGAAATTAAAAATAAATAAATAAAATAAAAATCAAAATAGAAATTAAATTAATATAAAAATATATCACTAACAATTATACTAAATCATTTTATAATAAATTTAAAAGAAATCAGTTTAGATATACAAATTTTGATTCTTATCATATTCAAATGTTATAATCTCTATTTTGATTTCTAAGGTTGATCCTAGAGTGGTTGTTCAAAATGAATTAATATTAGTCTTATAATTATACTCTCAAAAGCTTATAATGATCTTATAAGAAAATATTTATAAACGATTAACAATTTTTAAAAAAATCCATATTTTAATAAACACATCCATCTATTATTGTTTGGGTATCCTTGACAGATATTGACTGATCTAAATTATTGTTGTGGGTATGCTTGGCTGATAGTGACTGTGATCTTAACTATCCCTTTACTCTATCTATTAATGCCGTTTGTAATTGTCTTGCTATAAACTATAGTATCTTTTGTTGCTGCCAATAATTTAATGACCGTGTTTTCATTTTCAACCATATTCTTAACCATGAATTCTTAATAAAAGGGTAATTCACGTTTCATAAACATGAGACTTTTTTTAGGTGACAAATACTAGTTGTAATGCACTTTAAATCCCATGATAGACAATCCCTTTATTAATACTTTTTCTATAATATGCAAGGAATACCCAATCTTTTTGGTGTGACAAAATAATTTCTATAAGAAGAAACACACCATCTTCACATGACTATAGTTCAGGTCTTCCACGCAACTGCCATAGAATACAAGAATTATCAATAATTGCTTAATTGCTTAAAGTATAATTTTGACAGTGAAATCAAAGCATGTAACAAAACAGCATCCAAATTAGATGTAAAATCATGCCATTATGAACACCTGTACCCAATCACAAAATGCAATATCAAACATAGCAAAACTTTAGGTAGAGAAAATCAACACAAGATACAATAAACAAATATAGAAAAACTTTAGGGAAAGAAAATCAACACAAGATGCAATAAATAAATGCAGCAAACCTTTAGGGAAAGAAAATCAACACAAGGAAAAAAATATAGGCAGAATCTTACAATGTTCCTTGTTGAGGTTGCACCTGCAAAAAGTATCTCAGTAGTAGGAGACATTTTCCTCAAAAGGTTTCCCATGCCTTGGACTCTTTGAATTGTACTTGCAAGGCCATGGCATTTATTCTAGGGCATGGGACATTTTAATGGGTCGCTGAGAAAAAAAGCTTTTGCAGCCATTTTATAACATTTCTTTAACAATATTTGTGTATATGCTTTTTTTAAAAGAAAAGTTTTATGGATGGAAAAAAATAAGTTGAAAACATTATTGCAGTACAAAATGTATAAAAAATCAATGCAGTTGTTCATGTATAACAAATTAAAAAATTGTTAGATTACTTTTTAAATTTTTTTGAAGAGATTTTAGATTCAAACGTTTAGTGATATAATTGTTCTTTGTGCTTTTAATATAAATTTGTAATAATCTTTATATATTTATGTTTTTAAGAAAAGTTCTAATAGTATTCATAAATAACAATCTGGAAAAAAAAGAATATAATTGTACTTAAAATAGACAGGTTTTTAGAGAGGTTTAGGATTCAGATTTCTACTATGGAAATTGTTCCTTCTATCTCTTTGATATGAGTTTCTTGTTTGGTCATTTGTTTATTGTTTGGTCATTTTTTCTCCTCAAGCGTTTAAGATTTAGATCATATTACTTCTTGAGTTTTTGTTTCTTATTGTTATTTATATTTTATGCTGATGTACAAGATGTTAGAGTTCCTTTAGAACCTTCTTCTGATTTATAAATCTTTTCAAATACATTTATCTAATAAAAACAAGATTAGATTAGTTTCAAAACTTCTTCTGATTTACAAATCTTTTCAAATAAGATTATTTGATAAAAACAAGAATTTGAATTTCCTTCAAAACTATATTCTGATTTGTAACGCTTTTCAAACATGTTTATATATAAAAAAATTCCATATAAAATGTTATTAATAACAAGCCTACCATTTGAACAATATCAGATAATACTCTACTCTGATTTCTTTAATCATATCTAGACTTATTTTTTCATTTCACATTAACCAAAAATTTCTTTATTTAGGTTTATATCGTTCTAGATTGGCTTCAAAACTTTCTTCTCATTTACAAATCTTTTAGAATATGATTATTTGATAAAAGCGAAAATTTGAATTCCCTTCAAAACTATATTCTGATTTGTAACTCTTTTCAAACATATTTATCTAATGAAAAAAATCCATATAAAATGTTATGAATAACAAGCCTACCATTTGAATAATATCAGATAATATTCTACTCTGATTTCTATATAGACTTATTTTTATATTTCACATTAACCAAAATTTCCTTTATTTGGGTTTATACTGTTCATGATGTTGATGATTCTGAATTTATTAGTAAGCTGTTACATAAGCAGAGCTCATGAATTGGACGTGAGAATATCCTGACTTTGATAGATCATAGCAGGCTGATATTTTTGACTTCACAGGATCTTATGAATGCATAATGTAGTGGAGTGGGTTGTAATTTAATATATTTTAGGCATTTATTTTTGCTGAAATTGAGAGGTTGGTAATCCATGATATTTGTGAGAACCACCTTTGTTTTCCAATATGCTGATATTTAAGTGTAATTGTTGTAAGGTATTGAAGGAATCAATGACGACAACAGTCCTTTCTTTCTTTTGTTTTTCTCTTTTGGAAGACAGTGAAAGATTCCAGTTCGAAAAATTCATCTTTTGCAAAATGGGTAGATAGACAGAAGAAATCACATGGCATGAAAGTTTTATTCTCATTCTTTCTAGTCACACAAATCTACAGAGAAAGATGTATGCATTTTCTAAGTGAAAAGAATGATTATATGTGTAACAGTTTCTCTTTTGCAACTTGCTGCTGCTCTTTGTGGCTCTGAAAAGAAGGCACGTCCATTGCTAGCTGGTGCACATCACATTCCATTGTTTCTTTCAACTTTGGGGAGTGAGTTTACATGGCTTTTCCATTTCAGACATTTAAAATTATGTTTTGTTTGATTCTTTCTCTCACACAATGTTTACAACACTCATTAGATGGTTAATAGTACTTGTCAAGGCATGCTATATATATATATATATCCCAAAATAACTAAGAAGTTTCAAAAAGGGTATAAAGGAAAATAGTCTAATCATTAAACATGTAGCAAGACTAAATCTAAAAAGAGCTGAGAAGATTCAATCAAAACGAATTAAAGCATGTGGGAGACTAACTCAACCGCTACAACCAGCCATGCTCATTTTTCAAAAGATAAACCACTTATAACACTAAAATTTGTATAAGCTTGTGTTCCTCAAGTGTGGTTAGCACTTGGACAGACATAATTACTCGCTCTCAAAACATTTGTGACTTGACCCATATGCAAAACTTGTCAGTGTCTCTAACCACATCTCATGCCTTCAACCTAGTGCTCTTGCAAATTTTGTGTTGCGCATTCCATCATCTTCACATGAATTTAATATTGATTGTAATAAAAAAATTATTAATTTTATACCACAACATTAATCGCTTACTCAATTTATTTTATTTAAACATTTCACAAACTTTATAACATAACTCATAATTTTTTAACATAATTGTATAATTATGTGGATGGAAAATATGTTTTCATTAGTGTGATATAGGTTGAACTAATAGAAATGTCAAACAAATTATAGATTAATCTAAATATAATTGATAGTAGTTGTGTGTTGATGTATTTTTAAATTAAGTGTAAGGAACATGTTGATACTTAAGAGGCTCACAAGTTTAAATAAGGGAGGGGGATTTGATGCGCTACACAAAATAACCTATGAGATTTTTGAAGTTGAGTTTTTGTTCCTTTAACGAAGAAAAGAGAAATAGAACAAGAAAAAAAAAATCTACACTACAAGGCGATGCACCAAGACATTCTCAACATTTTACGGGTTCGCAGCGAAACCTCAGCAAAACTTCAGAACTTGTTATTCCAAGGATTTTGTCTCTAAGAATGGACATGGTGTAGGTGCAAGGTGTTGGTTCCAAAACTAACAAATTGTAAAGCTCTAAGATTATGCCAACTTCTATGACCAAGCTCTACAAGTGATCTGGCCAACAAAGGAGATTAACCAAGTGTGATTAGATTTCCCTACACTTAAGGCCTGGTATGCCTAGGTGGGTGTACCTCTCGCTACTTTAAGAAGATTAATTCTTCAAATTACTTATCTCCTATCTCTACTTTCTCTATCTTAGAATGGCATAAACTTTTGGAATAGATTGATCTGCCTGTTGACTAATTTTCTTCTTTTAGTTATCCTACTTCTTCTACCACTAATTCTAACTCTTCTACTTCTAAAACTTAAAATGAAATGTAACTTTAAGAAATTATCTGTAATGATTAAGATCAATGCCTTCTCCTAGGAATACAGAGTCACAAACATTCAACTTCCTTCTTATAACTCTAATTACTTGGCATAAATATGTCTATACCTTGTATAAACATGCATAAAAGTAATACTATTAAGTTCTTCGCAGTAATCCATTCACCTTCTTTAAATTGTTGTGAATTAATAAGGTTGATTTTAATTTTGCCTTACATGAGCCAACTAATCAAATCATAGAGAGAAAAAAATGGCTGCTAAAATAAATCAGAAGTATCCTTGATATCCTAACTTATACAAATTAGAAAAAGATGAATTGGAGACAAGCACATAGTATTTAGTCAATCACCACAAACAAGTAATTGAAAGAAGAAACTTTGAATCTTCTATTACCTTTAAACCATTGAGAGAAAGTATAAAATTTGTGACGCAAGGGAGGATGGGGAGAAGGGCCAAAAGCACACCCTAACCAAATCTGCCTTGTGGAGATCACACGTGGAAGCAACAACACAACAAGTGAGAGAGAGAATGCATAAAATTTTATATATTATCTTCAATTGATTCATACATGTCGGGCTAGAAGGCCTTCTTGGTTTAGGCTAGACATTACAATCAAGTACAAAAGTCCTCCAACATGCGAGGATCTGCCAATAATCTCTAATTTTTCTATCTTTTATCTTCTATCCCAAAACTGACTCCTAAACACTAACCAAACAACTATATTTATATAAGAGGCTACTGAACCAAGTCGGCCTTCAGATCCACCATCAACAGAAGGAATGACCAGATCTAGGTCCACACGCTTCCCAATGATAGATACCAACATTAAATCTATGACCAATAATAAATGCAAGAGTCAGCCTCAACAAAAATCCAAAATAAACAACTCGGTAAGAAAGGATAACCGAGCGCTAAAGAGATAACTGAGCAACACTGGTAAACAAAGGAAACTGAGCAACACTAAACCAACTCGGTCAAAGCAAGAATTGAGTAGCACAGGAAACTACAAACATGTTTTTGGTGACACAAGATTGCCAAGGACCCGAGATTCTCCCGCATCAAACACTCGAGGTTATTTGAAAATGATTCTTTGAATCATGAAATAGGTACGATCCGAGCTGCATCCAACTCAGACTATGAAATCTATGAACTGTCTTCAATCCTTCTATTCTTCCACTTTACCAGATATTCCATATACTATTTTCCTCTTGTAATTTTGCCAATTCTTTGTTCCAAAATCTGCTCAACTTCTTCTGTTTATTTCTTAGGATAATCCACTGGTACTGTCATGTCTTCATCAAGTTCATGATACTCATACAAATTAGAAATGTTGAATATAGGTGATATATCCATGTCATCAGGTAACTCAATCTCATATACATTTCCATTGTCAAATTTTCTCAAAATCTTGCAAGGGCCAAATTTCTTCATTTTCAGCTTCCCATATGTTCCAATAGGAAATCTGCCTCTCTTCAAATGAACCATTATTTCATCACCGACTATAAAATTCTTATGTCTTCTTGATCTATCAGCTCTATCTTTGTATTTCTGATTACTTTTCTCTAGCTTATATCTCACATCTTCATGCAATGTCTTCATGTACTCAGAAAACTTTACTCCTTCAACACTTCTCTTTCTTTCATCAACAATATCCCTCAAATCTGATATACCTCTCGGTTGCATGCCATTTACAATCTCAAAAGGTGTTTTTTCAGTACTCCTATTCATTGAATTATTATATGCAAACTCTGCTTGTGCCAACACAGAATCCCAATTACTCAGTGTATCTCCAACAAAACATCTCAAAAGATTTCCCAAACTTCTATTCACAACTTCTGTCTATCCATCGGTTTGTGGGTGAAATGTAGAAATATATTTCAACTTGGTACTAAACTTTCTCCAAAGGGTCTTTAGAATGTATCCAAAAACTTTACTGTCTCGGTTAGAGATAATACTCCTCAGTAGTCCATGCAATCTGATAATTTCTTTAAAGAAAAGATCTGCTATATGTACTACATCTGATGTCTTTCTACAAGGTATAAAATGTGTCATTTTAGAAAATCTATCCACAACAACAAATATAGAATCATTACCTCTTACTATCTTCAGTAAGCCAAGAACAAAATCCATACTAATGTCAATCCAAGGTTTCTTAGGAACATAAATCAGTGTATACAATCCATTATTATGACTTACTCCTTTTGCAACTTGACAAATTCCATAACTTTTCACAAATTTATGAACATCTTTATACAACTATGACCAAAACTATTTCTCCTTAAGCAAATTCAATATTTTATCAACACCAAAATGTCTAGCCAAACCACTACTATGTTTCTCCTTTATCAAATTAGTTCTCATTTCTCCTCTTGGTATACACAACTGAATACCTTTAAACAACATACCTTCTTGAATAAAATATTCTTCCCATTTAGTACTCGGTTGATCTTGAATAGGTTCTCTGCACTTTCTCCATGGCTCAAAAAAATCAGGATCAAATTCATAAGAATCTATCATGTCATCAAAGCCAAGAACTTCAATTTTCATCTCGGTCATCAAAGATCTCCTTCTACTCAATGCATCAACAACTCGGTTAGTGATTCTACTCTTATGCTTTATCACAAATGTATAACTCTGCAATTACTCAACCCATTTTATATGTCTCTGATTCAACTTATTCTGACTACCCAAATAATGTAAAGCCTTATGATCGGTATACAACACAAATTCACTCGATATCAAATAATGTCTCCATTCCTTTAGTGCTTGAACAATAGCATAGAAGTCTTGATCACAAACAAAATATTTCCTTGTTGCATCATTCAACTTTTCACTAAAGAAAGAAAGATGTTTACCTTCTTGACTCAATACAACTCCTATTGCACTTCCACTTGCATCACATTCTACTTGAAATACCTTTTTGAAATCAGGCAATGCCAAATTAGGCAATTCAACAACCTTCAGCTTCAAAGTCTCAAAACTTTTATCAACTCCATCTGTCCACTTGAATTCTCTTTTATCTCTTCTCATTATCTTAGTCATAGCATTACAAATTGAACTGAAATTCCTAATGAACTTTTGGCAAAAACATACCAAACTATGAAATGATCTTACCTCACTAGAATTCTCAGGTGTAGGCCAATTCAAAATAGCTTAAACCTTTTCAGGATACATTTTCAAACCACCAGCTGAAATCACAAATCCCAAATACACAATCTCCTCTTTTATGAATGAACACTTTTTCTGATTTATCAGGAATTTTTCTTCTTTCAACCTTTGTAATACTTGTTTAACATGCAACAAATGTTCTTGTCTGGTCTTACTGAATATCAAAATATCATCAAGGTATACAATCACAAACTTACCCAAGAATTTCTTCAAAACTTCATTCATCAACCTCATAAAAGTACTCAGTGCATTAGTTAAACCAAAAGGCATAACCAACCACTCATACAAACCTTCTTTTGTCTTAAAAGAAGTCTTCCATTCATCACCTTCTCTGATTCTGATCTAATGATACCCACTTTTCAAATCAATTTTGGTAAAATACTTTTCTCCAGTCAAACTATCCATTATGTCATCCATTCTCAGTATAGGAAACCTATATTTCACTATTATCTTGTTAATTGCTCTGGAATTAGTACACATTCACCATTCTCCATTGTTCTTAGGTACCAATACAATAGGTACTACACAAGGAATCAAACTTTCTCTGATCAAACCTTTTTGCAACAATTCTTGAATCTGTCGGTTCAATTCCTAATTCTCGATACGTGTCAACTGATGTGGTGCCTTATTCGATAAACTAGCTCCAGGGATTAGATCCATGCAATGATCAATGCTTCTCTTCGGTGGCAAACCATCAGGTACATTATCAGAAATTATTTTACTATACTCAGTGAGTAACTTATCAATCTCATTAGGTATACTATCTTCTATTTTCTTACTTAGTTTGTTAGGAATCACAACAAAACATACATCATTCTTCTTCAAATCCTTAACAAACTTTATTTCTTCCATCAAATAAACTTTCATAGATGTGCAAACATTACTAACAGGCTCTTTAATCAAAGGTAACAAAACTTGTCTTCTTCCATCAGCCCAAATAGTATATTTATGCAATCTCCCATCATATATAGCATATCTATCATATTGCCAAGGTCTACCCAACAAAATATGACAACAATCCATAGGCATGATATCACATAACACCTTATCGTAGTACTTTCCAATTTTCAAATTCACATAACATTTTTCACTTACCAAGAGTGTATGCTCATCTTTGATCCATGAATCTGATAGGGCTTCGGATGTTCCAACCTTTTCAACTGCAACTTTGTGACCATTTCCTCATATTCCAGATTCTCTGAGCTACCACTGTTAATGATTACCTTCCAAACTTCATTAGAAACTCTACATCTAGTCTTGAACAAAATTTTCCTTATCGGATCTTCCTTATTAATTTTACTCCAAAGTTCTCTCCTCACCATCAAGTTATTTTCCTTCTCAGGCTCATTTGGTGACTCTTCTTGCACCAAAACATTTCTACTATTACCGACCTTCTTACTTGCATGTGTACACTCAAATGGTCTATGTCCTTCTTCTCCACAATTCTAACAAGTTCCTCGGAAACCACCTCTATTATAACCACCTCAGTAGTTACTGCCTCTACCTCTAGATGAACTTTCACCTTTCCACTCGGTCTTGCCTTTATCCAAATTTGTCTTTTCAGGTTCAAATCTACTATTTTCACCATGAGATCTACCTCTTCCTCTAGGTAATCTACCACCTTTGCCTCTGTCTTTTCTCATGTCTCTTTTTCAATTTCTCCTCAGCTTTTAATGAAAACTGATAAGCCTCTTCAATGTTCTCCAATTTGACCAAACTAATTTCTTCTTGGATGGAAACTCTCAAACCATTCAGGTATCTAGCAATTCTTTCCACATCATCTTCATCATGTCCAAATCTGATATCTAATCTATAGAATTCCTCAGTATATTCTTTTACCGAGCTATCTTTCTGCCTCAAACTTTGCATTCTCCTAAGTAGGTTAATCTGATAATCATAAGGTAAGAACTTTCCTTTCAATTTATTTTCCATCTTATTCCATACCTTTATTTTCTCTTTGTCTTTCCTTTTTTTGTTCAATTGTAGATGTTCCCACCACAAGGATGCATGACTTTTCAATTTTTTGCTTGCAATTTTCACCTTCTTTTCCTTAGGTATATTCTCATATTCAAAATAATTTTCCATCTTGGTGATCCAGTCCACCAATTCATCAGAATCCAATTTTCCATTATACTCAAGAGGATTAAAGTGTGGTGTAGAATTCAAATTTTTCAAAGCCTTCAACAATCTTTCCTCACCTTGATCCATCACTGATGCATGTTCTACATCAACTTGTTCTTCCTCAATTTCATCATCACTAACATTTTCAAGATGTCTTCCTCTTCTATGGGCCATTTCAATAGCTTCTAATCTAGCAATAAATTGTCTCAACAAGTCTACCAATCCTGATCCACATCTTGCCTCCCATGAACCATCTTGAACCCTTTGCAATTGCAGGCCAGATCACAATCTGCTACCCCACAATAATTCAACTAGGGTTTGAAAAGAAGGAACCCTCAAACCTAGATTTGAAAACCTAGATCTAGATCTCACCTCTCTTTGATACCACCTGACACAAGGGAGGATGGGGAGAGGGGCCAAATGCACACCCTAACCAGATCCACCTTGCAGAGATCACACGTCAAAGAAACAACACAATAGGTGAGAGAGAAAATGCCAAAACTTTCATATATTATCTTCAATTGATTCATACATTTCATGTTGTATGGCCTTCACAGTTTAGGCCAGATATTATAATCAAGTACAAAAGTCCTCCAACATGCAAGGATCTACCAACAATCTCTAATGTTCTATCTTTTATCTTCTATCCCAAAATTGACTCCTAAAATCTAACCAAACAACTATATTTATACAAGAGGCTATCAAACCAAGTTTGCCTTCAGATCCACCATCAATGGAAGGAATGAACAGATCTAGGTCCACACACTTCCCAATGATAGATACTGACATTAAATCTGTGACCAATAATAAATGTAAGAGTCAGCCTCAATAGAAATCCAAAATAAACAACTCGGTAAGAAAGGATAACCAAGTGCTAGACAAGCATCACCAAGCACCAGGTAAATTCATCGAGTGTTAGAGAGATAACTGAGCAACACCGGTAAACAAAGGAAACTGATCGAGCAACACAAAACCAACTCCGTCAAAGAAGGAACCAAGTAACACAAAAAACTACAAACATGTTTTTGGTGACACATGATTTCCAAGGACCCAAGATTCTCCTGCATCAATTTGTATCAAGTCTTCCACTATATTTATATGTATTTATTATATATATGTCTCTCTAGAGTGAACCCACAATAGTGGGTTACACTTTTTTGCTTGAATGGACACTGAAATCTACATTTTGAAAAAAAATTAGATTCGGATGCATATTGTCGTTAAACCGTTTGAAATCAGAAGATGAAGTAAATTAGAGTCTTTTACGATTTTTTATCTAGATTCTAAATATATTTTTTATTTTTATTTTTATTTTTGAATTTATTTTAATGGTTTTTTCTTTCTCCCACGAAAACTAGTATGTTGTTGAAAATGTCATTTTCAAAGAGTTACATTGTTTTCATAGAGCATAACTTTTTTTCTAAAATAGATATGAATGTGATTCTTTTGAATTTAGTTTTTTAACATCCATATGGAGGGCATGCAATTGTTTTGATGATATTATCATGATTATTTCATATTTTATTAATGTTTTAAGTTGACTAAACCATAATTTTGACATACCTTGACTACATAGCTTATAACTTGTCGTGTATTTGTCCAATTTCATTTTTATATTTTTTGATAGAAAGATAACTTCAATACCTAGGGCATAGATATTTTTTAGAATTTTTTTTCTCTCATTTACTATTTTTCCCTAAGCGTCAAACATAGAGGTAGACATATGGTGAAATATCCATGTTTAGTAAAACTAAAAATACAAAGTCATAACAAAATTAATATATATTAACATTATAATCATTGGAAATATTTTTCTTAGTAGTTCCTTACTACATAGATAGTTTTTTCAAATGGATTCATTTGATTTTCCAAAAGATAAATTTGAAGTGATTTTTTGTCAGCATTTTAATAGGTGCGAAGGAGACTCCATTATAGGTATGAATGAGGAGTATAGATGTTATATCAATGTTTTTTTTATCTAAGAGGATTTGAGCTAACCATTTGTAATGAAATCCTTCAAATGGAACCTCTCAAAGCTTAAATCATCATATTTTATAAAAAATCTGTTATTTCAGCAAAAATCAGCATCTCTAAAAATGTGTAACCCACTATATTTTTATCGGTCTTGGTTTCTCTTTTATATAACAAAATAGGTGAAGTGACAAGATTAAAATCTTTTACATCAAACCTCTTCATAAAGAATATTCCTTTAAACATAAAAAAAATATTAAAAGTTTATTTAAGATATAACAAGATAACACTTTTTGAACATGATTTTAAATCAGAAATTGGGGTTCATCAAACCCGTCAGCATTCTCTTCTTCTTGAGCCTTCTCCTTGATCTTTTGTTTCCTCTTTGGAACATCTAATTATTCCTCTTCATAATGAAAAACCTCCAAATCCCTTGTCCAAATGAAACTCTGGATATTTGGCATATTATTCAAATGATTTTCCACCCTTTATCAATCATTGTTCTTACTTCTACAAGAAATTTTGTAAAGCCAACATCCAAAACTATAATCATATCTTGAGATATATTAAAAATTTGAACATTTTCAAAAAATTTTCCTTTCATATGTGCAATGATTCTCAACACCACCTGCTAATATTCAAGCTTCCAATGATCAAATCCTCTCATCTGACAGTCCTTATCAACAATTTCTAGGATTGTCTAGTTCATGAAAGTATGAAAGGAAGAAATTTTATTCTTGACCCTTTGTTCCTCGCTAGATACATATTTGAGTTCTTCAATGATCATATTTATTATCTTATTAGTTTCTTTTATTTTTGGTGGGACATACAAGTCCCTTTGGGTTACTTTGCACAAAGTAGAAATGGTGATATAAGTAGGCTGCCACCTCTTCATCAACTTTTCAATCTGAGGCCTATTTTCTTGAAATGTGTTGACAATTCTTAATAATGATTCATATTGTTTGTACACCTCCTCACATTTTCCTATGAATAGTTTAATTCTATGGCACAATATCTATTGAAAAGTATTTAAGACTTGTTGAGGAATTTGCCACAAGATTACTTCATTGGTAGCCTTTAGCCTTTAATTCCATTTTCATACTTTCCTTACTCGTGATTCCATTCCTTGGGAGCTTTAGTGATGTCAATTGTCTTGGACAGATAATCCTTTTGTAAAACAATAGCTTTACTTTGATCTTCATAGAATTATTTGAACTTTCTTTTCAAGGAAGTATTCTCAATATACAACTTATTTATTTTTGTTTTTAAAACACAACTTATTTTCTTTCTAAATCAATTACTTGTTGTTCCATACGTTTCACCATATAACAAGTAAACATAGAATGGTGTAGGGTTGTTGCGGCCACCTACAATGGGGAGGAATCCTTCATGGTCTTCAATATGGCATGTCCACCCATCTCTTTCACCATATCTAAAAAAATTGTTTATGTGGGTGCTTTTAAAGGTAGCCCATGCTACAAGTACCTCAATTTTAATATTATAACTAGTTCCACTTACCCCTTCCTCTAAGTTAAATTCTTACACTATCATGGGGTCTTCTTGTTGCCTCACTTGATCCAAAAAAAATATTTGTCTCAAAGTCATCCTCAGGACAATCAACATGTAAATTTTCATCACCATCTCTTTGGCTTCTGCAAGAGTAACATTTATTTCATCAAACTTCATTTCCTTAAAATTTTGATTTATAATATCCTCATGTTTTGACTCATCAACACCCATGAGATTCATTTTATTCTTTTCCTCAAATTATTTCATTTTCATTTTTCATAATTCTTTTTAACTCTTGAGTATTAACGAAGTTGTCATCTTTTATAAATCTTAGAGACGTGGCTTCCTTTTCATCAATGTGGTCTATAGGTCGAGTGCCTTCAGGGAGTTGAGCTTCATAGCCATGGATATATTCTTGGTACATTGGTTGGGAAAACTAAGGCCTATCCACTATTTTATCATCCTTTAATGCACTAACCACCTCATCAGTATCCCCTTCTACCTTTGAATCATCAAAAGATACCAAAGGCACTTGATCTTCCTTTTTCTTCTTTTTCTATGGAGGAGGGATGGGTGTAGACTCTAAGTCTAGTACATAATGGATAATGAACACATGAGGTTTCGTAGGTGGAGGTTGAACCTTTTTTGGCACATTCTTAGTTAATTTTTGATGTAAGGAGGGATGGATACAAGGGCCTAAGAAACTCCAAAATACCAAACCTACTTGTAGATTAACAACTCAGAAGAAACAACACAAAGAAGGAGAGAAGGAATGCATGTCTTTCATTAACTAATCAAACTTCATACATGTCAGATTGTAAGGCCTTCACAATTATGGCCAATATAATGAAATTCAATTACAAAAAAATCCTTATACATGTGAGGATCCAAACTTTAGATTCTATCTTCTTTGCTAACTCCTTGCTTTACTCTAGAACAACTCTACTTATTTATACAAGAGGCCATCGAACAAGTCAGCTCTAAAGATCCTTTAGATCAAAAATTTGAGAAAGAAATGAGCCATATTTAGGTCCACACATTTCCCAATGAGAGATCCTAATATTAATATCATGACCAAAATTAAATACACATGTCGGCCATCATCAAACAATTAACTATACCAGTCGATGAACTCAAGAACTGAGAAACATCGAACATACCAAACCATCTTGGTAAAAAATACTACCAAACTAACTCGGTAAAGAACAACAAAGTGGTAACCAAGCTCGCTTGGGAACAATAGAGACACTCCACCGAGAGCTCCAAGTAGCTACTTAGCAAACTGACACGCGAGGTTGAAAGGAAATGATTCTTCCATTCATGTGTCAGGTACAACCTAAGCTGAATCCAACTCTGATTGAGAAATCCATGTACTCTCTTCAATCGGTCTATTCTTCCACTTTACCAAATATTTCATGTAATCCTTTCCTCTTGTGCTTCTGCCAACTTTTTGTTCCAAAATCTACTCAACTTCTATCTACTTCTTAGGATAATAACTCGGTACTGTCACTTCTTCATCAGGTTCATGATACTCATACAAATCTGCAATGATGAATGTAGGTGATATATCCATGTCATTAGGTAACTTAACTTCATAAGCATTTCCACTGTCAAATTTCTTCAATATCTTGCAGGGACCAAATTTAATCTTCCTCAACTTACCATATGTTCCAATAGGGAATCTTCCTTTCTTCAAATGAACCATTACCTCATCATCGACATTAAAAATATTATGTCTTCTTGACCTATCTTTATTATTCTTGTATTTCTAATTACTCTGCTCCAACTTATATTTCACTTCCTAATGCAACGACTTCATAAAAGCAATAAATTCTTCCCCTTCAACACTCCTCTTCTCTTCACTAGCAATATCTCTCATGTCTAATATACCTCTCAGTCGTATGTCATTAACAATCTCAAAAGGTAACTTGCCAGTACTCCTATCCACTAAATTATTGTATGCAAACTCTGCTTGTGCCAACATTAAATCCAAATTACTCAGTTTGTCTCTAACTAAGCATCTCAACAGGTTGCCCAAACTCCTATTTATAAACTTTGTTTGTCCATCAGTTTATGGATGAAATGCAGAACTATAATTCACCTCGGTGTTCAACTTCTTCCATAGAATATTCCAAAAATAACCAACAAACTTACTATCTTTGTCAGAGATTATACTTCTTGGTAATCCATGCAATCTGACAATCTCCTTAAATAAAATATTTGATATATGCACTATATTTGATGTTTTTCTATATGGTACGAAATGTTCCATCTTGGAAAATCTATCCACAATAACAAATATGGAATCATCACCTCTTGCTATCCTCGGTAAGCCAAGAACAAAATCCATGTTGATATCACTCCAGAGTTTCTTAGGAACATAAATCAGTGTATACAATCCAGTATTCTGACTTACTCCTTTTTCAATTTGACGAACTCCAAAACTCTTCAAAATTTTTTGAACATCCTTATACAATTGAGGCCAAAAATATCTTTCCTTCAGCAAACTCAATGTCTTATCAATGCCAAAATGTCCAACCAAACCAATACTATTTTTTTCCTTTATCAAATTATTTCTCATTGATCCTCTTGGTATGCATAGCTAAATTCCTTTAAACAACATACCTTATTTAATGAAATAGTATTCCCACTTACTCAGTTGATCTCAAATAGGTTCTCTACACATTCTCGATGGCTTACAAAAATCAGGGTCAATTTCATACAAATTCTTCATGTCTTCATGAATTCTCATTCCAGTCATCAAATATCTTCTTCTACTCAATGTATCAACAATTCGGTTAGATAGAAGCCACTCTTATGTTTTATCAAAAATGTGAAATTATACACATATTAAACCCATTTCATATATCTTTGATTCAACTTATTCTAACTACCCAAATACTGTAAAGCCTTATGATCAATATACAATAAAAATTCCTTTGGCATCAAATAATGTCTCCATTTCTTCAAGAATTGAATAATAGTATAGAATTCTTGACCATACAAATAATATTTCCTTTTAGCATCATCCAACTTCTCACTAAAGAAAGCAACATGTTTACTTTCTTGACTCAACACAGCTCCTATTGTACTTCCTCTTGTATCACATTCAACTTGGAATACCTTATTGAAATGAGGTAAAGATAACATAGGAAATTCAAAAACCTCTTGTTTCAAAGTCTCAAAAATCTTATCATCTCCATGTGTCCACTTGAATTATCTTTTATCTCCTCTCATTGTCTCGATCATAGCATTGCAAATTGAACTAAAAAATTTGATGAACTTTCAGTAAAAACTTTCCAAACCATGGAATGATCTTACCTCACCAACATTTTCAAGTGTAGGCCACTCAAGTACGGCTTCAACCTTCTCAGGATCAATCTTCAAACCATCTACCGAAATCACAAATCCCAAATACACAATCTCCTCTTTCATGAAGGAACAATTTTTCAAATTAATCAGCAACTTTTCCTCTTTCAATGTCTAATGTGTAACAAATGATCTTCTCTGGTTTTACTGAATATTAGAATGTCATCCAAGTAAACAATCACAAATTTATCCAATAATTTCTTCATAACCTCATAAAAGTACTCAATGCATTACTTGAACCAAAGGGCATAACCAACCACTCATACAAACCTTCTTTTTTCTTGAGAGAGGTCTTCTATTCATCACCTTCTCTGATTCTGATATGGTGATATCCACTCTTCAAATCAATCTTGGGAAAATATTTTTCTCCACTCAAACAATGCATTATACCTTCCATCCTCAATATAGGTAACTGATACTTAACTATTATCTTGTTGACTACTCTAGAGTCAATACACATTCGCCATTCTCCATTCTTCTTAGGTGCCAACATAGCTAGTACTATGCACAGACTCAAAATTTCTCTAATCAAACCTTTCTGCAACAACTCTTGAATTTTTTGGTTGAGTTCCTCATTCTCAGTTGGTATCAGTCAGTATGGTTCTTTATTTGGAAAACTAGCTCCAGGAATCAGATCCATATAATGAATTATAATTATCATCAGTGGAAAACCATCAGGTACAGTAACTGAAATGATCTCTTTGTACTCGGTGAGAAACTTCTCAACCTCTACCAAATATTTATCTTCTATTTTCTCACTCAAATTTTTAGGAATCACAACATAAAAAAAAAACATTTTTCTTCAAATCCTAAACAAACTATCTACCTTCCATCAAAAAATCTTTCACAGATGTACCCATCTTAGCAACAAATTCTTCAATCAAAGGTAACAAAATTTGTTTCTTTCCATCAACCCAAATAGTATAATAATGCAATCTCCCATCATATATAGCATGTTTATAATATTTCCAAGGTCTACCCAAAAAAATAAGACAACAATCCATGGGCATAATATCACACAACACCTTATCATAATACTTTCCAATTTTTTAGATTCACAAAACATTGTTCACTTACCATAAGTGTATGCTCATCCTTGATCTATGAAATCTAATAGGGCTTTGGGTGCTTCAATCTTTCCAACTAAAAATTTGTAACCATTTCTTCTGATGCCATATTCTCTGAGCTTCCACTATCAATGATCACTTTCCAAACCTTTTCTACAACTCTGCATCTAGTTTTGAAATTTTTTTTCCTTACTGGATCTTCCTTAGTCTTTTCACTCCACAATGCTCTTCTAACCATCAAGTTTCCTTCCTTCCCAAGTTCATTTTTTGAGCCTTCATGTACCAAAGCATCTCTAATACTACTGACCTTCTTACTTTCATGTTTACACTCAAATGACCTATGTCCTTCTTCACCACAATTGTAACAAATTCCTCAAAATCCTCCTCTATCATATCCACCTCAGAAGTAGTTACCTCTTCCTCAAAATGAAATTTCACCTTTCCGCTCAGTCTTTCCTTTTTCATGATTTGTTTTGTTCTAATCAAATCTACTATTTTCACCATAGGATCTACCTCTTCCTCTAAGGAATCTGTCACCTCTTTCTCTTTGTCTTTGTTCATACCTTTTGTTCAATTTCTCCTAAGATAAACTGATAAGCCTCCTCAATGCTCTCCATTAACACCAAACTGATCTCTTCTTGAATAGAAGTCCTTAACCCATTCAAATATCTTGAAATTATTTCCACCTCATCTTCAATATGTCTAGATTTGAAATCTAGCCTATAAAATTCCTTTGTGTAATCCTTTACCAAGCTGTCTTTCTACCTCAAACTTTGCATTCTCCTAACTAGGTTAATCTAATAATCAAAAGGTAGAAACTTTCCTTTCAAATTATTTACCATCTTATTCCATACCCTAATCTTGTCTTTACCTTTCTTGTTTCGGTCTAACTATATATGCTCCCATCATAAGGATGCATGACCTTTAAATTTTTTGCTTGCAATTTTCACTTTCTTCTCCTCTGATATATTCTCATATTAAAAGTATTTATCCATATTGGTGATCCAATCCATCAATTCATTTGAATCCAGTTTCCCACTATACATAGGAGGGTTAAAATATGGTGTAGCCTTCAAACAAGTCAATGCTCTTGGGAATCTTTCCTCACCTTGATCCATTATAGGTGCAGGTGTGGCTTCCTCCTACATTTCTTCGGCTTCATCATGACTAACATCATCAAGATGTCTTCCTCGGTGTTGGGCTGTCTCAACAACTTCTAATCTTGCAGCAATTTGCCTCAGCATATTAGCTAAGCCTAGATCTACATCTCACATCCCTCGAACCATCTTGAAACCCTCTGCAATTGTAGGTTAAATCACAATATTCCACCCCAAAACAATATCACCAACTATGGATTACAAGAAAGAACCTCCAAATCTAACCTTCACTCTGATAACACCTGATGCAAGGAGGGATGGATACAGGGGCCTAAGACACTCACAAATATGAAACTAACTTGTAGATTAACAAATTTTTGGTTTTTCTTTTTCCCCAAAGGTCAGCTTGGCATTAGGATTGATAGGGCTAGTGTCACATTCACTCAACACTCCAAATCTTACAGGAAAAAGGGCCAACTGACAAGGATCAAAGAGAGATCCTTCTACACTTTGAGCTCCACATCACTCAGGTAGGTATACCTCATCTGCACACACATATTAACTTGTGTCACACTATAGGCCTGCAGGTAACTGACTATGGAATGGTTCTCAAACTCTTCTAGGTATCCTGTACCTCAATGAAGCTAATATCTCATACAATAGCCCAACATGCATCGAGTGAGTATGAGAACCAGAGACCTAACCTATCAACAAGAAAGGGAAAAGGTGGAACTGAATGGAAATGATTTTAAAGATGGGTTGAAGGGACCCCTAAGATACCCTAAGTCTCTCATAGACTAGTGCCTTATCCAATGGGCCACATAGTCAAATACCCTATTGCAAATGATAGCTATCAAACAAGAAAATAATATACTCAATGTGTTGATGCCTAACATCAATCACACACCATGACCAAACCTCAACTTAACAACCACTTGTGCATTCAAGCATGTTATTATCCATTCAAAGGATTTTAACCCTCCCCTTAGAAGAGACCTATGAATTAGACAATACATTTACCAGCATCCACCAGAAGACAAGCATGACATATCCTTGATATTTTAGCCCATACATACATGAACACTAACCATGAACCAGTTATCTCTGCTAAGACAACTCCACTTGCAAACACATAGGCAATACAAGTAGACAAATCAAATACCCTTAATGTATGATCAATGAATTCAAAGCTCAAATGGAGATAGCTTGGTAAAAGTAAGAAAATATTAACTTCTCACACACAAGACAAATCACTTACAATATGCATTGTATTCTCAGAACCAGCAAGGAAAGAAGAACACTTTATATGCAGAGAGAAGGGGAAAATCTATAGGAAAAGGACCACTCACTGGAACCAGAAAGGAATCCTAAACTGGAACCCTTACAAAGTCAAAATTTTGACAATTTATACCATTGGTTACCTTGGAATCCTAAACCAGTAGGATGCAACAAGCTACGGGTAACTAGGGTTAGGATTTCACCCACCTGCAAACACACCTTGAGCACAAAAAGGTCCTTCACCAGGTACAAAATCATCATGAAATTGACCACAGGAACCCTGGATCACATCGCAATAACCAACGCCACCAACTAGATAAAAAAATGTTGAAAAAACCATAAATTCTCGGTACCTCCAGGTCACAGGAAACACTTAAAAAAATCAAATCTATACGTTAACAGCTATATTCATGGTGCTAGAAGTGAATCAGCGGTCGTCATTCAAAATCAGATTGGCCAACTTTAAGTCCCCATCGTCAGATCTTCACTCAGGCATCAGCAAGATTAATCACAACAAAAGTCTAGGTTACATGTGTGCTTGGTCGCATGATCGCAAGGCATCAAACTCACCCTTGTGATCATGCGACCACAGTCTCCTAGCCACGGTCAATGGTCACAAACCCCACTAAAAAGTCTTTGGCCATATCACCCTCACAACCCCGCAACCGCGACAACCCCCAAACCTTTACCTCCACAACGGTGACATTCAGACCGTTGTCGCATGATCGCATAGCCCAGAAATGGGCTATGCAAACATGTGACAAGCTGCACCCCTTTACCTTGCCGCAATCGCCATCATCGCCGCTAAGCCTGGCGGTTAGTCGCATGATCGCATAGCCTTGAAAAAGGCTATGAGATCATGTGACAAACCATTACTTACCATGCCTCAGCCCTGCCAACAACCACCATGCCTACAAACTTCCAAGTCACCACGCTAACCAACCAGAAGATGCCACATCACCTCTTGCCATCGAGCCTCAGCAAGGAAGAACCTTGTCGCATGGTCGCAAGCCATGAAAATGGCCCTTGTGATCATGTGACAAGGCCATAAGATCACCATCTCAACATCCTCTGACAGCGGGCCCACTGCAAACAAACCCATCGGCATCCAATCAGACGGTGGGCGCATGATCGCAAGGGGAAAGAATATTCCTTATGATCACACACCGACCATAGATCTTAAATCTCTAACACCGGGCCTCACTGACATGAAATCCAACTCATCGCAGGCAACCAATAGAAAATTAACACATCAGTGCCACCAAGCAGATAGGTCCCACCGCAAACCCCTTTCTTTCGGACATGACCACCACCGCAGCACCACATGGCAACCAATAGAAAATCACCACTGGGCCCAAGGACACATGTTAGCTGGTCGCATGATCACATAGCCAAAAATTGGGCTATGCGATCATGCGACAGCCAACCAAAGGCCGCCACATAACCAGCAACGGGACCACAACCATCCCACCAATGGGCCCTGCGCGCAAGGAAGGATCCGGTCGCATGTCAAAATTTTTTTACATGCGATCATGCGACAACCAATCAAGTTGAAACCTTTGAAGACCTAGGCCCACCATCCATCACACTTGCACATATAGGAAATGCCATCAAATAGGGTAGAAGTGTGAGGTCAAAAACACATAGGGTTTTCGACAAACCGAAAGGTAAACAAGGATGCAAAAACATCGAGGGTTTTCATGCAGGCCAAAAAGGTTGAAAACATCATGGATTTTCAAAAACATTGTGGGTTTTCGACACTGTGGTAGATTCTAAAAATATTTTCCTGCAGACCTTAAAACTTGAATAACTTTCTGGGTTTTGCAATTCAGCACGTGCAATTTGAAATAGAGCAAGGTGACAAATGAAGAACATAGGGCAGGACACTTTTACAAAAACATTTGTAGGGAAGAGGCCATGTTCAAAGAATTTTGCACTGATTGGAAAATGGACTAACAGTGGCTCTAGTTGGGGATGCATGTCTCTTGCAGGTGTGGCAAGAATTTAGATCTCTGGGAAAAGAAAACCATACTTAGACAAAACAATTAGGCCCTCACCCCACTTTTAATCCAAAATTTCACAGACTGGCTCCCTACCCAAAAACTCTAACACCACTATACAGGATATACAGAAAATACACAAGCAACATCTGGATGCCAAAGGAGTGCCATCCTTTTCCTCTATCAAAAACTTGGTTTCTGCTCACAAAATCAAACAAAGGTCTCAAACCTTTTCCACATGCACAATGACAGAAAACATTGTTAGGTATCGACTGCAAAACAACCTTGGGTTTATCATCATCAATTC
The DNA here is from genome assembly GCA_027943335.1 of Chamaecyparis obtusa. NCBI lineage: Eukaryota > Viridiplantae > Streptophyta > Pinopsida > Cupressales > Cupressaceae > Chamaecyparis > Chamaecyparis obtusa. The sequence goes on along the minus strand of BSBK01003432.1, from coordinate 842,539 downwards.
CTTCCTCCACATGTTCCCCCACAAACTCACTATTTGGAAAACATGCATCATCAAAATCATCATGGATTGAAACATATGAAAGGGGACAAGAAACTGATACCTTTTCTTCCTAGCTGCAATCATCCAGCTCATCTTTAATGCATTCTTGCATATCAAAAGAAAAGAAACTATACTCACTTTCACTTACCTCAGCCAAGGCCACTGAAACATACTCATATATCAGGTTACTTGAGTTTATCAAGTCTGATTTCTCTTCATAAATCACACCTTTATCCTCATAAGGATGATTCACATGATCAACATCATGAACTAGATTATCACCATTATTCTCACTACTTGGTGGTAGAAGAAAAACATTGTCCCAGTGTAATGTATCTTCATCAACAGAGCAACATTCATCCTGCATTACCTTTCTTTCAACTGGCCTCATTTATGAGGGAGACTCCAAATCAACTGTATGTGAAGCTTTAAGTGCAGAAGGTGAGTAATCCTCAACAAATTCCATCCTTTAAGCACACTCCTCAAATAATGGGTTAGAGACTACATGGAATTGTTTCTAATAGTAATTCAGACAAAGCTCCATCTGGTCTTCACTAATGTCCTCATCAAATAACTCATTGGTAACCACACTATATATGTCTTTATTTCCATCATCATACACATCTTCAAAAGAAGAAGAAACATCAGAATCTAAATCGGAACATGACTCACCATTAATGCTGTCAACATATGAACAATCAATGTTGTACTCATCAGAAGGACCATCCCATGGATTTCCCCACAAATCTTCAACTTCCAAGACTTTGTAATCAGCATCACTACCACCCACTGACATAGAAGACTACAAAGAAAAAACCTCTGCAACATGAGAGAAACCCTGTGACATATCATCAGAAAGAAAATCATTCTCAACCTCATCCATGCTCCCACAATCAACACCTTTCTCAGTATCTACATCAACATCACTTGGTGGCAAAGAATTTTCACAATTATCATCACTATTCTTGGGAAAATCATGCGAAGGGAGAAGTGTATCCTTCACAATCTGAAAATGTCCATTACCATCATTAGTTTCTTCTTCCCATGTTGCATCTAATTCATATGAAGACACCACTCCATCACTGCCTTCATCACCCTCACTTGAGTAACCACTTTCAGCACTATGTTCTTCTAACTTTGACTGATATGCAAATGAATCATATTCCTTACCTTGTGCAAAAACTTCAAACTCATCATTAGAGACATAACTTTCAGCCTCTTCATTTTCATAGGACTGAGACATAGAAGCAACAATTTCATGTCTAGGAACATCAGTAGCATTATATTTATAATCAATATTACAAGGATTGACTGTGGTAGCTAATTCACAACTCAAAGCACCAGTACACTACTCAATCCTATCAGGGTCTGGAATATATCTTACTATTATAGCATCCTGAAAACATGTCTCATCAGTAGAAAAAGACTCAACAACATTTATACACACATTCTGATTTGACATCGCAACCTGATTACAAACCACAACAGAAGTGTTGATACACTGATTTGGGACTGCATTATTAGCACTACATTCTTCTTTTCTTTCATATTCATTATACCGACAGACACTCATGTGAAAATGACCTCTGGTCAATCCATATTTCAAATTGTTTTCAATATCCATTGTAGTTACAAATGCTTGATATAATGTCCTAGGTTCTTTATCCCTCAACAAGTAATTCATTTTCTTATCAAATGCATCAAAATAGACATTTACACACACTTGGTCATTGGGTCTATAACCTTCAGGGATTTCATTCAAAATTTTTGCAAATCTAATATTGAACTAAGGGACAAGTTCATCTTTCTCAATATGAATCTTTAAAAACTTATCATAAGAATCATATATGCTTACCCTTTCTCCAAAATGCTCCATGAAGGCCGAATGCATCTCACTCCAAGATGAAATAGAACATGCTGGTAGGAAAGAAAACCAATCTCTAGCATCACCCTCTAGAGTTTGAACAAACAATTTCATCCATAGGTCTTCATGGAAAACCTCAAAATCATTCATCACATCAATAAAGCACTGAACATGTTTTCTTACTGCCTGATACTGGTTCTTATTAAACTTAGGCAAGTATCCCCTGACTTTATCAGGGATCTTATTAGGGAAACTAGGTATGCCATCATAAAAAAATGGCACATATCCTCTGACAAAAGAAACCCTGTGAACATCCATCATTGGCTACAACTATTGCACATCTACTTGAAAATCTTCAAGACCAATGACAGGAAATCTATACTTGAGTTGAACCTTCTTTTGTCACTGAATCTTTATTACATACTTCACGCTTATATGTCCTTTCTTTAATGACAAAACCATTTGATAAGGACCATGCAAATGCAATACACTAAATGGAGAATACCTGGATCACCCTTCTGAATGCTGCTACCTTCTTCTCAGCTAAATGAAGTCCCAACAAAACTTCACAACTTAGATTTTTTCTAGCATAGAGTCGCCACCTCTCTTCAGAGGACACAAAATTTCACTGATCTATTTTGAAACACCAATAGACTCTAAGCACTCCCACAACAAAGTCACAAATAACCCAATCAGCAAATCTAGGTAACACATTTGCAAATCTGAAAAGCAATTCTCAGATTGGAAAACGTATAAGACTCTTCCCCAAGCTGAATACAACTAGACTCTGGGAAACTCTTATTAGTAAACTTATTTCATTTCCCCAGCAGAGTCACCATCTTGTTGGTGTTTTTTTTCCCCAAAGGTTAGCTTGGCATTAGGATTGACAGGGCTAGTGTCACATTCACTCAACACTCCAACTTTGACAGGAAAAAGGGCCAACTGACAAGGATCAAAGAGAGATCCTTCTACACTTTGAGCTCCACATCACTCAGGCGGGTATACCTCATCTGTACACACATATTAACTTATGTCACACTACAGGCCTATAGGTAATTGACTGTGGAATGGTTCTCAAACTCTTCTAGGTATCCTGTACCTCAATGAAGCTAATATCTCATACAATAGCCCAACTTGCATGGAGTGAGTATGAAAACCAGAGACCTAACCTATCAAAAAGAAAGGGAAAAGGTGGAACTGAATGGAAATGATTTTAAAGATGGGTTGAAGGGACCCCTGAGATACCCTAAGTCTCTCATAGACTAGTGCCTTATCTAATGGGCCACATAGTCAAATAGCCTATTGCAAATGACAGCTATGAAACAAGAAAATAATATACTCAATGTGTTGATGCCTAACATCAATCACACACCATGACCAAACCTCAACTTAACAACCACCTGTGCATTCAAGCATGTTATTATCCATTCAAAAGATTTTAACCCTCCCCTTAGAAGAGACCTATGAATTAGACAATACATTTACCAGCATCCACCGAAAGACAAGCATGACATATCCTTGATATTTTAGCCCATATATACATGAACACTAACCTTGAACTAGTTATCTCTACTAAGACAACTCCACTTGCAAACACATAGGCAATACAAGCAGACAAATCAAACACCCTTAATGTATGATCAATGAATTCAAAGCTCAAATGGAGATAGCTTGGTAAAAGTAAGAAAATATTAACTTCTCACACACAAGACAAATCACTTGCAATATGCATTGTATTCTCAAAACTAGCAAGGAAAGAAGAACACTCTATATGCAGAGAGAAGGAGAAAATCTACAGGAAAAGGACCGCTCACTAGAACCAAAAAGGAATTCTAAACTGGAACCCTTAAAAAGTTAAAATTTTGACAATTTATACCACTAGTTACCTTGGAATCTTAAACTAGTAGGATGCAACAAGCTACGGGTAACCAGGGTTAGGATTTCACCCACTTGCAAACACACCTCGAGCATAAAAAAGTCCTTCACCAGGTACAAAACCATCATGCAGTCGACCACAGGAACCCTAGATCACATCGCAACAACCAACACCACCAACTAGATCAAAAACTATCGAAAAAACCATAAATTCTCGGTACCTCTAGGTCATAGGAAACACTTAAAAAAATGAAATCTGCAGGTTAACGACTATATTCATGGTGCCAGAAGTGAATCGGCAGTCATCATTCAAAATCAGATCGGCTAACTTTAAGTCCCCATCGTCAGATCTTCACTCAGGCATCGACAAGATTAACCATAACAAAAGTCTTGGTTACATGTGTGCTTGGTCGCATGATCGCAAGGCATCAAACTCACCCTTGTGATTATGCGACCACAGTCTCCTAGCCACGGTTAACGGTGACAAACCCCACTGAAAAGTCTTCGGCCATATCACCCTCACAACCCTGCAACTGTGACAACCCCCAAACCTTTACCTCCGCAACGGCGACATTCAGACCATTGTCGAATGATCGCATAGCCTAAAAATGAGCTATGCGAACATGCGACAAGCCGCACCCTTTACCTTGCCACAACCGCCACCGTCGCTGCTAAGCCTGGTGGTTAGTCGCATGATCGCATAGCCTTGAAAAAGGCTATGGGATCATGCGACAAACCATTACTTACCACACCTCGGCCCTGCCAACAACTGCCATGCCTACAAACTACCAAGTCACCGCGCTGACCAACCGGAAGATGCCACATCACCTCCTGCCATCGGGCCTCAGCAAGGAAGAGCCTTGTCGCATGGTCACAAGCTATGAAAATGACCCTTGCGATCATGCGACAAGGCCATAAGATTGCCACCTCAACATCCTCTGACAATGGGCCCACTGCAAACAGACCCGTCGGCATCCAATAGTATGGTGGGTGCATGTTCGCAAGCGGAAAGAATATTCCTTGTGATCACACGCTGACCGTAGATCTTAAATCTCTGACACTGGGCCCCACTGACATGAAATCCAACTCATTGTAGGCAACCAATAGAAAATTGACACATCAGTGCCACCGAGCAGACAGGTCTCACTGTAAACCCCTTTCTTCCGAACATGACCACCACCACAACACCATGTGGCAACCAATAGAAAATTGTCATCAGGCCCTAGGGACACATGTTAGCTGGTCGAATGATCACATAGCCAAAAATTGGGCTATATGATCATGCGACAGCCAACCAAAGGCCACCACATAACCAGCAACGGGACCACAACCATCCCACCAACAGGCCCCGCACGCAAGGAAGGAGCCGGTCGCATGTCAAAATTTTTTGAGATGTGATCATGCGACAACCAATCAATTTGAAACCTTTGAAGACCCGGGCCCACCATCCATCGCACTTGCGCAGATAGGAAACACCATCAAATAGGGTAGAAGTGCGAGGTCAAAAACATAGGGCTTTCGACGAAAGATAAAAAAACACACAGGGTTTTTGACAGACCGAAAGGTAAACAAGGATGCGAAAACATTGAGGGTTTTCATGCAGGCCAAAAAGGTTGAAAACATCATGGATTTTCAAAAACACTGTGGGTTTTTGACATTGTGGTAGATTCTAAATATATTTTCCTGCAGACCTTAAAACTTGAATAACTTTCTAGGTTTTGCAATTCAGTAGGTACAATTTAAAATGGAGCAAGGTGAGACAATGAAGAACACAGGGCAGGACACTTTTACAAAAACATTTGCAGGGAAGAGGCTATTTTCAAAGAATTTTGCACTGAACTGAAAATGGACTAACACAAATTAGAAGCAATAACACAAAGAAGGAGAGAAGGAATGGATATATCTTTTATTAACTAATCAAACTTCATACATGTCGAGTTATAAGGACTTCTCAGTTATGACCAATACAATAAAATTCAATTAAAAAATAATCCTCATACATGCGAGGATCCAAACTTCAGATTCTATTTTCTTCACTAACTCCCTACTTAACTCTAGAACAAATCTACTTATTTATTGTTAGTGAATGAATTTGTCTCTTTTTAAATTTTGTTTCTACACTCTATAACCCACTAAGAAACATTAAATCTTTACTAACAACCAGATTAAACATGAAATATTTAATCCTCTGAATTATGGTACAACCCCCAATAAAATTTTTAATAAATTTTTATGAAATAGAATAATGCATTTCTGCAATCATCAAACTTTTAACTAGAAAGTTGATAAGGAATACATAGTAATTTTCATCAATTTGACATAATTACTGGAGATCAAAAGCAACTAAATAATATAAAGCTCACAGACTTCAATTAACATGCACTACGCAAATCCAAAGATATAACTTCAACAAAGATTCAAAGAAAATAAAGACATCCAACCAAGAGATTCTATCCAATATAAGATATCCCAATAGAGACCCACTCACATGCATAAACCAATAGATTTATATCAGCAAGTTTCTTCCATTCATTGATTCATAAATCTTAATCAAAACTCTGTAAAAGAACAATACAAAATTCAAACTATTCTAATTACTTAGTAAAATAAACTATCATCCCTTCTAAAAGTTTTTCCTTGGATTTATATAGCCATCGGTTACAATTTATCAAAAATAATAATGTTCTTTGAAACTCCTAGAGTTTCATCTCAGAACTGCTTAAGACAACCGAAAATATACTAAAAATAGATTAAAACTTAGGAAACTAAAAACAATGACCTAGAATTAGTGGGGCATGATTTTTGGTCATGGCTGAGTTGGACACCTTCAATTCAACTTTGAGAAGACCCAGATGTACGATCTTGCTTCCACTCTTCATGAGAAAGTGATGCATTGATGACCATGGCATGATATGGTAGGTTGATGAGAGTGATTCTTTGCTTGAGAACTTTTTTATCTTTACATATCTGACTCACCCTTACTCTATGAGACTCTAGGTGATCCATGCAAACAACAAACATAGCTTTAGTATTGGCTATAGAACTGAGATCTTCAGTTGTGAGCTCCTTGCTATCTCTAATTGTTTCTATTCCCCCTTCGAACTCCTGAGTCATTTTCTCTTCCTTCTTAATATCTTGGGTTCCCTCATCCATTCGAGCGATATTCAAGCACTTAAGGTCCTTCTTCATGATATCAATCAATCCTTTTAGGTCATTTAGGAGGTGGGTTTCCCCTTCACATCCTTCTTTGATGATTGAATTCTTCCATTCAATGCTTTTAATAGAGACATAAAGGACCTCTTCATTTAGGCCGTGAACTAGTTTTTCAATAAGGAACTTGGGCACTCTATAATGGTCTATCTCTATTAATTGATCAAATACATTTGTCCATTTCTTCCTTTCCTTTCTCCATTCAGCCAATTCAATTAGTATCTCTGAGATGGTTTCAGTCATGACTCCATGGGTCTTGATCAATTGAGTAATAGAATCACTCCCCTGTTGAATCATTCCTACAACCCACTTATTGAAAACATCCACTACTAGTTTATTCCTTTGAATTTGGTCTAGGGTTTTGCAAGCTTCTGGTGAGTGAGGATCAAATGTATGAGGCACTTGGGCCAATGGAAGCGGACTAGGCTATTGAACTACCTAGATGAATTCTGCCAACCTCTATATGGTAGCCTTCAACTCCTTCTTGTCTCTTTCATCTTTGAAAGTGTTGTGCAATATTTTTCATGTGGAAGATTTGAGATGCTTTGCATCTTTTTTCCTTCTTGAAACTCCTAGGTCTATCTTCTCAATAATAAAGTCTTGAATAGAGGCTTCAGAAACATTTTTGTCAGACTTTAGTACTATGCGTTCTACTATCCATTGCCCAGTTTTTTCGTCAATGTCTATCATTGACTACATCCTAATTATTTTAGATTTAATAGTGGCTCCCAGGCATTTACTCACCATGTCTTCTACTAGAAGAGTTATTAGTATAACATTTCATTTCTTACTGATAGAGTTCTCTAGCCATCTAAGAGTGGGAGGTGGAGTTTTCAAGGTATCACTCACCACGACTATTGAGGGATTTCCAGAATTTGGCTGATTTCCCTTTTGAGTCAATGTGTTTTCACCCAGGCTAGCTGGACCAGCTTGCTCTGACATATGACTATCCATGAGGTCAAGATCAATCACCTCCTTTTTGTGGATCAACCTATCACTTTCCTTACTTACTTTGCCTCTTAAGGTTCTTTTCATTGGTGAAGAGCAAGGAGAGGCCTATTTCACAGGGTCAGGTTTGGGATTTTTCTTATTTTTAGCTTTGGATGTACCTACAAGGGAAACATTTTTGTCACTAGAATCAATAGGTTTAGTAATTGAATCACCATGTTCTACTCTTCTTGTATTGTGTCTCCTTGGAGTAGGAGGTTTCTTGCTCTTAACCCATCTCTTAGTTATTTTTATCACACTGAGGGTTTTGATTATTATACTCTCCCTCTCATCAATACTCCAATCTATTTTAGGTAGAGGTGTACCTCTAACCTTGGCTTCAAACTAATCATCAATTACCTCTTTATCATTATCCTCATCCACTGTAGTGATATCAAAATAAATGTTCAAGGTCACAATTTGACCTAGAGTAAACCTTGACCAAGTTCTTCTCCTTACTTCAAAATCATCAGCATAGCCCTCCCAGTAATCCTCTATTTGGGGAATATGTTGGAATTTGGAAGATAAATTAAAATTTTGAGCAACATATCTCCTACTATCAAAAGTTTTTCTGAGTTCAAATTTTTTTAAATTGAGTTTCCTTAATTCATGCTCTAGATTTAGGGCATCTGAAGAAGTTTTACAAGTATAATGCCCTAACTCAACTAGAAAGCTAGACTTAGCTCTAACCTTCCTTTCCTTGACTCCTTTATGAACATATGCTAGTTGACAGGCCACTTCTGTAATAATCAACCTATGGGAGTCCATAGTTTTCCTTTAGGCTACACTGATTCAAGTTCCTAAAATCCACGTAGATCATTATCTCACCATTTTTCTTTCTCACAGGAACTATATTCATAATCTAGGTGTAATGATGAAGAGGGTAAATGATACATGCTTGCAGCATTTTCTCTACCTCCTTCTAAATTGCCTTAGAAACCTTTAGATTGTAGTTTCTTAATTTCTGCCTAAAAGGTGAAGTACCCAACTTGAGAGGAATTTGATGCTGGAATTTTCTTGCTTTAAAATTTTTTAAATCATGGTAGGACCAAGCAAAGGTATCTTGATATTCCATCAAAAAATTGAAAAATCTCTGCTTCTCATCTGAAGTGCAACATTTTCCCAGATTTATACATTTAGGTTCTTCTTCCTCCCCTATGTTTACCTTCTCATAGTCACCTTGATTTTTGTCTTCTTGAGGGGGTGGTGGAGATTTCAGAGCATCATATTAATCAAATTGGCTTTCAAGAGAGACAAACCCTTTAGGAATATGGTTCCCTTTTAATTGAAAGATCCCTTCATCCATTACCCCATTTGGGCAAAACTTATCACAAGTTGGTGAAGATCCTTCAAAGAAGGTGGTACTAAAAACTCCTACCAATTGTAAGAATTTATCAATTTGTTTATCATCTTGAAAGACCTGCCAATGCTCAACATTATCTAGAACTTTTGGCATGTACATCATTTCAATTTTTTAGGAACTTTTCTTAAAATCTAAATGTGGCAACAATAGGGAGGAAGAAACTACTAGAGAGTCAGCTCTATTGTTTAATTCTCTAGGAATAACTTCTATGGAGAACACTTCGAGCTCTTTAATCTCATCCCAAACACAATTTCTATAGTATTTGAGTCTTTCATTTTTTGCTAAATACACCCCTCTCACTTGTCTCACAACAAGTTCTGCATCTCCTCTAGCTCTAAGTACTTTAACACCCATTTTCTTCACTTCTTCAATACTGAGAAAAAGAGACTCATATTCAGTAGTGTTGTTCATGTTATCAAATTCCAGCTTCAAAGCTCATGGGAAAAGGTATCCTTCTGGTGATATCAATATAACCCCTACTCCAGAACCAATAGAGGCACAACTACCATCAAACTCCAAATTCCAAAGGCCATCAGACTTATTATTTGTTACTTCCTCATTCATGTCTAGTGTGGATGAGATCATATAGTTTCCAAACTCAGATTCTTGGTAGAGTATCTAAGATTTGGGATCTTCAGATGGGAATATTGTGTATTTTTATTTTCCCTCTGGTTGTAAGACAACCTTTTTATCTCCAACTAGAATAATTTCTTGAGACCAGTCAAGCTTGATCTCTCCTTCAAGATCCCAACATAAAGTCCTTCTTAGAAGCATACCATAACTAGCTAGGATATCAGCTACAAGTATGGTTAGTTTAATCTTTTTACTAGGGTATGCTGCAAGAGCTACCTGGGCATCCTTGATTTGTCCAACTAAGGGGACTTGTTTTGCATCTAAGGCATAGCATTGACCAAAGGTCATAGTGAGGGGAAGATCTAGAGCTTGAGCTACTGAAGCATGCTTGATATTATCAGATGCCCCTAAATCTATGATGCAATTGTTCAACTTAAAGCCATGAATAAACAAGGATAAATAAAAAGGCTTTGATTTTAATCCTACAAGAGGACTCTTTTCTTGTGAAGGACTCTTATCTTTGGTTTTGGAAAGTTGTCTATACTGAAGTACATGACTAGATATAATGTTTTCATTATGGAAAAAAGGTCATATAGCAGTTTGGAGTCAGCGCACTAAGTGTAAAGATCAGAAATTAGTTAAGTGTTGAAGACTGGACAAAATACATAGTTCCTACAGCTCAGAGCACCTGTGCCCATGTGTATAGATGAATTATGGTATGTGCACTAGAAGTTAAGATTGTTAGACTATACTTATGCTTAGTCTAAGAGTGCATAAGTAGATATGCAAAGATGTGAAAGTTATAGTCAGTTGAAGTTTCATAGCTAGTGTATGCCAACAAAGAACAAAGCATAGAGCCGACAGTGACTATTTTGGTTTACGATTGTAAATTAATTTTGTAGAGGCTATGCACCCATTTTATTTAGGTTTTTGACATATGTATATGTATAATTGTAAGCACACTTAAGCCAATTCATTTGGAAGTGTTATTTGTAATTAGTTATAGGGCTGACCTAATTGTATAATTGGTATGAGCGCATAACTATAAGGTGTGCCTATTGTATTCAGTATGGAAGTGAAAATAGAGTTGTGAGAAGTAGAGTAGAGGTATGAAAAGAGAGCATACGATGTATTAGAGCTTTGCAAGAGGTCAAAGCATCAACACACCAAAGGAACTGATCTAACAAGCAGTGTCACAATAATAGTTCACCTACAGATATAGTGTGTATCTAATTCAGAAGGTTGTAGCCTTCATCATTTGAGAAGTGAGCTCTAGGATAGTGAGTCCACTCCCCTAACAGGGATCATTGTAAAAGACTCCTAATAGGGTTTGACCCTTAACAAGGTCTACTATACTGAAAGCATTGTAAAGCTACTCCTAACAAGGTAAAGGATATTCTAACAAGGATCACAAAACACTAGTGCAGAATATTAGTGGGTATCAAGTCCCACCGGGGTTTTTACCTATTTGGGTTTCCCCGTAACTATATTGGTGTCATGTGTTAATTTCATGTTTCATGTTTATGTGAATATTTAATCCAGTACTTAAGCATTTATAATTCAGTATTCAGATTAAAGTGAAAAGTTAAAATATAGTGAACACTGATTCATGCCCCCCCCTCAGTGTTAGAGCTTTGGTCCTCAGCAAAGAAGTTTAACCACTTGAGGAGATCATGGACAAAAAAGATTTGAAGAAGAATCTTGAAGCAACTCTTGAAGACCTAGACAATTCAGAAAGAGAAATTGAAAAACTAAAAGAAAAAGTTAGTGATGCTCAATTAGTTATCAAGAGACTAAGAAAATATTTGAAGGGATGCTCTAACAGTGATCTTGAAGAAAAAATTGAGAAGCTGAATGAAGAAAATAAGTCCTTGAAAGAACAACTTGAAGAGTTTGATGATAAGTTGACTAATAATCAGGAGGTCTGTGATGAATAGATCAAAGAAAACCTTCAGTTGAATGAATAACTAAGGAAAGAAAACATGAAAATCTTGGAGCTAAGAAACAAAAAAGAAATCTTAGAGTATGAATTGAAAAAGTCAAAGGATCATATAGCCAAATTACACACCAATGCTGACTTAGTAGAATCATAGTTGTATGCAAGAAGAATCAAAGGAGACACTAGTTGTATCAGATACAATGAAGCACAAAATCAGATTGAAAGTATGGGAGCAAGAAAGAATTCAAAAAAGAACTCTACTAATAATGAGAAGTCTAAAGATCAAACCAAAGCTAATGGTGGTCCTCCTAGGAATGAGTGCAAGCTAGTAGAACACACCTATTTTGCATGTAACAAGCATGGACACATTGCAAGGAACTGTACAGAGGTAAAACCTTTTAATGGTTACTATTATACATGTAATAGATTTGGTCATAGAGAAATAAATTGCAAGACTAGTAAGAAGAATAGGATTCAACAAGATCAAAGAAATTAGAATCAAACAAATGTTAGAAGTTCTCAAAATGTTACATGTCAGATATGTAACTATAATGGTCACTTAGTGAGAACATGTAGAATGGTGACTCCTACTAATGCGTCAAGGAATAATAGACCTCCAATGATTTGTCACACCTGTAACAAGGGTGGAAATATCTCAAAGTTTTTTAGATCAAGGACGCAAGGTCGGGAAAGCCCTAAAAAGGCCGAAGAACCAATTTTGGATGCTGAAGTAGAAGTCAAGTTTGTGAAGGCATCAGAAGATGTGAGCATGATTTGGTCTGATGGAAAGAAGGAAAATGTTGATGGTAATGTATTGGATGCATCCCAAGTGGATGCACCCTCTACATCTACAAAAATGGCCCTCAGGGTCATAAGGGGAGCTAATTTATCTCTAGACCCCTACATGGCTGGTATACTCATCCTCAGAGTATGTACCTTTGGACTTAAGCTTTTGGAGTGTATAGAAACCTTTGTGCAAGAGTGCACATGTTGATTGTTAGTAGAACTTGAGTTTGAAAATTTGAAGTGACAGCCTGGTTTACGCAAGTTGCATTAATGGTGAATTTCTTACTTTAAGTACACAAAAAGATGTTTGTTTACTCATTACATTCATACTCAGAGTGATTGGAGAGAAGATTAAGCCTTGGAAGTTGTTGTGAAGAGTTGGAGATTAAGTTATCAGTGATTGCAGTGCATTTGATCGGTTGCAATAAACCCTAGCTTGTTGCGCTAGTTTGAAAACCATCAGAACATCTTAGAGATCCTTTGGAAAGTGAATATCAAGTAAGTCATGGCCACTCCTATTGTATTTGATGTTTTTGAGAAGAAGAGATATATGTTTTCAAAAGGCACCCATTTTAATCAACCCTAGATGATTTAGAGGGAGCATTCTCCTGCATGCCGATGGGAATCATTCATGTAGAAGACATAAGGGCTTACATTTATTGTAAGAAGGAACCTATTGGACTGGATAGGTTAAGGGTTTACATGGACACAATGTTGAAACTAGATAAAACATTCATGGATGAATACACTAAATGGAATGATCACCCCATTGTTGAATATGCCACAGCATATGAGTTCTATGAGGAAGAATGGATAAAGATATTGTTGAGCAGATTCCATGATGGTTTGTTTTGGATTGGAGATGTACTAGTAAGAATCAATGCAGACTTGATTCATGAGATAATAGGCCTAGCTAAGTCAGGTGCCATCCTTCCAGTGGGTAAGGATGTCAGGAAAATGGTGGAGCAAGTGTGTAAATCTAGAAGTGATAAGTGTGGTATGACCATTGAGCCTATAGAGAAACCAGACATCAAGTTGATATCAAAGATATTGGGTTACAGATTTCATCATACTAGCAAGGTGAATAGTGTGTCTGCGAACACTATTCTAGCAGCCATTCATCTTGTGCAAGAAGATGGAGAGTTCAACTTGTGTGAGATCTTGCATGCACAGTTGATGGACAATATCAAATCTATCAAACATGACAAGACTAAGGTATTTAGGTTTGGGTCCCTTATCATCTATATATACCTTCATATAGTTGGTAAAGTCTCAGACTTGTATCTAGACAAGTCCATTCCTACCATGCCACAAATATCAAACAAGGCATCCATAGAAAGCACCTTAAGAGACTACATCACTTTGGAATTGAAGACCTTTAGAGAAAAGATGTAGATGAGGTACAAGATTCCTAAGAGTATTGTAGAAAAGTATAAAGATAAAATATTCTTCATGGTGGAGATTGATACTACATGTATGGAAGCTGTGGAACCTAGGACTAAGTGGATTCACCCACTTGGGTATGAGGTTGAAGAACAAGTTCTTGAAGCTTATGCATAGGTACTGCTATTAGCCCCTAAGGATGCCAATGAACCTAGGAGGGGAACCTATGAAGAAAAGACTAGAGAAGTTGATGCTAAGATGAACAATGCCGCAACAAAAAGAAAGGTTGCAAAGGTCACATCAGAGATTCTAAGGATTCATGGTGTATCACAAGTAGACCTTGATAAAGCAAGGGATGAGAAGACTAGAATTGAAGAGCACAGTAGAAGAACAAGAAGATCCCAAGGTAAAGAAGATAAAAATTGAGAAAGATGACATTCAGAAGGATAAGGAAGATAGTACTCCTTCTGCGCCCAAAAATACTCCTCCGGAGTATAAGCCTTTATTCAAGAGGAAGAAAGAAGAAAGCACTAGTCATCCATCCTCGTGAGCATTAAGGAGCAAGAAAAAAACTCAAGCACCTCCTCAAGAAGGATTTAGACCTAGCCTCAAAGTTCTATATGCAAGAATTGTTGATGAGGGAAGGATTGATCAAATAGGGAAGTTCTATGAATCATACAGTGAGATTGATGAGTTTGAAATTCATGATATGATTATCAAACATATGATAAAGTTTAGAAAGATAGTTCTTGAGTTGAAAACATAAATTCTAGATAATGTATGGGACATTTTAGAACATCTAAAAAGACAAGCTAATGGGGAAGATCAAAGAATAAGAGAAAAAGTATTAGAAGATACTCTGCCTGTATGTTCTAAGGAAGAAGAAGAACTGATATTGAGTTTGGTGAAGCTACTCCTAAGAACCAAAATGAGGACTCTTCACATCATGAATAAAGATTATGAGTTGATTATGAAGGAAATAGAAAAATCCTTTGAAAAGGTGTTATTGGAGCAATAGATCAAACCACCCACTATGCCCATCACTCATCAACCCATTAAGGAAGATAAAGTGGTAGAGCCCACTAATATACCAATGACAGGTCCTCGGGACTTAGCGCCCATGATAGAATCACCCAAAGAAAACACAATTATCATAGATAATATGGAAATAGCCATGGAGGCTACTGATAAGGAGTTGGACAAGTTGGAGGAAGCATTTGTTAGCACTGAGGAAGCAAAAATCTTATGTAGCAATACCCCTTCCACTCAGCAAGAAGAAGTAATCATAGAAAATATATCTAATGAGAAAGAAGAAGAAAAGAAAGGAGTAGAGGTAGAAAAGAAAGATGAATCTTTTGTTGATTTTCTCAAGGTGAAGCAAGAGGTGATGGATAGCACTCCCATCACTCCCTCCTTAGCATTGTTGTCAAGTTTCACACCCGACACTAGCAGTTTGGACTCCTGGAAGGAAGAAGACCTGATTAAGTTTAGGATCCTAGCTATGGAGAAGGTGAAGGAGAAGCAAGTAATGTGGTATCCTCTCCTGGTGGAATTAGTAAATATTTTTAACAGTTTTCTACCAGAAGATAAGAAGATGGTAAATGTACATTCAGTGGATGATGTGAGCACAGTCATATCTTAGTTCAAAGTAAATTTTTCAAGCCTAGAAGATTCTGCAGCCATAGTGGCAGAGGAGAAATACTTAAAAAAGAGACTCAATGAACTGATGAGTAACTTTGTACTAGACTTGAACTCTCTTAATTTTGGTCAGGCATCATTAAAAGAGTTTGCAGATCAAGGAAGGAAAGTCATTGGAGAATCCATGGATCAGGATAAGTTCACTAATGCCCATCTTAAGAAGATAAAAAATGCAGAGGCAATGATTGAGAAGGTGAAGATTTTAGTGCTAGACACACCCATTGATGCAAACATGTGCAACAATGTCTATCAAGGTCAGTTGGACATAATTGAGAAGGCAAAGAAAGAAATGGAGAAGATAAGGTCTAGACAGACTCAATTGAGGAATGCTCTTGCACCCTCACTAGACATTCTCAGTCAAAACATAAAGGAGATTGATGTGACCATGATAACCTATGATCAAGGTTTGAGCACAGAATTGGAGAAGATGGAGAAGCTTCAATATGCATTATGCGCCCATCTACAGATAGTCAATTCTCTGATAACCTTTTGGAAGAAGGAGATCCAGAAACTCAAGATTGCATATCCGGATGTTTTCCCTCAGTGAGTGTATGTAGATAAAGTTTTTTGATGCACCTTTGTCATTAATGTCAAAGGGGGAGTTGTCTAGAATATGGAGTACATATATGTATAGGGAGATATAAGAGTTTGTATAAAATGTATAGAAGACAAAAGTTTTTTGTGTAAAGGATTAGTTAGAGACTTGGCCATATTCCTTTGTTGCCACCAATGACAAAGGGGGAGATTGTTGGAAATTTTTCTATACTAAAGTATATGACTAGATATAGTGTTGTCATTATGGAAACAAAGTCATATAGCAGTTTGGAGTCAACGCACTAAGTGTAAAGATCAAAAATTAGTTAAGTGTTGAAGACTGGACAACATATAGAGTTCCTGCAGCTCAGAGCACCTGTGCCCATGCGTACAAATGAATTATGGTATGCACCCTAGAAGTTAAGATTGTTAGACTATACTTATGCTTAGTCTAAGAGTGCATAAGTAGATATGCAAATATGTGAAAGTTACAGTCAATTGAAGTTGCACAGCCAGTGTATGCTAGCAGAGAATAGAGCATAGAGCTGACAATGACTATTTTGGTTTGTGATTGTAAATTAATGTTATAGAGGCTATGTACTCATTGTATTTAGGTTTCCAACATATGTATATGTATAATTGTAAGCACGCTTGAGCCAATTCATTTGGAAGCATTATTTGTAATTAGCTATAGGGCCGACCTAATTGTATAATTGGTATAAGCGCATAAATATAAGGTGCGCCCATTGTATTTAGTATGGAAGTGAAAATAGAGTTGTGAGAAGCAAGAGCAGAGGTATGCAAAGAGAGAATATGATGTATTAGAGCTTTGCAAGAGGTCAAAGCATCAGCACACCAAAGGAATTGATCTAACAAGCAGTGTCATAGTAACAGTTCACCTGCATATATAGTGTGTATCTGATTTAGAAGGTTGTAGCCTTCATCATTTGAGCAGTGAGCTCTAGGATAGTGAGTCCACTCCCCTAATAGGGATCATTGTAAAAGACTCCTAACAGGGTCCAACCCTTAACAAGGTCTACTATACTTAAAGCATTGTAAAGCTACTTCAAACAGGGTAAATGATCTTCTAACAAGGATCACAAAACACTAGTGTAGAATATTAGTGGGTATCAATTCCCACCAGGGTTTTTACCTATTTGGGTTTCCTTGTAACCATATTGGTGTCATGTGTTGATTTGATGTTTCATGTTTAATCCAATACTTAAGAATTTATAATTCAGTATTTAGATTAAAGTGAAAAGTTAAAATACAGTGAACACTGATTCACCCCCCCCTCTCATTGTTCCCATTCCTAACATTTGGTAGCTTGGGTTTCTACAGTAGCTTGTTTTGAGAAAGCTCAATTAGTAGTTTCCTTGATCGAATGATCTATAGGAGGTTGACCTGATTTAACATGTTTGACAATTCTTTCCAACTCTTTTGGATTCATTCTAAGATATTCAGTAGGGGAAACTTGAATCTTAGAACTTTCACAAAAATTAATGATATCAAAAGAAGTACCAAAATTATTTGTCTTCAATGATTCATCTTCTTTGGAAATAGAACTTTTAAAAGTTGATGATTTTTGTGAGAATTTTTTACCTTTATCCCACCTTTGTGATGTTGATGGCATGTCATTGGCTTGAGAATTGCAGTAACTTATGGTTAACACGGTACATGAAGGGTCTTGTAGAGTTGCCAAAATACTTCCTCCTCACTCAGAGTCAGATTCATATTCTATGTAATAATTTTTGGAGCTGCTAGGTAACTGAGGACTCGTTGCATCACCAGGTGATTCTTCTATCAATTCTTGCTTCACATGCATCTGCATTGATCAGATCATTTCTAGATAGGATGTGCCATCATGATAATTTGTAAGATGGAAGGTATAGATATTAGCTCTTTTAGGAGGAGCTTCTAGTAAGTTCTTATCAGATGGGGGATAATTTTGAGATCTATGACTAGGTCCAGCTTGTTCAGGCATTCCTCTGGGAATATCTTAATACAAAGAAGGAGGATTGGTATTACTTTTAGTAAGTTTCCTTTTGAGGGTAATCACATCATTTACTAATCTTTGCGGCATGGGGTCAGAAGTAGATGCATTTTGTGCATTGGGTACTTAGACATCTTTCCTCCATTTCCCTACAGTGATCAAATCATCTTCTAACTTAGTAGCTTGGCTTTGAGTAGTTTCCAAATCTACTAGCCTATTCCTTCTAAGATGAAAACCAATGTTTGGGGGCATAGAGTTTACAAAGAAACATTGTTGGTTTTTAGGGGTGGGCCTTTTTCTAGTAGGAATCTTATGGATGACTTTTTTATATCAGTCCACATAATCTCTCATGGGCTCATGGATCTCCTTTTTCATCTATGTAAGTTGCACTAACAATAAATGCTCATCATCTGCACTTTTGAAATAGCCTTCAAATGTAGTTTTCATTGAATTCTAATTAGTTATGGATCCTGCAGGAATATGCCCAAACCACTCCGCTACTCCTTTTGTGCGGGTTTGAACAAAGATTCTAACTGCTACATCTTCAGTTTGCACTCCTAAAATGCTAGTGGCTACATTAGAAGAATTAAAATGTTCTTCTATGGCTACTTTGCCATCCCTGGAGAAATTTGGAAGAACATCTTTGGCTCCTTTAGGAAGAGCATGATCAGCAGGTAAAGCTAAAGGACCTATTGCATTACCCCATGGTTGAGCCATGATAACTATTGGAAAGATAGTTAAGAGAGGAGGGGCTTGAATTCTTGATAAAGTTAAGGCTTGCCAATGACAGGTCTTAGTAGATGAATTGAAAGATTATTTAGGAGGAGAAGAAGGTCTACTTTGAGCCTTTTTCTTAGAGGGACAGACTCTTGTGGTTTCAAGATTTTATAATTCTTCAAAAATACTATAAAAAATACTCGCCTCTCATTGAGACCTAGTGTAAGGTCTGGACTCTAGCTTGGCAGTTTTGTGGTCTTTGTATTTCTCCATCAACTACTACAACTTCTAGAGGTACGGGGAGACCCCTCAACCATTCACTTATTTCTTCCTCTTCTTCTAACACCAATTGAACTTGCTGATATTGCCCATTACTTGTTTTTACTTTCTAAGCTAGGCTATTTAGATCTGCAATAATATCCTCTTGAGTATCTTGAAAATGCAGACCAGGTTGTAGGACTGGGGAAACTTTAGCTTGACTAGGTATTACATTAGTAGGTAATACCATCATTACACATTAAACCAAGCAAAGACACTAGTTTACTAGTTTAGCTCCCTAGTAGAGTCACCAAAAACTGTTAGTAAATGAATTTGTCTCTTTTTCAATTTTGCTTCTATAATCTATAACCCACCAAGAAACATTAAATCTTTACTAACAACTAGATTAAGCATGAAATATTTAATCCTCTGAATTATGGTACAACTCCTAGTAAAATTTTCAATGAATTTTTATGAAATAGAATAATGCATTTCTACAATCATCAAACTTTAAACTAGAAAGTTGATAAGGCATACATAGTAATTTTCATCAATATGACATAATTACTGGAGATCAGAAGCAACTAAATAATTTGAAGCTCACAGACTTCAATTAACATGCACTACACAAATCCAAAGATATAACTTCAACAAAGATTCAAAGAAAATAAAGACATCAAACCAAGAGATTATGTCCAATGTAAGATATCCCAATAGAGACCCACCCACATGCATAAACCAACAGATTTATATCAGCAAGTTTCTTCCATTCATTGATTTAGAAATCTTAATCGAAAGTCTGTAAAAGAACACTACAAAATTCAAAATATTCTAATTACTTAGTAAAATAAACTATCATCCCTTCTAAAATTTTTTCCCTGGCTTTATATATCCATCTTTTACAATTTATGAAAAACAATAATGTTCTTTGAAATTCCTAGAGTTTCAGCTCGAAACTGCTTAAGACAACCAAAAATATACTAAAAATAGCTTGAAAGTTAGGAAACTGAAAACAATGACCTAATATCAGTGGGGCATGATTTTTGGTCATGGTTGAGCTAGACACCTTTAATTCATCTTTGAGAAGACCCAGACACATGAGCCTTCTTCCACTCTTCATAAGCAAGTGATGTGCTGATGATCATGGCATGATACGGTAGGCTGATGAGAGTGATTCTCTATCCAAGAACCTTTTTATCTTTACATATCTAACTCAACCTCAGTCTATGAGACTCTAGGTGATCCATGAAAACAACCAACATAGCTTCAGTATTGGCTACAAAAGTGAGATCTTCAGTTGTGAGCTCCTTTCTATCTTTGATCATTGTTATTCCTACTTTGAACTCTTGAGCCATTTTCTCTGCCTTCTTAATATCCTAGGTTCCTTCATCCATCAAAGTGATATTCAAGCACTTACGGTCCTTTTGCATGATATCAATCAATCCTTTTAGGTCATTTAGTAGGTGGGTTTCCCCTTCACATCCTTCTTTGATGATTGAATTCTTCCATTCAATGCTTTTAACAGAGAAATAAAGGACCTCTTCATTCAGGACATGAACTAGTTTTTCAATAAGGAACTTGGGCACTGCATAATGGTCTATCTTTGTTAATTGATCAAATACATTTGTCCATTTCTTCCTTTCCTTTCTCCACTCATCCAGTTCAATTAGTATCTCTAAGATGGTTTCAGTCATGACACCATGGGTCTTAATCAACTAAGTAATATAATCACTCCCTCATTGAATCATTCCCACAACCCACTTATTGAAAACATCCACTACCAGTTTATTCCTTTGAATTTGGTCTAGGGTTTTGTGAACTTCTGGTGAGTGAAGATCAAATGTATTAGTTACTTGGGCCAATGGAAGTGGACTAGGCTCTTGAACTTCCTGGATGTATTCTGCTAACCTTTGTATGGTATCCTTCAACTCCTTGTCTATTTCCTCTTTGAAATTCCTATGCAATATTTTCCATGTGAAGATTCAAGATGCTTTGCATCTTCTTCCCTGCTTGCAACATCCAAGTCTATCTTCTCAATGATAAAGTCTTCAGCAGAGGCTTTCGAAACATTTTTGTCAGACTTCGGTACTACGCATTCTGTTGTCCATCACCTAGTTTTTTTTCAATGTCTATCATTGACTCCATCCTGATTATTTTAGATTTAATAGTGGCTCCCAGGCATTTACTCACCATTTCTTCTATTGAAAGAGTTATCGGTAGAACATTCCATTTCTTACTGATAGAGTTCTCCAGCAATCTAAGAGTGGGAGGTGGAGTTTTCAAGGTATCACTCACCACAACTATTGAGGGATTTCCCTTTTGAGTCAATGTGTCTTCACCCAAGCTATCTAGACTAGCTTGCTCTGACATATGACTATCCATGAGGTCAAGATCAATCACCTCCTTGTTGTTGATCAGCCTATCACTTTCCTAACTTAATTTTCCTCTTAAGGTTCTTGTCGTTGGTGAAGAGCAAGGAGAGGCCTGTTTCATAGGGTCAGCTTTGGGATTTTTCTTATTTTTAGCTTTGGATGTACCTGCAAGGGAAACATTTTTGTCAGAAGAATTAATAGGTTTGGTAATTGAATCACCATGTTTTACTCTTCTTGTATTGTGTCTCCTTGGAGTAGGAGGTTTGTCATTCTTGACCCATCTCTTAGTTCTTTTTATCACACTAAGGGTTTTGATTATTATACTCTCCCTCTCATCAATAATCCAATCTATTTTAGGTAGAGGTGTTGTAATGCCCACCCTAGCATCTTCCTATGTTAGACTGACAAGACTTTTGATTTGACATTTTGGATTTTATAATGGACTATGATTATTATTTAGTTAGCATTTTATGAGACATTTGAGCATATATATTTGGTTACTATAGTTTATTTGGAAATATTAAAATAGCATTTAATGATGAATGATTAGAAATGAACTATCAGTAAAGTGTTTTACATTGATTTGTGTTATGATGTTTATATTATGATCTAACCCTACTAACCCTATTATGGTTTGACATTTACTGGTTGATGTGAGTGTAGGATGAGGAGGGGTAGTAGTAGTTACTCCTATAGGAGGTCCACACCATGTTGCACTCTCCCTCCTTGTTTGTCATTGCATGTATATATATATATATATATATATATATATATATATATATATATATATATATATATATATATATATATATATATATATATATATTAGTTGGTGATGCAGGATGAAGGTACTAGGCATCATCTCCACCTAGCTACATAGGTCTGAAGGTGCCTTCAAAATCCTCAAACTATTGATGTGTGGAGATTTAACCATGTTACTCTCGAGGTTACCCATGGACTTAGAATTCGATTTAGGAAGTTATCCTAGCTGGGAGAGTAGAATGTAGTTTATGTTATGAACTTGATTTGATATTGGTCTGAGTTTACATTATGAGTTAGAACTAATCTATTTTATATGAATAATAAATAATTATGTTTTAATTGTTTGTATTTTATATAGGTATGTGTATATGTGGCTGCACACGCATATATCCATGCTTATATAAATAATAATAATTGCATATTTTTCATTAATTGTGTAAATGGTATGTTATTTATAATAAGTAGATAAAGTGGGTGAAATAATGTATATTTAATGAATGCATTAAATAAAAAGTAAACATAATAATAATAAAAGGAAAATTCCCTTTGTAGTAAAATTATCTATCTAGGAGGGAGTTGAACTCAAGACCTCCTAGAAGTTAGGCTACTTGTTTTCCTATTGTGCTGTGTTTTTCTTGAAAGGTATTTGTCTATTATTCTTGTTATGCTTTTATTTAAAAGATATTTTAATTAAATTTATTAAAAACCTTGATTAAGTCTTTTACAGGAAATTATTTGGTTGGCCCTCCAACCAACTATGGAAGTTGGAGAAGTTGCTTCCCGTAAAGAAAATCCTCCAACCACATAGTTGGAGGATAAATAATTGAAGATTTTTGTGTGCGGGGAGGATGATAATTTTTGGAAGATTTGTTTTCTTTTGAGTTGTCTATAATTTATTTCTCCAGAAATTTTTGGTGAAAGTTTATGTGGGTTTGAGAGTCTCTGGTTGGTGAAGTCATCTATGTGAGGATTTCTTGGAGTTGATTGCCAAAGGAAGGTTTCCAGAAGGATATCTGCTCAAGGATTGAAGTTTCACAGATATTCTCCAGCCAAGGGAAGAGGATTCTCCGCAGGACCCAAGGTAGGGTCTAAACTAGGAAGAATCTCCATTCTTCCTCTTTGTGTATGAATGTGTTTGTATATGATATGATATTAAATTATAATATGATTGTTGTCCTATGTGTCCAAAATGAAATGAAAATGTTTTATCCTTTGTGTATTTCTACTGTGTTTCCAGGAAGTAAATTAAGTATGATTATATAGCTTTATTTATGTACTTTGTATTTCTAAATCTTCCTAGGAAGTTAGAAATGCTTGTGATCATGTGGAAGGATGTGTTTATCTAATATTGAATGAAATAGGGAAATCTAGGAATAAACAAGAAGGGTCATGAAGGTGTAGGATTGAGATGTAGTCCTTTTTCCTACTCTTTTCCTCTTGCAAGCTTCTTTGTGAATTGTCATTTTTATTCTGGTCCATATATGTTTTGTGCACCACCTTTATTCATCTAGATCTAGGAAATTTTTTTTGGATAGATAGGATGGGTTGATGACCATTTCCAAAGGGAAATTGGGAAATCTCAAATGGGTCATGCCTAGATTAGGCAACCATCATCCCCATAATGTCCAGTTTTAACCACAAGTTGGAGTTGACAGTCATATTTTGTAGTTCCTAGTCAGTTTAGTGTCAACCGAGCAAGGTTGATTTATTTTCAACTAAGCAAGGTTAGTTTAGTACCAACTGAGCAAGGTCAGTTTAGTATCAACCGAGCAAGGTCAGTTTAGTGTCAACCGAGCAAGGTTAGTTTAGTATCAACCGAGCAAGGCCGGTGTAGTGTCAACTGACCAAACTAGTGTCAACCAACCAAACTAGTGTCAACTGACCAAAACTATGTCAACCGACCAAAACTATGTCAATTGAGGAAAACATGCTTTATACAAGTATAACATTTAAGCTTCATAGGAGTTAAGATGCAAATTCTAGATTTTTTTTTTTTTTTTAAAATTCAGACTTAGCCAAATTTCAGGCACATGAGATTTCACTAGACTTTTGAAATAAGCTATGGAATGTTGTGTAAATGCATGTGGGAAGTTTTATGTCATGTCTTATGAATTTCTATACTTGGTTTTGATTATAAGATTTTGTTCATACTTGGTTTTTGGTAGAATCCATAATGTAAGGTTATGACTTGTTCAGGTGGCCTGAGTGCACTAGAGGGATCCCTAGACTTATGAATATGGATCTTTTGAAAGTACTTGATGTTTTCATGGCTTGTGTGTGTGGATAAGGGATTAGGTACCCTAAGTGAGTGGCTCACCATAGGTGTTGAACCCTAAAGTGGTTAATGGATGATCCTATGGGTGGGTTAGTAAAAAGTGATAACCTCACAATGAATCTAGGAAAGGGGGGAAACAAAAGATAATGAAATAAAACATATTAATGGCCACATAGTCCTATTGGAGTACTGGGACCATGGATAACCACCAGGATGGATCTCTATTCATAAAGGGGGGGCCGGGGTTACATGGTTGCCAAGAAGGATCCCAAAATCTAGTATATGTGATGACACTCACCTAGAGGGTATGCTAGGAACCTAACCCTTGTGATTAGTAAAGTGATGTATTATTCTATTATTTCTTTTAGATTAGGGTTTTGTGAAGCCTTAGATTTCTTAGAACCTTGTGAGTATCTTGGTTCTATCTCCTAGCACGGGGGGTGGAACTTCATTAGTTCCACATGGTTGGGTGGAAAAAATATTTTGAGGTCTTGTTTGTGGTTCATGACTTGGATGCGTTCAAATTTATGTATTGGTATAGATATTTGTATTTTGTATTATGTATTTTTGAAAGGAAAGATGAAAAGATATGTTGTAATGCCTTCAAGCCATTCATGTACCTGTTATTATGAGATCTATTATCAGAAAGATGTAATTGAAAAGAAAAGCAATGTAATTGGGAGGGATAGTTCTAGGCTTTGTTTCAAGGGTTGTTATTTGAAAGATCAAAGTTGGAAATATATTATGTCATGTTGAAATTATCTTCTCTATCTCTCCTATGTTACAATGAAAGAAAATGTTTATTATGCTAAGGTTAAGATGTAATTTGTAAGGAATAGTTATTCAATGTGTAGGAAGGAGAAATGAAATTAGTATATCAAGTAAGAAATATAATTATAAATACCTCTAACCTTGGCTTCAAACTGATCATCAATTACCTCTTCATCATTATCCTCATCCACTGCAATGATATTAATCTGAATGTTCAAGGTCAAAATCTGACCTAGAGTAAACCTTGACCAAGTTCTTCTCCCTACTTCAAAATCATCAACACAACCCATAGTTTGTTGATAAATAAAATGGAAAGCACCTTGCAAAAAGATAATGTCCATTGAACTTTGAATCTTGAACTATGAGAGTTCATAGTTCATAGTTCATTGGAAAAGTGTGCACTACAAAGACAACATGACACTAAGCTTGCAAACAAAGAGGGACAATCATACCAAAGGATTTTATTGAATGTTGAATCTTGAACTACGAGAGTTCAAGTTTCAAGTTCAACCGAAAAGGTGTATATGTAAGGAACTAAAACTTTGAGTGAAACACACCTTAAAAGATTATGGGGTAATTTTGAGAAAATTAGAGCTTGAGATTGTTAGGAATGAATGCTAAACATTTGGCAACCATTCTGTAGCAGTTGTTGTTTCATTCATGACTTTGATTTTCATTGATGTCAACATAGTGATTTACCAGAGACTTGCAAAGAAGTAGACAAAGTTTGGATTAGCGCACGTGGGATATTGTAGTTGAAGCTATGCAATGTTGAGGATATACTCTTTGATATGTTATATGTTTATGGTTAAGAGCCGAGATAGTAATTTCTTTATTCATGGAAGTTATGACCATTTTGGTAGAAGTAGTATTCAGGTAGTGTTCCTGAGTAGCGGTTTGAGGAAATTGGATGATATCTCCTAATTAGGATGGAATCTAGTTTTGCATAGTTAAAGGGAAGTTGAAGACACATTGATAGTGATGTGGATGATAGTGAAAACTTTGAGGTCACATGAGTGAAGAATTATTGTAATTGGAAGCTGATAGTTTTGTGTAATTTTGATGTAGCGTGTGGAAACTTTTATTTTGTAATTGTATGCCGACTCATTTGTAATTACTTGAGTGTAGTATAAAGGAAGGACTATTTTTCCTTATTATATAATGGTTGTAATGGTTAGATGTGATGATGTATGCATGAAGTAAAGAAAAGAGCTAATGCAGTTGTGAAAGAAAATTTGTGAAGGAAGACATGCGAAGATCTGAGATTGAGATCTGGTGAAGCAAAGAGTGCGGTTTGGCACAGTAAGGAAGGAGGTCAATTGGATAGTGTGTTCATTGATCTTTCCATTGAAGCTGTTTGGGCAGTGGGTCCTTCTGTCTTCCATAACTCTTAACAGGGTTAGAATCTTTTAACATGGATTCATATGTACTGAATGTATTTCATAAGACTCCTAACTAAGTCCATCCTTTCACAAGGAATATTCATATTAGTGCATCTTTTGTGGGCATCATTCCCACCGAGGTTTACTCTTTGATCAAGAGGTTCCCTAGTCAACATATCTTTTGTCATTGTGTTATTGTGTATGAATATCTTTCTATGGTTGGTAATTATATTGCTTACATGGTTTAATGTTGTTGAAGTTGAGCAAAATTATAATTATCTAATAATTGAATCACCCCCCCCCCTCTCAATTATCTTGGTGGAATTTTTTTTCTAACAATTGGTATCAGAGCAGCAGGTCCTTGAAAAAGAAGTTTAACAGCTTAAGGAGATCCATGGTGAATTTTAGGAAAGAAAGCCCTAAGTTTGATGGAGTAAATTTTGACAACAGGAAAGAAAATATGAAGACACACCTACTATGTTTAGGACCAGGTTATTGGTTGATTACAAAGAATGATAAAACTATCATTGAAGAGGACAATCTTGAAACATGTACTTCCGATGAGAGAGATCTATTCATGTGTAACATACTTGCAAGAGAAGCACTTTTGACAGCCCTTCTAGAGAATGAGTACAGTCAGGTTAAATGTTTGAAAAAATCTCATGAAATTTGGAATGCTTTACACTCTACTTTTGAAGGTGATGAACATGAAAAAAGAGTTAGATTACATAATTGGATATGTGCATTTGAAGATATAAGAATGTTGGAAGATGAATCTGTTAGAAGCTATATTGGTAGAATGTCAAAAATTGTCACAGGCATGAAATCTTGTGGAGGAACAAAGACAGAGAATGAAGTGATATGGAAAATTCTAAAGACATTGACTCCTATATTTAAGTAGACAACATAGATGATTGAACAAGTTATACCTTGTACTACAAACTTTACAAGAGAGACTCTTCTTGGAAGATTGGAAGTAGCAGAGATGAACCTGAGGTTATCAAGAGATTCACCTAGAATGGAGACAACATTCAATACTCTTAGTGTTTTCCCTACTTTTCCAAGAAGCATCAATGTGAGCAGAGATTATGCTAGCAGTAGTAGATCTAGAAATGAAGAAGACAAAAAGATTGAAGAAGGTATTGCCTTGCTTGTGAAGAGAGAACTAGATGGTAAGAAAATTTTTAAATGTTGGACTTGTCAAGAATATGGTCATTTAACATCTAAGTGTCCTAAGAGAGTTAAAAAGTAGAGAAACAATTTCAAACCTAGAAGATCTAAGGAATGTTATTATGCTAATGATAAAGATTTTTAAGCTAGTATAGAGAGAACTCTAAGTGAAAGTGATACTGAGAATAATGATGACATAGGATTTGTTGCAATTAAAGAAGAGAATCCTGAAACTGATGTTAAGGAAGAAAAATCCTTAGTTTCTCAAGTTGAAAAGAAAGTTGATTGGATTATAGATAGTGGTTGTTCACATGATATGACTGGAGACATGAAAAAGTTCATAAAGTTTAATGATTATGATGGAGGAGTTGTTAGAGTTGGAAACAATGCACCTTGCTTGATGGAAAGACTAATACTGATGATGCTTATTTTGTGGATGGATTGAAACATAATCTTTTAAGTGTTGGAAAGTTAGTTGATAAGGGATATCATGTTTGGTTTACTGAGAAAACTTGTGTGATAAAGGATAAAGATGGAAATCTAATTGGAACTGGATCTAGAACCAAAGATAATGTATTTCAGTTCAATCCTACTGAGATGACATGTTTGATTACTAAAATTGATGATAGTTGGTTATGGCATAGAAGGTTTTGTCATATAAACTTTGACAACATTGTGAAAGTAAGTACTACACTTACAGTAAGGGATTTTCCTAAAATTATGAAGCCTACTAACATGATTTGCAAAGAATGTGTAGTGGGTAAACAGAAGAGAAGTTCTTTTCCTAGTAATAATTTTACATCTGCAGAAAAGCTAGAAATTGTTCATACAGATTTGAGCAGTCCTACTAGGACCAGAGGATTCTATGGAGAAAGGTATTTTATGATTCTTGTTGATGATTTTACAAGAATGATGTGGATTGCATTTCTTAAAGAAAATTCTAAAACATTTGATAAGTTTAAGATAGTTAAGAATAAAGTTGAGAATGAATCTAGAATGAAGATTAAATGTTTGAGATCTAATAGAGGTGGAGAATTTAATTCTAGAGAATTTAACACCTTTTGTGAAGAAAATGGCATTAATAGACAATTTTCAGCCCCTAGAACACCTGAACAAAATGGTATTGCAGAAAGAAGAAAAAGATTAGTGACTGAAGCAGCAAGAGCTATGTTATTTGAGAATGATTTGGTGAAGATATTATGGAGAGAAGCAGTGAACACAATAGTGTATACAATGAATAGAGTACAAATCAGAGAAGACACAAACAAGACAACTTATGAATTATGGTTTGGACATGCACCCTCAGTTAAGTATTTTAGAATTTTTGGAAGAAAATGTTATATAAAGAGAGATGATGATATTGGAAAGTTTGATCCTAGAAGTGATGAAGGTTCATTTCTTGGATATTTTTTGAAAAGAAAAGCCTATAGATGTTACAATAAATGAACTAAGACTATTGTTGAAAGTGCAAATGTTAAAGTTGATGAAAATTTCAAAATTTAGGAAAGAATGCTTGATTATGAATCAGATGAAGAAGCTCATCTTAAACCTAACTAGATCTATTGAATTATTTTATGAGACTGATAGTGATTTATTGAATGAAAGCCATGGTGAAGTCATTAAAGAACCTACACCTAAAGTGAGATCTGAGACAATGACACCTAACAACAGTTTATTAAGAAATCATCCTACTGGGAAAATTATTGGAAGCATCAAAAGAGGAGTTCTAACTTGGAATAAGGTACAAGAATATTTATGTTTGATTTATCAAATTGAACCTAAAGACAAGAATTTTATTGGAACTAAATGGGTATTCAAAAACAAGATGAATGAACAAGGAGAAGTAGTAAGAAACAAAGCAAGATTGGTATGTAATGGATACTCACAACAAGAAGGAATTGACTATGAAGAAACCTTTGCACCTGTTGCAAGAATTGAAGTAGTAAGAATGTTTTTGGCTTATGTAGCTTACAAGAAATTCAAAGTATATCAAATGGATGTGAAGTCAGCATTTCTAAATGGAGAATTGGAAGAAGTCTACATTGAGTAGCCTGAAGGTTTTCCTTTGACTCAAGAAGGAGACATGGTATGTAAACTGAAGAAAGCTTTATATGGACTATAACAAGCACCTAGAACTTGGTATGCAAGATTGGACAACTATTTGTTAAAGTTGGGATTTACAAAAGGAACAACTTATAGAAATCTCTACACAAAAGAAATTGAAAATAGTTTGTTGGTTATAGAAATTTGAAATGAGTATGATTGGTGAAATGAAATATTTTTTGGGATTATAGATAACACATAACAATGATGGTATCTTTGTAAGTTAGACAAAGTACCTGAATGACTTGTTGAAAATATTTGGAATGGAGAATTGTAAACTAGTTGGAACACCTATGGTAACTAGACATAAGTTATATAGCACAGAGGAGACTCCTACAGTTGAATAGAAGAAATACAGATCTATGATTGGAGGATTGTAGTACTTGATGTATAGAAGACCTGATATAGCACATTCAGTTGGAATTGTAGCAAGATTTCAAGCTAAACCTAGAGAATCACATTATGCAGTAGTTAAGAGGATATTGAGATATTTAAGAGGCATAATGGACTATGGAATATGGTATGAAAAATATGAAAATTTTACCCTATGTGCATATACAGATGCTAATTGGGGAGGTAGTGTTGATGATAAGAAAAGCACTAGTGGTGGAGCATTTTTCCTTGGAGGAAGATTGGTTTCTTGGCTAAGCAAGAAGAAGAATTGTATCTCACAGAGCATAGCAGAAGAAAAATATGTACTAGTAGCAAACAATTGTAACTAGATAATTTGGATGAAGCAAATGTTGAAGGATATTGGAATAAAGTTTGTTGAACCTGTTGTCATACATTATGACAAGACAAGCACAGTTAATATGTCTAAGAACCCTGTATTACATTCTAAGACAAAACATATAGAGATTAAGTATCATGTTGTAAGAGAGAAAGTTGCTGAGAAAGAAGTTAAACTTGAGTACATAAGTACAAAGGAGTATATAGTAGATATATTTACAAAGCCTTTTCCTAAGGATACATTTGAGTATCTGAGAGGTATGCTTGGGGTTATGCCCTAGCCTACTTTTGAGAAGTGATGTAGTTGGTTTCTTCCCTCTAGTGGTATATGAGCCTTATCTTTCTTCTGGACTAGATGTTGGTACTTCCTCTATGGGGGAGTATGTGTATATGAGCTGAGTCATGAGGACTCTAGTGAATGTATTTTCTAAATAGTGTGTTTTGACATTGGAGTTGTTGTTGACATAATGATGAGATTTTTTCCATTGATGTCAATGGGGGAGAAGTGTACATGAAAAAAACTATTTGTATTATCTGAATGAGAAAATAAAGCAAGATTTGATTGATGAAGAGGACTTGAAGCAACCGTATTGTAGTATTGGATTTTTGGAACATTGGATGTTTTTTTCATCTATGTTGCCATCAATTCCAATGGGGGAGATTTTTAGGAATGAATGCTAAATGTTTGGTAGCCATTCTATAGCATTTTTTTTTGCATTCATGACTATGATTGTCATCGATGTCAACACTGTGATTTACCAAAGACCTGTAGAGAAGCAGACAGAGTTTGGATTAGCGCACATGGGATATTGTTGTTGGAGCTATGTAATGTTGAAGATATACTATTTGATATGTTATATATTTATGGTTAAGAGCATAGACAATAATTCATTTATTCATGGAAGTTATGAGCATTTTGGTAGTAGTATTTAGGCAGTGTTCCTGAGTAGCAGTTTGTGGAAATCAGATGATATCTCCTAATTGGGATGGAATTTGGTTTTGTGTAGTTAAGTAAGTTGAAGACACATTAATAGTGATGTGGATGACATCACAAAATTTGACATCACACAAGTGAAGAATTATTGTAATTGAAAGCTGACAGTTTTGTGTAATTTTGATGTAGCGTGTGGAAAATTTTATTTTGTAATTGTATGTTTACTCATTTTTAATTACTTGAGTGTGGTATAAAGGAAGGAATGTTTTTCCTTATTGTATAATGGTTGTAATGGTTAGATGTGATGATGTATGCATGAAGTGAAGAAAAGAGCTAATGCAGTTGTGAAAGTGAATTTGTGAAGGAAGACATGCGAAGATCTGAGATTGAGATCTGGTGAAGTAGAGAGTGCGGTTTGGCACAGTAAGGAAGGAGGTAAAAAATTTGATATTATTCTATTGAACAATCTAGAGATCAATTGTATAGTATGTTCAATGATCTTTCCATTGAAGCTATTTGGGCAGTGGGTCCTTCTGTCTTCCATAACTCTTAATAGGGTTAGAATCTTTTAACAGGGATTCAAAATCTCCTAACAGGGATTCATATGTACTGAATTTATTTCATAAGACTCCTAAAAAATTCCATCCTTTCACAAGGAATATTCATATTAGTGCATCTTTTGTGGGCATCATTCCCACTGGGGTTTACTCTTTGATCTAGAGGTTCCCTAGTCAACATATATTTTGTCATTGTGTTATTGTGTATGAATATCTTTCTATGGTTGGTAATTATATTGCTTACATGGTTTAATGCTATTGAAGTTGATAAAAATTATAATTATCTGATAACTAATTCACCCCCCCCTCTCAATTATCTTGGTGGACTTTAATTTCTAACATAGATAATTTAGCAAAAATCTTTTGGTAACATTTATACAAGAGGCCATTGAACAGGTTGACTCTAAAGATCCTATGGATCAAAATTAGAGAAATAAATGACCTAGATTTAGGTCCAAACATTTCCCAATGAGTGATTCCAACATTAATGTCATGACCAAAATTAACTACCCATGTAATCCAACATTAAGCAATTAACTACACTAGTTGGTGAACTCAGGAACCGAGCAACACTGAACATACCAAACCAACTCGGTAAAGAATACTACTGAACTAACTCAGTAAAGAAAAACAAAGAGGTAACTGAGCTCACCGAGGAATAACAAGAACACTCCAAGTAGCTACTAAGAAAATGAACCAAGCTACTGAGCAACCAAACAAGCTCTCACATATTTTTGGTTGATCCAGGATTGCCATAAACCCAAGATTGTCCTGCATCAATTTTCCATAAATTTTTCAAAAATATTTAAAAATAGCTCCATTATTTTTGCTTTATTTTCTTCTTCATTAAAAAACCTTAGGATCCCCTTCTTTTCATCCTCCATTTATTTCCTCTTTGTATAATCTCTGGATTTGTTAGGCAATTCCTATCCATATCTTCGCAGACTAAAAACTGATTAGAAATTCTTTATAATAAAATTAATACAATTCTTTGAATCACATATCCTTTCTACCCTAGA
The DNA here is from genome assembly GCA_027943335.1 of Chamaecyparis obtusa. Lineage (NCBI taxonomy): Eukaryota > Viridiplantae > Streptophyta > Pinopsida > Cupressales > Cupressaceae > Chamaecyparis > Chamaecyparis obtusa. The sequence continues at coordinate 809,246 of BSBK01003432.1, read as the reverse complement.
CACAAAAAGATAATTATCTTTGAAATACCCCTACAAATTTTCTAGGGTATTTGAATCAATAGAGAAGCCTAAAAATTTCATTACATGGAACATGAATGTCCCCTTATTTGTTTTTTCTATGAGATCCTTTTCAAGCCATAAAATTTTCCAAACAAATTCTAGAAATGTGAAATATTATGTTACAAAGATGGGTAGAAGATGGGGTGTCTGAAGAAATCCATATAACCTAATAATGGTGTGTTCCCCAAGGTAGAACCAATCAACAAGATTATGAGTTTTCCCCTTCTCTATATTGTAATAAATTGGCCTCAACACTCTTCTCATTGTTAATAGAGTCATCTCAAATGAATGATCCAAAGTCTTAAAAATCGTAATAATAAAAGAATATTTGAAAATATTGTAACTACAGTCTTTGCAATTTTCATCCCATATATAGCACCATTGTTGCACAAGGAGGCCATTTTCATTAATATATCTCATCCCTAATTTCATGACCTAGCTTAAAATTTCTCTATTTTGAAACAAAATCAAATAACATAGTAATGAATAATGGAAGAAATTGAATTACTTTTTTTATTACCATGCCACTAATTGATTGTGAATTAATCTTTCTAATTCAGACACAAAGTAAAATTCTAAGCTCACCTTAGAATTCTAGATTGGCATTGCCATAAACATCAAAGCTATTGGTATCTTATATTTCTAATCTTCTCCTAAGATTAAACACAAGGAAAAGTATATTATCTGGAAAAACATGAGAAAATCCTCAATTAGAAAGGGTTCCTTATCTGTAATAGGCATAATCCTATTCCTTTCTCCTCTTTTTCTATATATTTCCACTTCATCTTTATTAAAGGTTTTCATCCTTTTATAGTTAATAGTGAACTTTTCTCTATCAATTTTTGTTAGGCCTTGTCTATTTAACATAAAATAGTCGATAATAGTTGACCTAGTGACCACCAACAAGGGTTTTCCATTGGTCATCTTAGCATTTCTAGTTTTAGGATTATAATGATTTTCTAACACCTAAATTAACTCAACATCAACAAAAACATTGGGCACCACAAGTATTTCTAGGTCTAATGTCCACGGGTTTCAGACAAGGACTTTTCCATCTTTGTTCCTATAAAAGTACCAAAAAACATTTCTCCCAAAAAATAGGAATTGTAGCATCCCTACACCCTCCAAATTTATAAGTGAATATTGGTTTACCCTCAAAATCCTCAGACTCAAGTAATACATGTAATAGAGAATTTTGGATTGATCTTCTATTAGGGTCCAACATTCTAGACTTGGTTTCTGATCTTTTAGCTACTTCCTTTTTCTTAGGCATTTTAGAAACTATTGAAATTCATCTTAGAGTGAAATTGAGTACTTACTTCTGACCTTTTCTTACAGAATTCAGACCATCTTTGTTGCAAAGTTTACCTTCTTCACTTCTCTAGTGTTGAATGAATAATTTAGATATAAATTTTCACTTTAAAATGAACCTCCAAACATCTTATCACATTTAATTCATGCATGCAAATTCATAACTCCTATAGCTCCTTGAAATTCAAGCTCAAATGATTATCCTCACCTTTCTTTATCACTTTCACCAATTGATAGTGATTGATTTTGAGTAATTCTTTATAATAGTGAAATAGAAATGAGTGCCATTTCACAATAGTCACTTTCTTCATGTCATGAGCCTTATGCGAACCTGTGGTGTGCTTATCATTGAGTCACAAAATATATATTTTAGTCTTTACTTTATTCCATTGATTTGATGATGTATTTTCATTTCACATATGTTTTACATCCTTTGTGAATTGGATTTCAAAAAACAAAAATCACTTTTAGCCTCTATAATTAAATCAAAAATATTTCATTCCTATTATATTTAATGTTCTGCAAGGTGATGAACTTGATGGTACCCACTTTACATCAATTTATATGTTGTGGTCATAGATTTGCAAGAGCATGTATTTAATAAGATATGAATTTATTGGATTGGAGAGATAGGGTACTAAGAGGGGAGGGGTGAATTAGTGCCCACAAAAAAATTTAACTCATAAACCTTAAACAACAAATAGTAGTGACCTTCCTATATCACTTGAGTCCATTGCATGCATCATTCTTTCATTTAACTATCAAAGGTAAATAGCATGAAATCAACAATATATCATCACATAACACAAGTATTTTGGTAACGCAGAAACCCTTGTTAAAAGGTAAAAATTGTAGTGGAGATGACACCCACAAATTCTTTACTACTGTAGATAGAAAAGGTTTGCCTGTTAGGGCTACAAGTGGTGATCACTTCTGGTGATCTTACCCTGTTAGGAGTAACATTTCAAATGGATTAGATCTACCTAGTGATAGGATTTTGACAACACTACTTGAGTGTGCACTCGATTAAGAGATTTACAAAAAGATTGTTAGGTCTACTCTGTTAAGAGATTTTACCAAACTCTGTTACAATGATTAGAAAATAATAGGTATATATCTGCTAATGACAACTCAACTTGTCTGATACAAATCTATGAAATACTGAATAGATATCACCTTTTCATGTGAAGATCTCTGCTCTGAACTGCTTGATAGCCTTGTATGATTCTGCCAAATTTGAATGTCTCTATATTCTTTTCTACACTGTTTGATAACTGATATTCTTGAAGTTGGCTAATGCTTCAAGAACTTCTTTTCATTTTCTCAACTTCCTTGTCAAGCTTCTCTCGCATGCATACATAAATAAAATGAAATTACATTTATATAGCATACTGCTTTTGCTTCTTAACAAAATTAGGTTAAAATATCTTAGAGAAAACCCTAAGATCTATGGTGTACAAAAATAACCTAGATCTAGCAATTACAAAAATATCATCACCACAATCAATAATAGAATCTTACAATAAATGATCCTCGATCTTAGTAAAACATTTTGTGATTCCCTTGTAACCATTTGCATAGATAAATGTGCCATTCTTGATTACTATCCCATTTTCTATCTTCCTTGGTAAACATTGTATATACCGATCGGTAATTGCACTGGTGCTCAGTGTCTAGTCTGTCGATGTTTAATGTCACTCGGTATTGGTGTACACAAATATTTGGTAAAACTGCCCTGGTGCTCGGTGTAAAGACTTAACCAAACAGCTTGAAGTGCATGCAGTTACCGACTAGAGTAGCATAGGTAACTGACCGATGTCTTTGATACTTGTAGACTAGGCTTTTGAGGATACCTATTTTGAAAGCTTCAAGCCAAACAAAGATTAGATTTTAACCTAACATGAAAACAATCCAAAACAAAGAAACTCTAAGCTAAGCCACCTCAGATTGAGCTAAAAAAGGTGCACCCAAGCAGTGTTTGATTTGCTCTTGCTTAAGGGGATGTGGGTGTGCTCTCTAAGCACTTGGAGCATACTCTAATGCTTTCTAAGATGGATTGTGATCTATGAAAACCTCATAAATGGCACAAAATAGGTATAGAAAACTTGATTTGCCCCTAAGGCCTCAAGGATCCAAATGATGTTGAAATGAAGATTAAGCTACATGATGCTTATGCTAAGATTGTTATTAACCAAATAGAGATGTGATATGGATGATATGCTATGCAAAACAATGAAGCAAACTAAGTTAATCCATTATTTCTAAGCTATGGTGTGTTTTAAGAAAGCTTGAAAATGATGAAAAACTAACAATTAGTATTGATTATGCTAAGTCTAGAGCTAAATGAACATGATAACAATGCTTGAAATAAAAGGTGTCTGAATGCTCTTAGAAATGAGGGTATTTATAGGATTTCCTAAGGGGAAATGAGTGGCCAGGATCAAAATCCTTAAGAGAGGCCAAGATTCATTCAAAGGGGAGCACATGGATTGTGCTAGTTCAGGGCCACCTCCTTGTGACAAGTGTCACAAGCATTGGGTTGAAAGATGGGAGGGATGTGCACAATTTAGGAAATGTGCCTAAGGTCAAAGGGTGTAAGAAAGGGGTGAGAGGCTTCTTAAATGCATCATAAATGCATGTAAGAGGGATAAGGAGGCCTTAAATGCATTTAATGCATGTAAGAGAAGTCTCTAGAAGTCTATTGACTTTGGGTTAAGCTTAGGAATTGACTAACCTTGGTTAGGGAATGTGACAAGGTTAGGGGGGGATTAGGATTAGGATTAGGACTTTCTAGAAGAGTCTAGAATTTCCTTAGGATAAACATGGATTTTAGGAAATAAATAAAGATTTATTTATTTCCATGGTTTAGGTTTGAGAATATTTATTAAAAATGAATTTAATAAATATGAGGATTAGATATTTAATCTTAATTAAATATTTTGAGTTGGGATTAGGGTTAGGAAAAGAGGGGATTAGCCTCTAATCGAAATTAAAGAAGGATTAGAAGATTCTGGAAGAGGTTAGTGGTCTTAAGGAAATTGGCCAAGTTTTGGGCAAAAAATAAATAAATTATTTATTTTGGGATTTTTGGTTAATTTATTAATTAAATAATTAATAAATAGGGGAATAATGTTTAAATAAGATTTAAACATTTTTGGGAGGAATTTCTTAATTAAATATTTTTAATTAAGGTAAAGGGATTTAATGGCATAAAAATAAATAAATTAATTAAATAATTAATTAATTAATAAATGATGATGTCATCAGAGATTTTTTAGAAAATAAAAATACTTTATTTTCTAAAGGATTTTTAGGTGTCTATAATACTAATGGCAATCTTTAATTCTCAAATAGAGATAACAATCTCCCCCTTTGGCATTAGTATCAAAACCTTATATGTATATAGACCTTATGTCTCAAAAATTTTCTATTTCCACCATATATACATAGATACTTATCAAAAAAAAATTTATATACTCTCCCTCAGTGCATGCTCCCGGTAATGTGTAGTATACTTAGCATCTGTTTACATATTTGGCATATACATTATTATCCCCCTTTTTGATATTAATGCCAAATACAAAAATGTATACTTAAAGCTTATCAAAAATGTGTTGATGGGTTTTCTTCAATGACTCCAAGAGGTTTTCCCATTCCTCTTTCAAGTTGGTGAGAGAAATGTTCTCAGGACCAACTTGTGCATGCATGTCAAAGATATTTTCCAACACAAAAATTTTAGGTGTTGCAACAAGTGTTTTCTCTTTGACAATGTGTTTCTCAAAAAATTTCAAGTAGGGAAGCAACTCAGTTTGTAGTTTTGTGACTTGATCACTAAATCTTTCTTCTTGTTTCCTAAGATCTTCTTTTAACCGCTCGAATTCTTGAACTTTCAAGATGTGCTTTATAAAAGCTTGTGGCTCGGTTAAAGTTGCTTGTGCACTAGCTTTGATTTTATTATCAAGTTGTTTGATCTTTTCACTGATCTCGATAGTAAAGGTTTCCACAGTGCATAGCTTTATCAAAATTTGACTTATTAACCAAGTCATAGATGTGATCTCATTGATTACCTTAGTTAAGTTTACCTTGTTGATTGCCACTTCTTGGCTGATCTTTTCTACCATTTTTTCTTGAATTTTAGATTCTGTCCTTTCTTCTATTCTCTTATCTACTTCTATATCTGGGGAAATTATTTCTCCAACAAGTGCATCGAGTTGGTCCATGATTGGAGTATCTTCATCTATATGTACCTCAGGTACAACTTGTTGTAAGATATCTCTTACATTTTCAAGTATCTCCTTACTCTTGCATTCTTGTCTTAGTTTTTCTTGTGTTTTCTTCTTTGTACATAGCTCCCCATATTTTCTCAATTCCTCGGGGCTTAGGGTCCTCAGGTCATAGTCTGGTATAAATATAAATTCTTCTAATGTGACCTGCCCTTTTCCTTTCTTTTTCTTCTTCTTCTTCTTTGGTTCTTGAGGTGAGCTCTTTATAAGTGGTACAATGTCCTTTACCTCAAAACTTTGTGTAACCTACCCGGGTGACACTGTATCTACCTTCTATTGCTCCTTGGTGACCTTTGTGTTGGTTGACTATGTCGGGGCCTCTGATGTAGCATTCGGTGGAGTGGCCTTGGTTACATTAGGATTCTCTTGATCCTTTGTTTTTGTCTTTGTTGCCTCTTTCACTTCAGGCTTGTTTGTTTTAACAGGTATCTTTGCTCCTTGTTCCCCTATTGTATCCTTTGGTTTCTCATGGTCTAAGCCATCGGGTTGTTCCTGTGATAAAATTTCAACTACTTCAACATGAATAGGAAGCTCACCTAGTAACAATGTGAATGCAGACTTGATAACTTGACCTTCATCTTGTGTATTGTCTAGTGCAATGTTCACATCTTCATCTTCATCTCTATCATCATGATCCCCATTTGTAATGTCCTCAATGAGTACATCATCATCATTTTTCTCCTTAGTTTGGATCTCTACTCGATCTGGTGAATCCTGTGAAATTGTTATAACTTCATTTACAAGTGTTGTATCAATCACCTTGGTAAATGATACATCTAATTCTTTTGTCTTCTTTGCTACATCACCATCATTTATGTAAATACCTTTTCCTTTTGATCTTTGTCTCTTCTTAGATAGATTAAGAAATGCATTTTTCTCAGCTTGCTCTTTGGCTACAAAAATTGATGTCCAGATAAGTTGGCCCGACTCATCAATACCTACCAGATTTTCATCTAAAACTTGCATAGCCCAACATTTTACTTTGAATCTCTTATAGTAAGTGTTCATATATTCATCAATTTCATCAAGAGATAAATTTGGAGCTTCCAAAACTAGGGCTTGTTCCCTTATTTTCTTTTTGGTTTCCAAGGTGTAGGTCCATTTCTAATTTATTCTCTTCTCTAATGCCTCTGGTAGTTTCTTAGCAAACTCCAATAGAACTCATTTAAAGCTTATCATCATCTGGATGAATGCCTCCTCAATTTTTTATTGATCCTCGGTAGAGACACATTTTCAAACCAACTGAGTTCCAGATTTGTGAGTATTCCATGCTCAATTATATCCACAACAACTTCATCTATAGTTTTGGTCTTATTACTGAAAACCTTGAACTGATTGTTGTCATCTTCTTCATCCTCAAGGTCTTCTCTTCCTCTAATTAATCTTCTCCTTTTCTTTGGTGCCTCAGCTATAACCTTAGTTCCTCTTTTTGCATATGTTTTGGTTGGTGTAGCTACTTTAAATTTTGTTACCTTTCTAATTCCATTTTTTTGAGGTGGTGAGGCTCCAGTTGCTGACCTTGTTCATGCTCCTGACTATACTGGCAACTACCTCTTCTTTGGAGTTAGAGTGGGAGAAACTAGTATTGAATCTTTTTCTTTTTTGGCTTCGGTTTCCTCACTATCATGTGCTTTGTCAGTCAACAGTAACTAACCTTTGGTTGTAGGTTCAACTAGTGACTCGTCAGATGAGTTAGATTCATCTCCAAACTATTTAGTTAAAACTTTCTTCATTTTCTTATATTTTCTAGTTATTTTGCTGATGACAAGACCTATTTTGATTCTTTTTTTTGCCTCTTCATAGGTTCCAAACCTTTCGGCCTTCTTATCCTTCGGTAAATCCAGTAATGCCTTGATTGATTTCAAACCAAAATAAGGATCCATTTCATATCCCATGGGGGCTAGCCATTTAGTTCTCAACTCAATAGCTTTGATTAAAGTGTGGTTGGTTTCAACTAAGAAACAAATATCCATCTCATACTTCTCAACTAGTGAGCTTGGAATCCTACTCCAAAGATTCATCTTAATATTAAATTGCTCAAAGTACTCATCTACAACATTGTTCACATTATCTCCCAGACTTGTCATAAAATAAAAAAATTGACTAATAATTGGTTTGTTGGTAGGCCAAACTATGTTATCGAAAGAAGGAAAGAATTTCTAGAGATAGAAAAATAAACACACCAACGATGAGTGAAACTTACAGCTGTTAGAATTCACCGACCTGATTGTTTTCATATTCTCTTCAACCTGTCATAGGAGTGGCTCGGCAAGGTCTAACTGGTGTCCCTTCTTTATCATTTTGAATGCCATATCCATAGCACTAGATGGTACATTGTTCAGTGTACTTGACTGAAAGAACTTATAACCTATTACATGCACTACAAACTTAACTTCCGAATCCTCAGTAGAAGCTATGTTCAATGCTTTACCATCCAATGTTGCACCTGTATTTTTCTCAACTTTGGATCAGGAGGAACTTCAGAACACTTTTTTTTTATCAGTTGTGGGATACCCTGTAACCATGTGAATCATTCTCTTTGTAATCTTAATCAAACTATCTAGCCAAAATGTTCCCTCATGATAGCGACTTAGTACAAAACTAATCCATTCATTTTTGAAATTCTTTGGAAAATTTAGGGCATAAGTGAGTGTTTGGAATGAATGGTGGATGTTGGTATTCATTCTGTAGCATTCTTTGTTGCATTCATGACTATGATTGTCATTGATGTCAACATAGTGATCTTCTGGAGACTAGCAGAGAAGCAGATAATGTTTTGATTAGCACATGTGGGATATTGTAGTTGGAGCTATGTGATGTTGAGGTTATATTATTTGATATGTTATTTGTCTATGGTTAAGAGTGTAGATAGAGATTCATTTATTCATAGAAGTTATGAGCATTTTGGTGGAAGTAGTATTCAGGTAGTGTTCTTGAGTAGCGGTTTGTGGAAATCGGATGATATCTCCTAATCAGGATGGAATCTAGTTTTACACAATTAAAGGGAAGGTTGAGACACATTGATAGTGATGTGGTTCATAGAAAAAACTTTGAGGTCACATGAGTGAAGAGTTACTACATCTAGAAGTTGACAGTTTTGTGTAATTTTGATGTAGCGTATAGAAACTTTTATTTTGTATTTGTGTGCTGACTCATTTATAATTATTTGAGTGTGGTATAAAGGAAGGAATTTTTTTCTTTATTGGAGAGAGAATAAGTGGTAGTAATGTGAAAGAAGTGTGAGCATGGTATGGTTGAATGTGAATGTAAACATGAAGTGAAGAAAAGAGCTAATGAAGTTGTGAAAGTGAAATTGTGAAGGAAGACATGCGAAGTACAGAGATCTAGAATTAAGATCTAGTGTAGCAGTGAGTGTGGTTTGGCATAGTAAGGAGGTAACATATTTCATATTATTCAACTAAATAATATTAAGGTCATTTGGACAGTGTGTTCAGTGATCTTACCCTGAAGCTGTTTGGGCAGTGGGTCCTTCTGTCTTCCATAACTCCTAATAGGGTTAGAATCTTTTAATAGGGATTCAAAATCTCCTAACAGGGATTCATATGTACTGAATGTATTTCATAAGACTCCTAACAAAGTCCATCCTTTCACAAGGAATATTTATATTAGTGCATCTTTTGTGGGCATCATTCCCACTGGGATTTACTCTTTGATCAAGAGGTTCCCTAGTCAACATATCTTGTGTTATTGTGTCATTGTGTATGAATATCTTTCTATGGTTGGTAATTACATTGCTTACATGGTTAAATGCTATTGAAGTTGATAAAGGTTATAATTATCTGATAACTGATTCACCCCCCTGCCCCCCCTCTCAGTTATCTTGGTGGACTTTACTTTCTAACAATTGGTATCAGAGCAGCAGGTCCTTGAAAGGAAATTTTAATAGCTTAAGGAGATACATGGAAAATTTCAGGAACGAAAGCCCTAAGTTTGATGGATTAAATTTTGACAACTAGAAAGAAAAGATGAAGACACATCTACTATGTTAAGGACCAGGTTATTGGTTGATTACAAAGAATGAGAAGACTATCATCAGAGAAGATAATCTTGAGATAGAATCTAAAGATGAGCTAGATCTATTCATGTGTAACATACATGCAAGAGAAGCACTTTCGACAACACTTCCGAAGAATGAATACAGTCAGGTAAAATGTTTAACAAAAGCCCATGAAATTTGAAAATCTTTACACTCTACTTTTGAAGGTGATGAACATGCAAAGAGAGCTAGATTACATAATTGGATATGTGCATTTGAAGATATAAGAATGATGGAAGATGAATCTGTTAGAAGTTATATTGGTAGAATGTCAGAAATTGTTGCAGGAATAAAAGCTTGTGGAGGAACAAAGATAGAGAATGAAGTGATATGGAAAATTCTGAGGACATTGATTCCTGTATTTAAGTAGACAATGCAGATGATTGAAAAAGTTATACCTTGTACTACAAACTTTACAAGAGAGACTCTTCTTGGAAGACTGGAAGTAGTAGAAATGAACTTGAGGGTATCAGGAGACTTACCTAGAATGGAGATAGCATTCAGTGCTCTTAATATTCATCCTACTTTGTCAAGAAGTACCAGTGTGAGTGGAGATTATGCCAACAATTGCAGATCTAGAAATAAAGAAGATAAGAAGATTGAAGAAGGTATTTCCTTCCTTGTGAAAAGAGAACCAGATGGTAGGAAAATTTTTAAATGTTGGACTTGTCAAGAATATGGTCATTTTGCATCTAAGTGTCCTAAGAGAGTTAAGAAGTACATAAATAATTTCAAGCCTAGAAGATCTAAGGAATGTTATTATGCTAATGATGAATATCTTGGAGCTAGTATAGAAAGAACTTTGAGTGAAAGTGATATTGAGAATAATGATGAAATAGGATTTGTAGCAATTAAAGAAGATAATTCTGAATCTGATGTTAAGGAAGAAAAAGCATTAGTTTCCCAAGTTGGAAAGAAAGCTGATTGGATTATAGATAGTGGTTGTTCACATCATATGAATGGTGACATGAAGAAGTTCATAAAGCTTAACAATTATTATGGAGGAATTGTTGGAGTTGGTAACAATGCACCTTGTCTAATTAAAGGTATAGGATCTATTACTCTTGATGGAAAGACTAATACTGATGATGTTTACTTTGTTGATGGATTGAAACATAATCTTTTGAGTGTTGGATAGTTAGTGGATAAGGGATATCAAGTTTGGTTTACTGAGAAAACTTGTGTGATAAAGGATAAAGATGGAAATCTGATTGGAACTGGATCTAGAACCAGAGGTAATGTATTTCAGTTGAATCCTACTGAGATGACATGTTTGATTACTAAAATTGATGATAGTTGGTTATGGCATAGAAGGTTTTGTCATATAAACTTTGATAATATTGTGAAAGTAATTACTACACTTGCAGTAAGGGATTTTCCTAAAATTATGAAGCCTACTAACATGATTTGCAAAGAATGTGTGATGGCTAAGCAAAAGAGAAGTTCATTTCCTAGTAAGAAGTTCACATCGGTAGAGAAGTTGGAGATTGTTCATACAGACTTGAGTGGTCCTACCAGGACTAGAGGATTCTATGGAGAAATGTATTTTATGATTCTTGTTGATGATTTTACAAGAATGATGTGGATTGCATTTTTTAAATAAAAATCTGAAGCATTTGATAAGTTTAAGATCATTAAGAATAAAGTTGAGAATGAATTTGGAATGAAGATTAAATGTTTGAGATTTGATAGGGGTGGAGAATTTACTTCTAGAGAGTTTAACACTTTTTGTGAAGTGAATGGTATTAAGAGAGAGTTTTCAGCCCCTAGAACACCTGAACAAAATGGTATTGCAAAAAGAAGAAACAGGTCAGAGATTGAAGTAGGAAGAGCTATGTTAGTTGAGAATGATTTGGTGAAGACATTTTGGAGAGAAGCAGTGAATACAATAGTATATACAATGAACCGAGTACAAATCAAAGTAGACATAGACAAGACACCTTATGAATTATGGTTTGGACATGCACCCTCAGTTAAGTATTTTAGAATTTTTGGAAGCAAATTTTATATAAAGAGAGATGATGATATTGGAAAGTTTGATCCTAGAAGTGATGAAGGTATTTTTCTTGGATATTCTTTGAAGAGAAAAGCATATAGATGTTACAATAAGAGAACTAAAACTATCGTTGAAAGCACAAATGTTAAAGTTGATGAGAAGTTTAAAATTTAGGAAAGAATGCTTGATTATGAATTTAATGAAGAAGCTCATCCTCAGCCTAACATTGAAACTACTGAATTATTATATGAGACTGACAATGAATTATTGAATGAGAGTCCTGCAGAAGAAACCAAAGAGGAATCTAGAGAAGAATCTACAGTTGAAGCAAGATTATAACTATGACACCAAATAGGTATATATCAAGACATCATCTTTTTGAACAAGTTATTGGAAGTTTGGACAAAGGAGTTCTGACTCAGAATAAGGTACATTTCTATTTGATTTCTCAAATTGAACCTAAATCTACTAGTAAAGCTTGTGAAGATGAACATTAGATTAATGCTATGAAAGTAGAACTAGATCAAATTGAAAAGAACAAGACATGGGAATTGGTCCCTAGACCTAAAGACAAGAATGTGATTGGAACTAAATGGGTATTCAGAAACAAGATGAATGAACAAGGAGAAGTAGTAAGAAACAAAGCAAGATTAGTATGTAAAGGATACTCGTAGCGAGAAGAAATTGACTATGAAGAAAATTTTGCACCGGTGGCAAGAATTGAAGTAGTAAGAATGTTCTTGGCCTATGCATCTTTTAAGAAATTCAAAGTGTATCAGATGGATGTGAAGTCAACATTTCTGAATGGAGAATTGGAAGAAGAAGTCTACATTAAGCAGATTGAAGGTTTTCCTTTGACTCAAGAAGGAGACATGATGAAGCTAGTGACAAATTTGCTGATGAAATGAAGACTGAATTTGATATCAGTATGATTGGTGAGATGAAATACTTTTTGGGATTACAGATAACACAAAATAGTGATGGTATCTTTGTATGTCAGAAAAAGTACTTGAATGATTTGCTAAAAAGATTTGGAATGGAGAACTATAAACCAGTTGGAACACCTATGATTATAGGACATAAACTATCTAGCAAAGATGAAACACTGGTAGTTAAGTAGAAGAAATATAGATCCATGATTGGAGGATGGCAGTACTTAACACATACTAGACCGGATATACAAAATTTAGTTGGAATGGTAGAAAGATTTCAAGATGAACCTAGAGAGTCACATTATGCAGCAGTAAAGAGGATACTAAGATATTTAAGAGGAACAATGGACTATGGATTGTGGTATGAAAAATATAATGATTTTACCCTATGTGCATATATAGATGTTGATTGGGGAGGTAGTGTTGATGAAAAGAAAAGCACCAGTGGTAGAGCCTTTTTTATTGGAGGAAGATTAGTTTCTTGGCTAAGCAAGAAGCAAAATTGTATTTCACAAAGCACAATAGAAGTAGAGTATGTAGCAGCAGTAAACAATTGTAACCAGATAATTTGGATGAAGCAGATGCTGAAGGATATTGGAATTAAGTTTGTTGAGCCTATTGTCATACATTGCAACAACACTAGTATAGTTAGTATGTCTAAGAATCTTATTTTACATTCTAAGACTAAGCATATAGAGATCAAGTATCATGTTGTAAGAGAGAAATTTGTTGAAAAAGAAGTCAGACTGGAGTAAATAAGCACAAAGGAATAGATAGCAGACATATTTACAAAGCCTTTGCCTAAGGATACATTTGAGTATCTGAGAGTTATGCTTGGGGTTATGCCCCAACCTAATTTTGAGTAATGATGCAGTTGGTTGCATCCATCTAGTGGTATATGAGCCCTATCTTTCTTCTAGATTGGATGTTGGTACTTCCTCTATGGGGGATTATGTGAGCTGAGTCATGAGGACTCTTGTGAATGTATTTTCTGAACAATGTCTTTTGACATTGAATTTTTGTTGACTTAGTGATGGAATTTCTATCATTGATGTCAATGGTGGAGAAGTGTACATGAAAAACTACTTGTACCATCTGTTGGAGAGAACTGAATAGGATAACGAAGCAAGATTTGAAATGTTTGTCAAAGCAGCAGTGTTGCAGTATTGGATTTTTTGAACATTGGATGTTTTTCATCTATGCTGTCATCAATGCCAATGGGTGAGATCATTAGGAATGAATGATGGATGTTGGCAGTCATTCTATAGTAGTTGTTGTTGCATTCATGACTATGATTGTCATTGATGTCAATAGAGTGATCTTTTGGAGACTAGCAAAGAAGTAGACAGTGTTTTGATTAGCGCATGTGGGATATTGTAGTTAGAGCTATGTGATGTTGAGGTTATATTCTTTGATATGTTATTTGTCTATGGTTAAGAGTGTAGATAGAAATTCATTTATTCAGAGAAGTTATGAGCATTTTGGTGGAAGCAGTATTCAGGCAATGTTCCTGAGTAGTGGTTTGTGGAAATCAGATGATATCTCCCAATTGAGATGGAATCTAGTTTTTCATAGTTAAAGGGAAGGTTGAGACACATTGATAGTGATGTGGTTCACAATGAAAACTTTGAGGTCACATGAGTGAATAGATACTACATCTGGAAGTTGACAGTTTTGTGTAATTTTGATGTAGCGTATGGAAACTTTTATTTTGTATTTGTGTGCCAACTCATTGTAGTTATTTGAGTGTGGTATAAAGGAAGGAATGTTTGTCTTTATTAGAGAGAGAAGAAGTGGTATTAATGTGAAAGAAGTTTGAGCATGGTATGGTTGAATGCGAATGTAAGCATGAAGTGAAGAAAAGAGCTAATGAAGTTGTGAAAGAGAAATTGTGAAGGAAGACATGCAAAGTACAGAGATCTGGAATTGAGATCTGGTGTAGTAGTGAGTATGGTTTGGCACAGTAAGGAGGTAACATATTTTATATTATTCTACTAAATAATATTAAGGTCATTTGGACAGTGTGTTCAGTGATTTTACCTTGAAGCTGTTTGGCTAGTGGGTCCTTCTGTCTTCCATAACTCTTAACAAGGTTAGAATCTTTTAACAAGGATTCAAAATCTCCTAATAGGGATTCATATGTAATGAATGTATTTCATAAGACTCCTAACAATATCCATCCTTTCACAAGGAATATTTATATTAGTGCATCTTTTGTGGGCATCATTCCCATTAGGGTTTACTTTTTGATCAAGAGGTTCCCTAGTCAACATATCTTGTGTTATTGTGTCATTATGTATGAATATCTTTCTATGGTTGGTAAATACATTGCTTACATGGTTAAATGCTATTGAAGTTGATAAAGGTTATAATTATCTGATAACTGATTCACCCCCTCCCCCTCTCAGTTATCTTGGTGGACTTTACTTTCTAACAGTGAGTCCAATTATTTCAACCTATTTATGCTCTGGTTTCAACTTTCCATCTTTACTTCAAAGTGCTTGATATGCAACATACAGGTCAAAATCTCCTATTTCACCTATCTTGTAGTGAATGTATGATCAAATGTCTTCGACTAAGAAAACCCTAGGTGGGATGCTCGAGAAAGTGCCCGCTAAATTTGTTTTTGATGCTACTTCCAGGTGCAACTTGTATTTGGGTTCACTATAATTTGATAACATGATAATATTTACTTCCTCTTCTACAACTTTAGAAGTGCTCACTATAGATATCATTTCAACAAACTAGACTTTCAATAAACAATGATGAATGTGCTCGGTAAGGGTTCCAACTTACTTTGAATATACAAAGAGTGTGCTTGGTTTGATCTGCAAGTGCTTTAGATAATCTTGAAAATTCTTTTCTTGAACTCACTTTGTAAAATAATTACTCTTCAAAATTGTTGTGTGAAAAATGAACTTAGTTCTCTATGTATTTATAACTTTTTCACATTCTTTCTCAAAACTTTATGTCATTAATGCTTGACCTACTACCAGCTTGGTGACAACTGTCAACTTGGTGAATACCATGAACTTTCATTTGCTTGGTTAACACATGATTTCTCACTTGATTGATATTGATACTCGGTTAACCTTTAATAGTGATTATTGACAAGTAACCTTTTTCTTAGTCTAACATTTACCGACTATATGACTTTGTTAGCTCTCAAAACATATAAACCATAATGCATCTATATTCATGAAGATTTGGTATGTGCTCATCATATATAAGGAACTGTATGTAAAATAAGATCATTTTGAAATGTCAGTCCCATACATACCTATATCACCTTGAGTAGAGGTATTGATGTCACCTAATCCAGTGGATGAGGTTTCACCGACAACATTGCTTGACTCTCTATTCTCATTTTATGCCTTCTTCCACATAGTGTTCCTGATTCTCATGATATCTGCTATAGTGTTTCCACTCTCAAATACATGTCCTTCTTATGGTGCTTAGTCTCTGTGGTCCTTTCTTAGATGACCGACCCTATGATAATGTAAGCATGCCATTCCGGTGCTTGTCCAACTTCATGATTGTCCAGCCCATCTTTTCCTCATACAGTTTTTTGTGATGTGTCCATATCTACCACATGCAATACATTTAACCCATGTGTTGTAATCCTAGACATAAGAATTACCTTGTCTCTTCAGTTGATAAGGTTTGGGTTTTCTCTTCTGCTTTGGTGTCCATACTTGCTTCATCTTAGCTTTACACTCTTGTGCAGTGTGTCCATGTTTGTTACAAGTATAAAAAAGTTTCTCCATGGTAGGATTGTTAGCATTCTTATTCAGTTTTCCTCTACACTCATAAGCTCGATGACCAAATTTTCCATGATAATAATAGTAACTATTAAACTTAGGAGTGACTGGGGGTTTACCTTATTCTTTTCTTCTACAGACATTTGAGGTATGTCCTGGTTTTCCACAGTGATAACATGACAACATCTTAGGTCTTTGATTTTGATTGTTGTTGACTTATTCAACTTGTTTGGATGATTCTCCTTCACCAATATAGCCTAATCCAGCTTACTTCCAAATCTTCTTTGATTACTCAGAAAATCATCAATCTTTTTAGAACTATCTTCAGCTAATTTCATCATTTCATTATGTTGTTGTTGATTTTTTACTTCATTTCTCAATTTCTCATTCTCTTCCCTGAGTATTCCAATATCTTCAAGTTTTCTAGACAATTCACTATTTACTCGGTTGACCTCTTGATTCACAATCATCATCTAATTGGATATTTTGAAATGGTGCTTGGTGATTCTTTGTATCTCACTTTATTTTTCTTGAAGTTGTTCAGTTATCTATCTTCAGTCTTCAACAGCTAGATTCCTTTCTTGCTCATCCTACCTAGCATTGTTCATTACATTTATCATCCTCACCATTTGTGATTCTTGGCTAATTTTCAAGGCTTTCACTTGTTCAGTAAATTGAAGATTCTTTTTAGACAAATTAGAGATTACACCTTCAGATCCATCAGAAATACTTCTTGAGCTAGATCCTATGTGATTAAATAAATCATCAATCCCTTCTTCATGGTAACTGATGTCATTCTCCATAATATCCAAGTTCTTTCTTTGAACTAGTAACTTTTTCAAATCATCCTTAGCTTTTTTATACTACTCAACAAACATCTGCATTTGAATCCTTTGATTCTCTATTGTCTTATCCAACTTATATCTCTCCATGGTTAGATCTTTACTCTTCAATGGTTAAACCATCCATTAAGAGATCTGAGCTCTGATACCAATTATTGGATTGCAGAGATAGGGTATTGATAGGGGAGGGGTGAATCAGTTCCCACAAAAACTTTTAACTCATAAACCTTAAACAACAAACAGTAGTGACCTTCCTATATCACTTGAGTCCATTGCATGCATCATTCATTCATTTAACTATCAAAGGTAAATAGCATGAAATCAACAATATATCATCACATAACACAAGTATTTTAGTAATACAGAAACTCTTGTTAGAAGGTAAAAATTGCGGTGGGGATGACACCCACAAATTCTTTACTACTGCAGATAGAAAAGGTTTGCCTCTTAGGGCTGTTGGAGATTTGCCAGCAGGTCAGTACTGAATGTATGTTTGTCATTAATGATAGCATATGGAAAGTAGCATGTGTGGAAGTCTTATGCAGTAAGATTTCAATATATAAAACATGGACATGATATCATGGGAATAGAGGTTAACTATTAGTATAGATAGTTATATAGTAGCTTGTGTCAGTAGTGTTCCTGATAGAGTAACAAGAAGTGTTCTATGTATGGTTGTCTGTATAGTTTTCATGGAGCCTTGCACACTTGGATATATTTTGAAGACATGTTAGTGATGTTTTAGTCATGGATACATAGTCTATTGATGAGTATAAGTGAAGTTATGCAGTCAATATTCACCAACAACAATTTCCTGTGTTTATTCAGAAGAGCCGACAGAGATTTTATTGGTTCTAGAGTTGTGGCTATCCTATGGGTATGCACCCTTAGACTTAATCTTATAAGAGAGTTATTGATGTTTGGTTAAGATCGCATGAGTTAATTCAGCTTGAGGGAAAAGATCTAGTTGTTTTGGTAGAGCCAACAGTATGTAGCATAGGTTTACAATTATGTTCTTAGACAGGTCCCAAAATGTGATGCATGCATAGTAGAGCCGATAGAATGTTTATTGAATTTTTTTAAAGTTTCTCTATTATGATTTCTAGGTGGTTTTAATAGGTTGACTTGATTATATCATCTAGAGGAAAGATATTTATAGGAAGTCATTTGTGATTGCTAAAGTGTGGTTCATGGTTGATTAAGCAGAGTAGAGTAGAGTCAGTGAAGTGGTAAGCCATCAAAAGAAGGTCTATGTGACCAAGTAAAGTACTTGTGCTATTCATTGGAACTAATCTAGATAGTAGGTCAAAGTGCAGTTCACCAAGATCTAGATATAGTGTGTATCTATTATTCAAAAGGTTGTAGCCTTCACCCCTTTTAGCAGTGTGCTCTCAGATAGTGCATCCTCTCCCCTAATAGGGTCTGACCCTTGACCAGGTCTACTATACTAAATATATTGTAAAGAAACTCCTAACAGGGTTAAGGATCTTCTAATAAGGATCATAATACTCTAGTGCACAATATTAGTGGCTGTCAATTCCCACTAGGGTTTTCACCTACTTGGGTTTCCCCGTAACCAAAATATTGGTGTTGTGTTCATATGTTCTTTCATTTTATTTATGCTTAATGTTTAATTATACTTAATTGGATAGAGAATTGAATCTTGTAGATAACTAATTCACCCCCCCCTCTTAGTTATCTCTTGGGACTATTCCTAACAATTGGTATCAAAGACAAGTGCCTTGGAGAGAAATTTTAATAGCTTGAGGTTGATTAGATGGTGTACTTTAGGAAAGAAAGTCCTAAGTTTGGTAGAGAGAATTATCTTTATTGGAAGAACAAGATGGTGACCCATTTGCAGTGCATCAGTTTTGAAGTTTTTGATGTGACTATCAAAGCATCCAAGATACCTACCCTTGAAGACCTTGTACAGGATGATGCTACTAATAGGCAAAAGGAATTGTTTCATCATAATGCTATTTCTAAAGAAGCCCTTATCAGTGCCCTATCTAATGGTGAGTTTTTAGAAATAAAAAAGGTAGATATAGCCCACCAAATATGGAAGCACCTAGAAGACATATTTGAAGGAGACAAACAAGCAAAGGATGTGCGTAGAAAGACATGGAAGAAAAGATACAATGCATTAGAGATGCTACCTAAAGAAAACATCAGAGCTTACAATCAAAGGATAAATGAAGTAGTTGCTAAAATCATAAACAATGGTGGAGAGATTTCAAAAGAGGACATCATGGACAAGTTAATGACTGCTCTCACTCCTTAATATGAAAGCAAGATCAAAATCCTTGATGAGACCATGTAGCTTACATAAAATTTCAACAGAGAGACCTTGATCAGCAAAATCTCAGCTTTTGAGATCTCAAGATTGAAGACAAAACCAAAGAGTGAGACAACCTTCAAAGCAATAGTTCATGGTAAGAAATCTGCAAACATTTATGGTAATTTTGATGATGATGATGAAGAGAAAACTCTAGATGATTTCATTACTATGATTGCTAAAAGAGAAAAGAAAGGAAAAGGAAAATATGAAGGTCAATTACCATTTAAGTGTTGTTCATGTAATAAGATCGGTCACTTTGCATCTAAGTGTCCTAATAGAGCTAGAAAGTTCAAAAAGGATTACAAGCCTAAGTATTCTAAGGAATGTGACTATGCTAGAGATGGAGTTTTAGATGAAGAATCTGGTGAAGAAGAAATTGGATTCATTGCTATTGTAGACAAAATGAATAATAAGAAAAATCATAAAGATGATAAAAAGGAACAAGAACTAGCATTGATTTTGCAAGTTGACATAAGGACAGACTAGATTATAGATAGTGGTTTTTCACATCACATGATAGGTAATAAAGGAAGGTTTTTTTCATTTGGAAAAATAAAATAACGCTATGGTTAGATTTTGAGACAACTCCTAAACCAATAGGTTGTAGAGGAATCATCACCTTGGATGGAAAGAATAGTACTGATGATGTTCTTTATGTTGATGGTTTGAAACATAACCTTCTTAGTGTTGGATAGTTACCTGAAAAGGCTATCAGTTGGAGTTCAAAGATGACAAATGCATCATTAACAACAAGGATGGTGTTATGATTGCATCAGACTCAAAGACAAGAGGTAATGTTTTTCAACTCAATTCAGAAGCAAGTTGTTTTGTTGCTAAAGTTGATGATGGTTGTGGCATAAAAGGCTATGTCATATCAATTTTGATAATATAGTAAAGATAAGCAATGTTAAGCCAGTAAGAGATCTACCTAGCATAGAAAATCCATTTGATACTATATGCAAGGAATGTGTAATGGGAAAGCATGTGAGAAATTCATTCAGGAGCAAGAAAAATTCAACAAAGAACAAGTTGGATCTGATTCACACAGACCTATGTGGTTGAACTCAAACAAGATCATACTATGGTGAAAGGTATTTAATTTTGTTTGTTGATGATTATACTAGAATGATGTGGGTTGTGTTCTTGAAAGATAAGTCAGAAGCATTTGAGAAGTTCAAAATATTCAAAGCTAAGGTTGAGAATGAATCTGGACTAAAGATAAAATGTTTGAGATTGGATAAAGGAGGAGAATTCACCTCTACCAGATTCTATGAGTACTACGAAGAAAATGGCATAAAGAGATAGTTAAGTGCACCTAGAACCCCTCAGTAGAATGGAATTGTAGACAAAAGGAATAGGATCATTGTTGATATAGCACGCACCATTATGATAGAAGGAAAAGTTGCACACACCTATTGGAGAGATGTGGTCAATACAATAGTCTAACCATCAATAGAATTCAATTGAGGCCAGGTGCTGACAAAACACCATATGAGCTATGGTTTGGTAATGTTCCCATAGTAAAATACTTTAGAATCTTTGGAAGAAAGTGCTACATCAGGAGGGATGATGCAGTAGGCAAGTTTGATGCAATAAGTGATGAAGGTATTTTTCTTGGTTACTCTACTAAAAGTAAAGCTTATAGATGTTTCAATTTAATATTAAAAAAGATCATAGAAAGTGCTCATGTAAAGATTGATGAAAAGTTTATGATTCAAGAAAGATATCATGATTAATCACCCATGATTGAAGAAGAATCTAGACCCTCCACTAGTGAGACAATTATTGAAGAAATGTTTGACAATATTGATGTATTATTCAATGACACTGAGACAAGTGAAGAAGAAACTCCTAACACTGATAAGTCAGTATCACCTAAAGTTCCAAAGTTTACATGAAGAAATTATTCCAAGATAGAGATCATTGGAGATCATAGTGGCAAAGTCTTAACAAGGTCACAAGCAAAGAACTCAGCTAGCAGTGAAGCGATATGTTTACTATCACAGATTGAACCTTTAAGTGTTGAAGATGCATGTAATGATTTAGATTGCCATGATGCTATGAAAGAAGAACTTGATCAGATTGTTAAGAATGACTTTTGGGAACTGGTCCCAAGACCTAGTGATAAGAATGTGATTGGAACAAAGTGAATATTCAGAAATAAGATGAATGAAGATGGTACAGTAGTAAGAAACAAAGCAAGGTTAGTATGTAAAGGGTATGTACAAAGAGAAGGCATTGATTATTCAGGCACATTTGCACCTGTGAGCATATTAGAAGCTATTAAGTTGTTTCTAGCTTATGCTACAATCACAAACTTTAAAGTTTATTAGATGGATGTCAAGTCAACATTCCTAAATGGAGATTTGAAAGAAGTGTACATTGAGCAGTGAGAAGGATTCACCTTATCAGATAGACTTGACTGATAGAAAGTAAAGTCCACCAATATAACTAAGAGGGGGGGGTGAATCATTTATCAGATAATTATAAATTTTATCATCTTCAACAACATTAAACCATATAAGCAATATAATTACCAACCATAGAAAGATATTCATACACAATAACACAATGACACAAGATATGTTGACTAGGGAACCTCTTGATCAAAGAGTAAACCCCGATGGGAATGATGCCCACAAAAGATGCACTAATATGAATATTCCTTGTGAAAGGATGGACTCTATTAGGATTCTTATGAAATAAAATTAGTACATATGAATCCTTGTTAGGAGATTTTGAATCCCTATTAAAAGATTCTAACCCTTTTAAGAGTTA
Organism: Chamaecyparis obtusa; assembly: GCA_027943335.1. NCBI lineage: Eukaryota > Viridiplantae > Streptophyta > Pinopsida > Cupressales > Cupressaceae > Chamaecyparis > Chamaecyparis obtusa. The sequence continues at coordinate 786,888 of BSBK01003432.1, read as the reverse complement.
TGGAAGACAGAAGGACCCACTGCCCAAACAGCTTCAAGGTAAGATCACTGAACACACTATCCAAATAATATTTTTAGTACTCAATAGAATAATATGTTACCTCTTCTCCAACTATGCCAAAATGCACTCACTACTACATCAGATCTCAATTTCAGATCTATGTACTTCGCATGTCTTCCTTCACAAATTCTCTTTCATACTTAGCTCTTTTCTTCACTTCATGCATACAACATCACAATTGCTGCTACCATATCATAATTACACACTTTTAATATTAAAACTACATTACAACAAGGAAATAAATTCCTTCTTTCATACCACACTCAAATAATTACAAATGAGTCAGCATACAATTACAAAATAAAAGTTTCCGCACGCTACACCAAAATTACACAAAACTGTCAGCTTCCAAATACAATAAATCTTCACTCGTGTGACCTCAAAGTCTACAATATCATCCATGTCACTATCAATGTGTCTTCAACTTCCTTTTAACTATGAAAAACTATAGTCCATTCCAATTAGGAGATATCATCTGATTTCCACAAACCACTACTGAAGAACACTGCCTGAATACTGCTTCCACCAAAATGATCATAACTTCCATGAATAAATGAATTATTGTCTACACTCTTAACCATTAACATATGACATATCAAAGAGTATAACCTCAAGATCATATAGCTACAACTATAATAACCCACGTGCGCTAATCCAAACTCTATCTGCTTCTTTGCAAGTCTTCGGTAAATCACTGTGTTGACATCAATGACAATCATAGTCATGAATGCAACAACAACTGCTATAGAATGTCTGCCAAACATTTAAAATTCATTCCTAACATTGATATGGTATGAAGATTGAAGAAGGCCCTCTATGGACTTAAGAAATCCCCTAGAGCATGGTATGAGAGACTAGATGAATATCTAACAAAGATTGGATTCAAGAAAGGAGCGGCAGATTGTAATCTATTCATTAGAGAGACATCTGAAGCTATATTTGTTGATGACGTTATCTTTGGAGGTAATGAAAACTAAGTGTATAATTTGAAAAAGAAATGTAGAATGAGTTTGAGATGAGTATGATTGGTCCTATCAAATACTTTTTAGGACTTAATGTGTAGCAGACGAAAAAATAAATTTTTACTAATCAGTCAAAATATGTGAAAGAGATACTGAAGAAATTCAAGATGGATGATTGCAAGCCAATAGGAACCCCTATGATCACTGGATGCAAGCTTACAAAATAAGATGACTCACCAGTAGTAGATATAAAATTGTATAAGTCTATGATTGGTAAACTCATATATCTTACTCATTCTAGACCAAGTATTTCCAATTCAGTTGGCATAGTTGGAAGATTTGTAGCAGAGCCTAAAAAAAGTCACCTCATGGTAGTAAAAAGAATATTTAGATACTAGCAAGGCAATATAAATTATGGTCTATGGTATCCTAATTTAGAAAATGTTGAGCTTCATGTGTACACTAATGCAGATTGGGTAGGATGTGTTGATGACAGGAAGAGTACTTCAGGTGGAGCAGTGTTTCTTGGTGATAGACTTGTCACTTGGACAAGCAAGAAACAAAATTTTATTTCTCAATCAATAGTAGAAGTGGAGTATATTGCAGTAGCCTTGAATTATTCTACAATTGTTTGGATCAAGCAGATGATAAAAGATTTTAGAATTCAAATTGATTATCCTATTGTTATTCACTATGATAACACTAGTACTATTAATATGTCAAAGAACCCTGTGATCCATGCAAAAACAAAGCACATTAAGATCAAGTATCACTTCGTAAGAGAGAAAGTGGCATGTAAAGAAGTCATGTTGGACTATGTGAGTACTAAATATTAGTTGGTAGATATATTCACAAAGCCCTTACCTAAGGATACTTTTGATTATCTCAGGGAGAAGTTGGGAGTAATTCCCTTCCCTGATTCTGCTTAGAAGAAAGAAGGAAAGGAATCATTCCTCAGTGACTGATGGAAGGTTGATTACTCTACCTCAAGAGTAGTACCAGTGCTTAAAATGAATGACACCCTTTTCCATTGATGTCAAAGGGGGATTAATAAATAGAGTCATGAAAAATAGAAGTAAAAAAGGAGTAATATACTAAATGGGAGCAGTATTCAGATATGATAGTAGTTCAGTTGAGGAAATGGAGAATATTGGAAAATATTGCAGTAGAGGGAGGATTCATCTTTGGGGGAGTTTTGAAGAGGAAATGAAGAATTTTATAAAATAAATATTCATTTGGGTTGGTGTTAGTTTTTCATTCCACATGTTGCCATCAATGCCAAAGGGGGAGATTGTTGGATATTTTCCAGCAGGCCAGTACTGATTGTATGTTTGTCATTGATGACAACATATGGAAAGTAGCATGCATGGAAGTCTTATGTAGTAAGCTTTTAGTATATATAGCATGGACATGATATCAACATAATATAATGGACACAGAGGTTAACTGTTAGTAAAGAAAGTTATATAGAAGCTTGTGTTAGCAGTGTTCCTGACAAAGTAACATGCAGTGTTCTATGTATGGTTGTCCGTATAGTTGTCATGGAGCCTTGCGCACTTGGAAATATGTTGAAGACATGTTATTGATGTTTCAGTAATGGACGCATATTTTGTTAATGAGTATAAGTGAAGTTATGCAATCACTATTTGCCACAAATAGTTTCCTATGTTTATTCAAAAGAACCGATAGAGATTTTATTGGTTCTAGAGTTGTGCCTATCCTATGGGTATGTTCCCTTGCACTTAAGCTTAGAAGAGAGTTATTGATGTTTGGTTAAGAGTGAATGAGTTACTTCAACTTGAGGGGAAAGATCCAGTTGTTTTGGTAGAGCCGATAGTGTGTAGCAAACATCTACAATTATATTCTTGGACAGGTCCCATAATGTGTTGCGTGCATAGTAGAGTTGACTGTACACTCAAAATATGCACTTTTCTAAGTCTTTGGTTCCAAGAGCATCCATGAATTGGAAGTCTTGAGAAAGTGACTTAGAGCTCCCTTGGCATGGATTGCAAGGGTTTTTAGAGGGCTCTCAGCTAGAGTTATTAAGCATGCAACCTTGCTAGTAAACCATGCAATGGGAGATTTAAAGAGACAAGGGCAAGAATGTCAATATCTTCAAGAATCACAAATGAAAGATGTAATGCAAACTATGCTAGAATGAGAATGAAAAAATGCAACTATGCTATAAAAATGAGAGTATTACAAGCCTTTACTAATTAAGCTATGTGAATTAAGCTAGAACATGAAAGGAACTAAGCTAATAATACCATGAAAACTAAGCTATAATGCAAGTATGAAGACTAAAATACAAAAAGCTCTCCAAAGCTCCAAAGTCACCAAGAAAAGCTGTAGCACAACTTTAGCATCAAGAGTGGATCCTTTGAATGAGAAAAGAGCTCTCCTTTTAAAGATAAATGGACCATGGAGATTAAGAGGCAAAAGATTTGATCAAGGGTGAAGTTTGAAAGTGGGGTCAATCCTTGTACACAAATCTCCTCCAATGAGAAATAAGTGTTGACTTTTGTGCCCCATGTGAGACAAAAAGACCTTTTCTTCTTTTTATAAAATAGGAATAATGCTTTATTTGTGCAACTTAGGATAAGAGGTAAGTGGGGGATTTTTATTTAATAAAAGGGGAGGGAATTATTTTTAATTAAATAAAGACTTAGGATAAAATGGTTAATCCATAGAATATAATTGAATAAATGATAGAATTAGGATTTGATCAAGAAATTGATTTGAATTAAAAATATTGCAAAGCATTGATTTAGGAAATTGATAAATTGAAGAATGGGGCCCAAAGTCTAGGTGACCATTTTAGGGTGCATACATCTATCCCTCTTTGACTAATGTGTGATCTTCATGGGAACACATGTAGACAAAGAATGAAGTTGAAGTGTGAGATTGATTTGGGATCATAAAAAAACCCAGACATGTGATCGATAGATGGGAACACATCAGGACAAAGATAAGCTAATTTGAAGAAGACAAGGCCAACACCCCTGTAAACAGGTAATTGTCAAGTCTCAAGCAAGGTTTGATTGATAGGTTTGATAAAGCTGAATCAAGGATTGGATTTTGATAGGTACTGCCCCCTCATGATTGAAATTAAAATGAGATAGAGGAGAAATATTAAATTGATAAATTTGATTAAATCAAACTAAAAATAAGGTTCTTGATGTAAGATGAAAGATATAAGGATCACTGAACCAAGGTAGATCATTAAGCATGAAAGACTATGCCCCAAGGTTGAATTAGAAGAAAAGAAGTGGGATGAAAGTGAATGGAAGATAGAAGTTTGAAAGAGGTGAAAAGAAATGGAGAGAAGAAAGAGAATGCCTCAAAATCAATCAACTATTTAAGATAGGAAATTTTGATTGAGATCACAAAAGAAGATAAGGAAATGAAGATCAAAACGTGACCATAGTTGATTAAAAGTATAAAATAAAGATGAAGGAAAACCCTCTCAAACTCCTAATGTAGCCTAAAAATGAAAATTAACATGAAGTCTAACAATGCAAGATACTATAAAAGGTGGTTTACTTGCAAGGTCACAAAGCCATTAGACTCTAATAATCATCATCAAGCTTTATTGGTAGCATCACAAGATCATACAATATGCACAAGTATGACTATGGGTATATGAATATGATCTATATCAGATAGACATGTGGGAATCCCACCTAGGCACCAGAGACATGTAGGCCAAGATGACTAGTGCAGTGAGGTTCCCTAAGTTTGGTATAGCAAGATTATGCTCGCATCGAGACACAAGAAAGTCAAGATGACTATAAGTATGCACTTGCAGAAAATAGTCAAGGATAATACATTGTAGATCCTAGTGTCAAGTGGAACAAGCATAAATGCTCATGATAGTTAAGATCAACAAAATATACCCACATGCAAAAAATAGATAAAACATGTCCTCATGCCCCCAGTCTTCTAGCTAGGCATCATCAAAAACTATTAGGGAGAGGACACTTAGTAAAGAAATCATCATAGATAGCACACAAATAAATAAAGTCAAGCAAGTCTCAATGAGTCAAGTGTTGAAGTGCCTATGTGTAGGTCATAGAGTCAAACTTTGAGTATCACATCTACCCATGAGAAATATCATATCATTCTAGACTGCGGGTAGGATATCTGATAAGTGTTAAAAAACACTTGACGCTAGAGAAGTATTTGAAAAACACAGTTGGGGTGGTGTTGAAAAACACTGTTTGCAAGGTGTTCTAAAGACTAACACATCCAAAAGACCAAAGCTAACACAGTTATGCCCCCTAGACAAAGGCAAAGACCAATTCCAAACCAAGGCAACAAGGACAAGGCATGATGGAGAAGGTTAAGTATCAAGGATGCGTTCTAAGAAATAGGGGTGCAAGGGGCTCAAGTCATGCCCGTTTCCAAGTTTTCACCACTTGGCTGATTTTTTAAAATTTTTAAAATTTTTATTTTTTTGAATTTTTGAATTTTTTTGCAATTTTTTGGTTTTTTTAATATTTTTTTTGTATTTTTGGAATATATAATTATTTTGAGATACATTGAAGTGCCTATTGCTAGGTTTTCACTAAGATGATCATTTTTCAAGACATTTTCTGATTTTTAGAATTTTTAACAATATATCACTTTTTAGGATTTTTTTAGGATCAATAAGTATGTACAAAGGATGCCCCTAGATAGAATGAGCATCAAACTCCCAAGCAAGATCACATCATGTAGTCCCAATGTATAGCAAGGTGGAGAACAAGAGGGATTAGCAAGCTGGTGGAAGAGATGGAAGACATGAGAATGAAGGAGAATGAAGGGAAGAAATCCTCAAGGGAAAACTCCTCAAGAGTACCCAAGCTAGGGAAAAATTGTCATGTAAAGCACTTTTGGACAAGCAATGAAAGGCCAGCATAGGATAAGTCACAAAAGTGTAATGAAAAAGAAGGAAAGGATGTAGTCTAAAGGAGTAGACATGTTAAGAGGCTTCATAGCATTGTGTTTTACTCTTTTTTATTAAATCAAGACCAAAGGGGAAAAGGATAGCGAAAGGCTAGAATGAATGCACGAAAATAAATATGAAGGCTAAACATGAATGGAAGCAAGATTATCGTAAGATAATTCACAAGATAGCCAAATGTTCATGTATAGGTCAACATTGTCAAGATCAAAGAGAGAAGACGGAGTGGATGAAATATGTAAAAGAACTACGCATGATGCTTGATTGCCAAGTTTTCATCACGGTACTTATCCAAGGTGCCACAAGGGAGTAGTTTTCACCATAGGATGAATTTATTTCTCTTTACTTTTGCTACCAAGGTGCCTATTTCCAAGTTTCCACCAAGGCACATTTTCAATTTTTTCATTTTGTTTTTTCTTTTCTTTTTGAATTTTTCTATATATATATTTTTCTTTTTTAGAAGAAGGCAAGCTTTTTAGATAATGCTCTTTGAAAGGATAAACCATGATATGTCAAGGATTCAAAATGATATGGTCAAAGATGTTGATAGGGAAAGGAAGATGGAAGAGAAATGGAGGATAAGGTTTTATGTAAAGCGAGTGAGGTTGGAAGATAGGAGGAATAGGCAAATGAAAAAAAAGGATAGAAGGTAGAAGGATAATGAATGGAAGGATTCTAAAAGGGTAGATGGAAAGTAAGGCAAGATCAACATCAACACACACCTTGAAGGGTGGTGAGAGGATGGAGGAAATGTGAATGAAGGAATATGTGAAGGAATATGGTGAATAGATAGTAGAGGTTGTAGTTTAGGCACATGGAATGAAAGAATATTTTTGGAAGAAGATGAAGTGGAAGCCTTTGGAAGCTTGAATGTCAACTTCACTCATTTCTCAAAATTAGACTCTTTCAAGAGAGACTTTGGAATCCATATAGCCATAGGCTTTTCATTTATTTTTGATGATTTAGAGAGAATATCTTCAATGATGGATTTTGGAACCCATACTTGTCTTGCAATTTTCTTCTTAGATATCTCTTTTGAATTTATGCCTCCATGTCGATTAGAGGAGACATGGTGATCTTCTTTTTTTGATGGATTCTTGTATTCCTTCTTTTTCTTGTATTGAACATTCAAGTTACTTCCAAAATACTTGGGACTTGTGGAAGAAGGAGGATATGACTGGTTTAGATGGGTGGGTGGATGAAAAGGATTCAAGGGTATGCATCTATGTTGATCTTGAGGAAAGATAGGAGATGGAGGAACGTAAGGACCCAAGATGGATGATGGATTAGGAGAGTTAGGAGGGGAAAGTGAAGGGACATAAGGGCCCAAGATGGAAGAAAGATGTGAAGCCCTTAGCATTGGTGGAGGAGGTCCAAGCATGGACATGGAAGATATAAAAGGATAATCAATAAGTTCATCATCATCTATATGACAAACAAGGACATCAACATCTTTAGAATGAGCATTAGGATTTTCAATAGGATCATGAACATCTTGAAGATTAGCACCTTCTTTGATAGGATTGTTCAAAGCTTACAAAGACTTAGGAAGAGTAGAAAGTGGAAGCAAACATGGGGTGGTAGAACAAGAAGATGGAAGGCTCTGATCTTGACAAATTGCTTTGGATAGCATAAGCACATAATTTTTCTCTTGATTTTCAATAGGCTTAATATTGGAAGTAACGACACTATTTTTAATAACCTTAATGGAAGTATCATCTTTGGAAAGCGCAAGTGTAGTAAGGTTATTTTGATTGTCAACAAGCTCAACAGTGTAAGTAGTAGCTTGATATTGCTTAGGAGAAGACTTAAGACATGGTGGAATGAGTGAGAAAGGGCATAGAGGATCAAAAGAACCATGAAATGGATAAGAGACATCATGAAAAAGGATTGGATGACATGGAGGGTTCTTGATCTTGATCTTTCTTTATGTTCTTTTCTTTATCATTTTTAGAGTCCTCTTGACATGGAACCACTTCTAAGGACAAGGAAGCATGTTGGAATTGTATGAAAGACTTTGGAAGAGATGGTGAAGGACTAGTTGAAGTAGGCATTGTAGCATATAAAGGTATAGGCTCTTTAGGTTTAGCATTATTGAAAATATTTGCAGCCAAGTGAAGATTAGCTTGAGTTTCTTTAAGAGGTAGCCCTTGAGGATAACTATAGGGAACCACATGAAAAGTATTAGGACTTTTTTTGGATGAAGGATCTATGAAAGATTTGAAAGAATTGGAAGCTTTAGGAGATGTATGGGTATTGGAGGAAGTAGGGGGTGGAAGGGAACCATCACAAGACAAAGGTTCAACATTAACATGATCTTTCTTGAGAGTGTAATCTTTATTTTTAGCATGAGAGTTCTTAGAGGAAAGATTCTTATAGTATTTATATTTTAGATTAGCACGGAAAGCTTTCTCTTCCTCAAGTGAAGTAGATATATCATCTAGGTATTGTTCACATAAATCACCAAAATCTCTTTCAAAATAAAATTCATATGGATCACCATCACGAACTATCCAATGTGATGACCCATTTCTAGTAAGCACGAGCACATGACGAGGACAACTCTTAGGAATAGATGTTAGGAATAGTCCCAAGAGAACACTGAGAGGGGGGGGAATCAATTATCTAGAAGATTTAATTCTTTATCCAATTAAGTATACTTAAACATAAAGCATAAACACAATGAAAGAACACAAGAACACAACACCAATATTTTGGTTATGGGGAAACCCAAATAGGTAAAAACTCTGGTGGGACTTAATACCCACTAATAATCTGTACTAGTGTATAATGATCCTTGTTAGAAGATCCTTTAACCTGTTAGGAGTATATTTATAATATATTAAGTATAGTAGACTTGGTCAAGGGTCAGACCCTGTTAGGAGTCTTTTACAATTATCCCTATTAGGGGAGAGGATGCACTGTCCAAGAGCTCACTGCTCAAATGGGTGAAGGCTACAACCTTCTAAATAATAGATATACACTATATCTAGATCTTGGTGAACTGTGCTTTGACATGCTGTCTAGATTAGTTCTAATGAATAGCACAAGTACTTTACTTGGTCACATAGAACTTCTTCTGATGGCTCAAACACTTCATACACTCTATTGTGCTCTACTCAAACAACTATGAACCACACTTCAGCAATCACAAATGACTACCTATAAATATCTTTCCTCCAGATGATATAATCAAGTCAACCTATTAGAACCACCTTGTAATCATATTAGAGAAACCATAATAAAATCCAACAATATTTTTTCAGCTTTATTATGCACGCAACATAATCTGGGACTTGTCTAATAAAATAAATGTAGATGCATGCTACACACTGTCGGCTCTACAAAAACAACTAGATCTTTCTCTGTAAGCTGAATTAACTCATGCACTCTTAACCAAACATCAATAACACTTCTCTAGTCTTAAATCCAAGGGTTCATACCATCAATATAAGTGCAACTCAAGAACTATTAAAATCTCTATTGGTTTTTCAGAACAAACAAAGGAAACTGCTATTGGCGAATAACGACTGCATAAATTTACTTGCATTCATCCTCAGACTATGTGTCCATGAACTTAACATCACTAACATGTCTTCAACATATATCCAAGTGCACAAGGCTTCATGATAGCTATACAGACAAAAATACATATAAAACTATCTATAACTTTGTCAAGAACACTGCTGACACCAACTGCTATATAATTGTCTGTACTAACAATTAACCTCTATGCCCATGATATCATGTTGATATCATGTCCATGCTACATATATATAAAGCTTACTATATAAGACTTCCACACATGCTACTTTCTAGATGTTGTCATCAATGACAAACATATAGTTAGTACTAGCCTGCTGGCAAATCTCCAACAATCTCCCCCTTTGGCATTGATGGCAACATGTGGAATGAAAAAACACCACCACCCCAAATGAACATTTCTTTTATAACATTCTCCATTTCCTCTTCAAAACTCCCCCAAAGATGAATCCTCCATCTATTGCAATATTTTCTAATATTCTCAATTTCTTCAACTGAACTGTTGTCATATCAGAATGTTGCTCCCCTTTAGTGTATTACTCCTCTTTTGATTTTGTTTTTCATGACTCTATACATTACTCCCCCTTTGACATCAATGGAAAAGGGTGCCATTTATTTTAAGCACCGGTGAATATAATTCTCCCTGAGATACTCAAAAGTATCCTTAGGCAAGGGCTTTGTGAATATATCTGCCAATTGTTCTTTAGTACTCACATAGTCCAACTTGACTTCTTTCTCTGCCACTTTCTCTCTTAGGAAGTGATACTTGATCTCAATGTTCTTTTTTTTTGCATGCATCATAGGGTTTTTTGACATATTGATAGTGCTAGTGTTATCACAATGAATAACAATAGGATAATCAATCTGAATTCCAAAATCCTTTATCATCTGCTTGATCCAAATAATTGTAGAACAATTCAAGGCTACTACAACATACTCTTCTTGTACTATTGACTGAGAAATACAATTTTGTTTCTTGCTTGTCCAAGTGACAAGTCTATCACCAAGAAACATTGCTACTCCTGAAGTAGTCTTTCTATCATCAACACATCCTACCCAATCTACATCAGTGTACACATGAAGCTCAACATTTTCTAAGTTAGGATGCCATAGACCATAATCTATAGTTCCCTACAAGTATCTGAATATTATTTTTACTACCATGAGATGACTTTGTTTAGGTTCTACTACAAATCTTCCAACTATGCTAGTTACATTTGCAATATTAGGTCTAGTCTGAGTAAGATATATGAGTTTACCAATCATAGACTTATACAATGTTATATCTACTGCTGGTGAGTCATCATCTTTTGTAAGCTTGCATCTAGTGATCATAGGGGTTCCTATTGGATTGCAATCATCCATCTTGAATTTCTTTAGTATCTCTTTCACATATTTTGACTGATTAATAAAAATTCATTTTTCTATCTGCTACACATTTAGTCCCAAAAAGTATTTGATAGGACTAATCATACTCATCTCAAACTCATTTTGCATTTCTTTGGCAAATTCAGCGCTTAGTTTGTCATTACATCCAAAGATAATGTCATCAAAAAATATAGCTACAAGAAGCAAACCTTCAGATGTCTCTCTAATGAATAGATTACAATTTGCAGCTCCTTTCTTGAACCTGATCTTTGTTAAGTATCCATCTAGTCTCTCATACCATGCTCTAGGAGCTTGCTTAAGTACATAGAGGGCCTTCTTCAATTTGCATACCATATCAGGTTTGTCTAATAAGGTGAATCCTTTCGACTACTCAATGTATACTTCTTCTTTCAAATCTCCATTTAGGAATGCTGACTTGACATCCATCTAATAAAATTTGAAGTTTTTGACTGTAACATAAGCTAGAAACAACTTAATAGCTTCTAATCTACTCATAGTTGCAAATGTGTCTAAATAATCAATGCCTTCTCTTTGTGCATATCCTTTGCATACTAATCTTGCTTTGTTTCTTACTACAATACCATATTCATTCATCTTGTTTCTGAATATCCATTTTGTTCCAACCACATTCTTATCACTAGGTCTTTGGACCAGTTCCCAAGTGTCATTATTAACAATCTGATCAAGTTCTTCTTTCATAGCATCATGCCAATTTGAATCATTACATGCATCTTCAACACTTAAAGGTTCAATCTGAGATAGTAAACATACCACTTCATTGCTAGCTGAGTTCTTTGCTTGGGACCTTGTTAGGACTTTGGCACTTTGATCTCGAATGATGTCTGTCTTGGAATGATTTCTTGATGTAAACTTTGGAACTTTAGGTGATGCTGACTTATCATCCTTAGGAGTATTTTCTTCACTTATCTCAGGGTCATTGAATAACACATCAATACTATCAAACATTTCTTCAATAACTGTCTCACTAGTGGAGGGTCTAGGTTCTTCTTCAATCATGGGTGAGTAATCATGATATCTTTCTTTTTCATAAAATTTTTATCAATCTTTACATGAGCACTTTCAATGATCTTCTTCAACCTTAAATTGAAACATCTATAAGCTTTACTTTTAGTAGAGTAACTAAGAAAAATACCTTCATCACTTCTTGCATCAAACTTGCCTACTACTTCATCCCTCTTGATGTAGCACTTGCTTCCAAAGATTTTGAAGTATTTTATTGTGGGAAAATTACCAAACTATAGCTCATAAGGTGTTTTGTCAGTGCCAGGCCTTAATTGAATTCTATTGATGGTATAGACTACTGTATTGATCGCATCTCTCCAATAGGTGTGTGCAACTTTTCCTTCTATCATAATGGTGCACATTGTATCAAGAATGATCCTATTCCTTCTCTCAGTAATTCCATTCTAGTGAGGGGTTCTAGGTGCACTTAACTATCTCTTTATGCCATGTTCTTTGTATTACACATAGAATTTTTCAGAGGTGAATTTTCCTCCTCTATCTGATCTTAAACACTTTATCTTTAGTCCAGATTCATTCTCAACCTTAGCTTTCAAAATTTTGAACTTCTCAAATGCTTTTGACTTATCTTTTAAGAATGCAACCCACATCATCCTAGTATAATCATCAAGAAACAAAATGAAGTACCTTTCACCGTAGTATGATCTTGTTTGAGTTGGACCACATAGATCTGTATGAATCAAATCCAACTTGTTCTCTACTGAATTCTACTTACTCTTGAATGAATTTCTCACATGCTTCCCCATCACACATTCCCTACATATAGTATGAACTGGCTTTGCTATGCTAGGTAGATGTCTTACTACTTTTACATTTCTTATCTTTACTATGTTATCAAAATTGATATGACATAGTCTCTTATGCCTTAACCAACTGTCATCAACTTTAGCAACAAAACAAGTTGCTTCTAAATTGAGCTGAAACACATTACCTCTTGTCTTTGAGCTTGATGCAATCATAACACCATCCTTGTTGTTAATGATGCATTTGTCATCTTTGAACTCCAACTGATAGCCTTTTCCAAGTAACTAACCAACACTAAGAAGGTTATGTTTAAAACCATCAACATAAAGAACATCATCAATACTATTCTTTCCATCCAAAGTGATGGCTGCTCTACCAACTACTGGTTTAGGAGTGTTATCTCCAAATCTAACCATAACTCCATTGTATTTATCCAAATGAATAAACCTACCTTTATCACCAGTCATGTGATGTGAACAACCACTGTCTATAATCCAGTTTGTCCTTTTGTCATCTTGTGAAATCAATGCAAGCTCTTGATTTCCTTTCTTCTCTTCATGAGCTATTTTATTATTCATTTTATCTACAATAGAAATGAATGCAATTTCTTCTTCACTAGATTCATCATCTGATACACCATCTCCAACATAGTAGCATTCCTTAGAGTACTTAGGCTTGTAATCCTTTTTTAACTTTCTAGCTCTAGTAGGACACTTAGATGCAAAGTGACCAATCTTATTACATGAAAAGCACTTAAATGGTAATTGACCTTCATATTTTCCTTTTCCTTTCTTTTCTCTTTTAGCAATCATAGCAATGAAATGCTCTAGATTTTTCTCTTCATCATCATCATCATCAAAATTCCCATAAGTGTTTGTAGATTTCTTACCATGGACTGTTGCTTTGAAGGTTGTTTCACTCTTTGGTTTTGACTTCAATCTTGAGATCTCAAAAGCAGAGAGTTTGCTGATCAAAGTCTCTATCTTGAAGTTTGATGTAAACTGCATGGTCTCATCAAGGATGTTGATCTTGCTTTCATATTTAGGAGTAAGAGAAGTCATCAATTTTTCCATAATGTCCTCCTCTGAAATCTCTCCACCATTGTTTCTAATTCCAGCAACTACTTCATTTATCCTTTGATTGTAAGCTCTGATGTTTTCTTTAGGTAGCATCTCTAATGCATTGTATCTTTTCTTCCATGTCTTTCTATGTGCATCCTTTGCTTGTTTGTCTCCTTCAAATATGTCTTCTAGGTGCTTCCATATTTTGTGGGTTGTATCCACCTTTTTTATTTCTAAAAACTCTCCATCACATAGGGCTCTGATAAGGGCTTCTTTAGCAATAGCATTATGATGAAACAATTCCTTCTTCCTATCAGTAGAATCTTCTTGTGCAAGGTCATCTAGGGTAGGTATCTTAGCTACTTTGAGAGTCATATCAACAACTTCAAAAGCAATGCATTGCAAATGGGTTACCATCTTGTTCTTCCAATCAAGATAATTCTCTCCATCAAACTTAGGACATTCTTTCCTAAAGTACACCATCTAATCAAGCTCAAGCTATTAAAATTTCTCTCTGAGGCACTAGGCTCTGATACCAATTGTTAGCAATAGTCCCAAGAGATAACTGAGAGGGGGGGTGAATCAGTTATCTGCAAGATTAAATTATTTTTCTAATTAAGTATACTTAAACATAAAGCATAAACATAATGAAAGAACACAAGAACACAAAACCAATATTTTGGTTACAGGGAAACCCAAATAGGTAAAAACCCTGATGGGACTTAATACCCACTAATAATCTATACTAGTGTATAATGATCCTTGTTAGAAGATCCTTTACCCTGTTAGGAGTAGCTTTACAATATATTAAGTATAGTAGACCTAGTCAAGGGTCAGACCTTATTAGGAGTCTTTTACAATTGTCCCTATTAGGGGAGAGGACGCATTGTCTGAGATCTCACTGCTCAAATGAGTGAAGGCTACAACCTTCTGAATAGTAGATATACACTATATCTGGATCTCGGTGAATTAAACTTTGACCTAATATCTAGATCAATTCCAATGAATAGCACAAGTACTTTGATTGGTCACATAGACCTTATTCTGATGGCTCAAACACTTCACACACTCTACTGTGATCTGCTCAAACAACTATGAACCACACTTTAGCAATCACAAATGATTTCCTATAAATATCTTTCCTCTAGATGATATAATCAAGTTAGCCTATTAGAACCACCTTGAAATAATATTAGAGAAACCATAATAAACTCCAACAAAAATTTTTCAGCTCTATTATGCACGCAACATAATCTGGGACCTGTCTAATAAAATAAATGTAGATGCACACTATACACTGTCAGCTCTACAAAAACAATTGGATTTTTCTCTGTAAGCTGAATTAACTCATGAGCTCTTAACCAAACATCAATAACACTTCTCTAGGCTTAATTCCAAGGGTGCATACCCTCAAGATAGGTGCAACTCAAGAACCAATAAAATCTTTGTCGGCTCTTCAAAACAAACACAAGAAACTGCTACTAGTGAATAATGACTGCATAACTTTACCTGTGTTCATCCTCAGACTATGTGTCCATGAACTTAACATCACTAAAATGTCTTTAACATATATCCAAGCGTGTAAGGCTTCATGATAATTGTACGGACAACCATACACAAAACACTATCTGTAACTCTGTTAGGAACACTACTAACACCAACTACTATATAACTATCTGTACTAATAGTTAACCTCTGCGCCCATGATATCATGCTGATATCATGTCTATGCTACATATATATAAAGCTTACTATATAAAACTTCCATGCATGCTACTTTCCATATGTTGTCATCAAAGACAAACATATAGCCAGTACTGGCCTGCTAGCAAATCTCCAACAATAGAGGTGTCATAGGTATCACTATATTGTCCATCATCATTGTCATCAAAGATGGGTTTGTTACTCTTTAGAGGAGAGGTATCACAAGGACTATCATATTTCTCATCATGGCATGTCTTAAGATGAGGAGTAAGACTCTTGGGAGAAGTAGAAGAGGAATGAGATTGTGAAGAAGAGGAAAGTGAAGACCTAGTGGAGGAAGAAGATTGGGATAATGAGGAATTTGAATAATATCTAGAAGAGTCATCGTAAGACTTAGAAGATGAAGAATGTTTGGAAGAAGAAGTTTGTGACATGATCATGTCTATGATCCTAGCAAAGGCATCTGATTCATTCAATCTTTCTTTTATTTTTGTCTTAGGTTTATCACTCATGAGATTTTTGGAGGAATAATACTCTTCAAATTGAGTAATGAGTTCGAGATCATCCATTTTCAAGAGAGGTTCCATAACAAGATAGTTGAAATTCATGGTTCTAGAAGAGGAGGAATCAAGCATGGAAGTGATAGAAGAGATGAATAGAAGAAGGTAGACTAGATAATAAGAGAAATGAATAAAGAAGATGTGAAGAGTTTCCTATGGGAGTGGAAGACTAGAAAAACATGAGAAATATGGAAGAAAGAAGACCAATAGTCATTTTGTGCAACTTGATACCATTTACATTCATTTGGATGTTGAGAAATATGTCATAGCACCTAAGATCTGACCCAAATGGACTAAGGAAGACTGGAAAGGATAGAAATCAGCTTCAAATTGCAGATAGCAGTAAGATGACAAACTGATTCTATGCGATGGTTTGCAGGGTAGCAGAATGATACAATTTGTTAGAAAGTAAAGATCCCCAAGATAACTGAGAGGGGGGGGGGGGTGAATCAGTTATTAGATAATTTATCCATTCAATAGCTTTAAACAATATAATCAATGTACTAATCAACCATAGAAAGATAATCATACACAATTGCACAATAACACAAGATATGTTAACTAGGGAACCTCTTGAAAAGAGTAAACCCCGGTGGGAATGATGCCCACAAAATGATGCACTAATATGAAAGTTCCTTGTTAGAGGATGGACCCTGTTAGGAGTCTTATGAAATACATTCAGTACATATAAATCCCTGTTAGGAGATTTTGAATCCCTATTAAAAGATTCTAACCCGGTTAAGAGTTTATGGAAGATAGAAGGACCCACTGCCCAAACAGCTTCAAGGCAAGATCTCTGAACCCACTGTCCAAAAGATCTTAGAATTATTCAATAGAATAATATGAAATATATATTACCTCCTTCACATTGTGCCAAAAATGCACTCTCTGCTACACAAGATCACAATTGTAGATCTCTGTACTCACAAGTCTTCCTTCATCACTGAATTAGCTCTTTTATTCACTTCATGCATATATTCACATCTCACTCTTCATAGTACACATTACAATAAGGAAAAAATTCCTTCTTATATACCAAACTCAAATAATTACAAATGAGTCAGTCCTCAATTACAAAATAATAAATTCTACACGCTACACACAGAATTCACATAAAACTGTCGGCTTCTAGTTACTGTAACTTTCTCCAAACATATCCTCAAAGTTTATGCTATGAACCACATCATCATTAATGAGTCTCCAACATCCCTTTAACTGTTCAAAATTAGATTCCATCCCAGCTAAGAGATATCCTCCGATTTTTGAACATCGCTACACAGAAACACTATCTAAACAGTAATTTCACCAAAATGCTCATAACTCTTACAAATGAATGAATTTATTTTTGTGCTATTAACCATAGGTTAATAACACACCAAAGAACATACCATCAATTGTGAAAAAGCCAATCTACAATACAACATGTGTGCAAAACAAAATTGTACCTACTTTCCTGCTAATATCTAGAATATCACTATGTTGACATCAATGACAATCCAAGTCATGAATGCAACAACTACTGCTACAGAATGACTGCCAAAATACTTTGCATTCATTCCTAACAATCTCCCCCATTGGAATTGATGGAAACATAGATGAAAAACATCCAATGTTCCAAAAATCCAATACTGCAACATCACTGCAAAATATCAAATCAAATCTTGCTTCGTTTTCCTATTCAGCTCTCTCATACAATCCACAATGTTTTTCATGTATATCTCTCCCCCATTGACATCAATGATAAAAAATTCCATCACTAAGTCAACAAAAACTTAATGTCAAAAGACACTTTTCAGAAGAATACAATAACAAGAGTCCTCATGACTCAGCTCATAAACTCCCCCATAGAGGAAGTTCCAACATCCAATCTAGAAGAAAGATAAGGCTCATATACCACTAGACAGATGCAATCATCTACATCAATTCTCAAAAATAGGTTGGGGCATAACCCCAAGCATACCTCTCAAATACACAAATGTATCCTTAGGTAAAGGCTTTGTAAATATATCTGCTATCTACTCCTTTGTACTTATGTACTCCAATCTTACTTCTTTTTCTACAACTTTCTCTCTTACAACATGATACTTGATCTCAATATGTTTAGTCTTAGAATGTAAAATAGGATTTTTTGACATACTCACTGTACTGGTGTTATCACAATGTATAACAACAACTTCATCAAACTTTATTCCAATATCTTTTAACATCTGCTTCATCCAAATAATCTGATTACAATTATTTGCTGCTGCAACATATTCTACTTCTGTTGTGCTTTGTGAAGTACAATTTTGCTTCTTACTTAGCCAGAGACCAATTTTCCTCCAAGAAAAAAAGCTCCACCACTGGTGCTTTTCTTGTCATCAATGCTACCTCCCCAATCTACATCAGTATAGGCACATAAGGTAAAATCATCAGAATTCTCATACCATAATCCATAATTCATTGTTCCTTTCAGATATCTCAGTATCCTCTTTACTGCTGCATAATGTGATTCTCTAGGTTCTGCTTGAAATCTTGCTACAATCCCCACTGAATGTGCTATATCAAGTCTTGTACGTGTCAAGTACTACAATCCTCCAATCTGTACTTTTTCTGCTCAACTGCTGGTGTCTCATCTTTGCTAGATGACTTATGTCTGGTTACCATAGGTGTTCCAACAGGTTTAGAATCTTCCATTCCAAATCTTTTCAATAATTCATTTAAATACTTAGTCTAACTTACAAATATACCTTCTTGCTTTGTGTTATCTATAATCCCAAAAAATATTTCATTTCTCCAATCATGCTCATCTCAAATTCAATCTTCATTTCATCTGCAAATTTGTCACTAGCTTCATCTTCTCCTCCAAAGATAATATCATCAACAAATATAACTATGACCAACAAACCATTCTCAATTTCTTTTGTGTATAAGTTACTATCTGTTGTTCCTTTTATAAATCCCAATTTCAATAAATACTTATCCAATCTTGCATACCAGGTTCTAGGTGCTTGTTTTAATCCATATAAAGCTTTCTTTAACTTACATACCATATCTCCTTCTTGTGTCAAAGGAAAACCTTTAGGCTACTCAATGTAGACTTCTTCTTCCAATTCACCATTCAAAAATGCTGACTTCACATCCATCTGATACACTCTAAATTTCTTGTAAGTTGCATATGCTAGAAACATTCTCATTGCTTCAAGTTTGGCCACATGTGCAAAAGTTTCTTCATAGTCAATTCCTTCTTGTTGTGAATATCCTTTACATACCAATCTTTCTTTGTTTCTTATCACTTCTCCTTGTTCATTCATCTTGTTTCTGAATACCCACTTTATTCCAATCACATTCTTGTCTTCAGGTCTAGGGACCAATTCCCATGTCTTGTTTTTTTCAATCTGCTCTAGTTCTTCTTTCATAGCATTGATCCAATGTTCATCTTCACAAGCTTCATTAGTAGTCTTAGGTTCAATTTGAGAAATCAAACATAAATGTACCTTATTTCGAGTCAAAACTCCTCTATCTAAACTTCCAATAACTTGCTCAATAGGGTGATGTCTTGAAGTATACCTGTTAGGTGTCATAGTTACTGATCTTGTTCCAACTGTAGATTCTTCTCTATTTTCTTCTCTGTCTTCTTCAGTATGAATTTCATTCAGCAAATCACTGTTAGTTTCAAAAAATAATTCTGCATTTTCAATGTTAGGCTGAGGTTGTGCTTCTCCATCAGATTCATAATCAAGCATTCTTTTCTGAATTTTAAACTTCTCATCAACTTTTACATTTTCACTTTCAACAATAGTCTTAGTTCTTTTGTTATAACATCTATATGCTTTGCTTTTTAAAGAATATCCAAGAAATATTCCTTCATCACTTCTAGGATCAAACTTTCCTATATCATCATCTCTCTTTATATAACATTTACTTCCAAAAATTTTAAAATACTTAACTGAGGGTGTATGTCCAAACCATAATTCATAAGGTGTCTTGTTTGTATCTACTCTGATTTGTACTCTGTTCATAGTGTATGCTGCTGTGTTCACTGCTTCTCTCCAAAAAGTTTTAGCCAAATCATTTTCAAACAACATAGCTCTTGCTGCTTCAGTTATTGACCCGTTCCTTCTTTTTGCAATACCATTTTGTTCTGGTGTTCTAGAGGCTGAAAGTTGTCTCTTAATACCATTCATTTCACAAAAAGTGTTAAACTCTCTAGATGTAAATTCACCACCTCTATCAGATCTTAGACACTTAATCTTCATTCCAGATTCATTCTCAATTTTTCTTTTCATGATCTTAAATTTATCAAATGCTTCAGATTTTTCTTTCAAAAATGTAATCCACATCATTCTTGTAAAATCATCAACAAGAATCATAAAATACCTTTCACCATAGAATCCTCTAGTCCTAGTAGGACCACTCAAGTCTGTATGAACAATCTCCAACTTCTCTGCCGATGTGAACTTCTTATTGGGAAATGAACTCCTTTTCTACTTTGCCATCATACATTCTTTGCAAATCATGTTAGTAGGTTTCATAATTCTAGGTAAATCTCTTACCGCAAGTGTAGTGCTCACCTTGACAATATTATCAAAGTTTATATGAAAAAACCTTTTATGCCATAACCAAATGTCATCAATCCTAGTTATCAAACGTGTCATCTCAGTAGGATTCAACTGAAATAAATTACCTCTGGTTCTGGATCCTTTTCCAATTAGATTTCCATCTTTATCTTTTATCACACAAATTTTCTCAGAAAACCAAGCTTGATAACCCTTATCAGCCAATTGTCCAACGCTTAGTAGATTATGTCTTAGTCCATCAACAAAGTAAACATCATCAGTGTTAGTCTTTCCATCAAGAGTAATAGATCCTATACCCTTAATCAAACAAGGTGCATTGTTACCAACCCTAACAATTCCTCCATCATAATTATCTAACTTAACAAACTTTCTTTTATCTCTAGTCATATGATGTGAACAACCACTGTCTATAATCCAATCAAATTTCTTTTCAACTTGTGAAACTAATGCTTTTTCTTCCCTTTTATCAGATTCAGAACTTTCTTCTTTAATTGCTACAAATCCTATTTCCTCAAAGTTATCATTATCACTGTCACTTTAATGTTTTTCAATTCCTGCTTCAAAATCTTCATCATTTGCATAATAACATTCTTTAGATCTCCTAGGTTTAAAGTTGCTTCTATACTTCTTAACTCTTTTAGGACATTTAGATGCAAAATGACCATATTCTTGACAAGTCCAACATTTAAAGATTTTATTACCATCTGGTTCTCTTTTTACAAGTAATACAATACCTCCTTCAATATTCTTATCTTCCTCAGATCTACTACTGCTTGCATAATCTCCATTCACACTAGTACTTCTTGTAGGTCTAATGCTAAGAGAACTGAATGCTATTTTCATTCTAGGTAGCTCTCCTAATAATCTCAAGTTCATCTCTGTTGTTTCTAATCTTCCAAGAAGAGTCTCTCTTGAAAACCACTTGTTCAATCATCTGCGTTGTCTGCTTGAATATTGGTGTCAAAGTTCTCAGAATGTTCCATATCACTTCATTCTCTATCTTATCACCTCCACAAGACTTTATTCCTATCACAATCTCAGACATCCTACCAATATAACTTCTAATAGATTCATCTTCCATCATTCTAATATCTTCAAATGCACAAATCCAATTATGTAATCTAGCCTTCTTTTCATGTTCATCACCTTCAAAAGTAGAATGTAAAGCTTTCCAAATTGCATGAGATGTTTTCAAACATCTTACCTGACTATATTCATTCTCTGGTAGTGCTGATAAAAGTGCTTCTCTTGCAAGTATGTTACACATGAATAGATCTAGTTCATCTTTAGTTCCTACCTCTAGATTATCTTCCTCAATGATAGTCTTCTCATTCTTTGTAATCAGCCAATAACTTGGTCCTAAACATAATAGATGTGTCTTCATCTTTTCTTTCCAGCTATCAAAATTTACTCCATCAAACTTAGGGCTTTCTTTTCTGAAATTCACCATGGATCTCCTTAAGTTGTTAAACTTTTCTTTCAAGGACCTGCTGCTCTAATACCAATTGTTAGAAAGTAAAGATCCCCAAGATAATTGAGAGGGGGGGGGGGGGGGTGAATCAGTTATCAGATAATTTATCCATTCAATAGCTTTAAACAATATAATCAATGTACTGATCAACCATAGAAAGATAATCATACATAATTGCATAATAACACAAGATATGTTAACTAGGGAACCTCTTGAAAAGAGTAAACCCTAGTGGGAATGATGCCCACAAAATGATGCACTAATATGAAAGTTTCTTGTTAGAGGATGGACCCTGTTGGGAGTCTTATGAAATACATTCAGTACATATAAATCCCTGTTAGGAGATTTTGAATCCCTGTTAAAAGATTCTAACCCGGTTAAGAGTTTATGGAAGACAGAAGGACCCACTGCCCAAACAACTTCAAGGCAAGATCTCTGAACCCACTGTCCAAAAGATCTTAGAATTATTCAATAGAATAATATGAAATATATATTACCTCCTTCACACTATGCCAAAACTACACTCTCTGCTACACAAGATCACAATTTCAGATCTCTGTACTCACAATTCTTCCTTCATCACTGAATTAGCTCTTTTCTTCACTTCATGCATATATTCACATCTCACTCTTCATAGTACACATTACAATAAGGAAAAAATTCCTTCTTATATACCAAGCTCAAATAATTACAAATGAGTCGGTCCTCAATTACAAAATAATAAATTCTACATGGTACACAGAATTCACATAAAACTGTCGGCTTCCAGTTACTATAACTTTCTCCAAACATATCCTCAAAGTTTTCACTATGAACCATGTCATCATTAATGAGTCTCCAACATCCCTTTAACTGCGCAAAATTAGATTCCATCCCAGCTAAGAGATATCCTCCAATTTTTGAACATCGCTACACAGAAACACTGTCTAAACACTGCTTTCACCAAAATGCTCATAACTCTTACAAATGAATGAATTTATTTTTGCAATGTTAACCATAGGTTAATAACACACCAAAGAACATACCATCAACTATAAAAAATCCAATCTACAATACAACATGTGCACAAAACAAAACTGTACCTACTTTCCTACTAATATCCAGAATATCACTGTGTTGACATCAATGACAATCCAAGTCATGAATGCAACAACTAATACTATAGAATGACTGCCAAAATACTTTGCATTCATTCCTAACATGATTTTCCTAGATGATATTTCACACAAAGAAGTGTGATAGTTTATAGGTAGTTGATTCGATAATATCTAGGTAGGTGGTGCAATAGTTGTGCAATATCATATGATGTTTGACCAGTGAATGTGTAAAATCTAGTTTTGAAGGTAATTTGACCAAAGTTGCAGGTTGATAAGCTCAATTTCTTGATTTCAAACATAGAAATAGTAGAAAACAGATAGGTTTGCAAATAGTAAGGGATCAAATGTGTCATAAAACACTTGAACAAGGGAAAAAGAAACCTTTCCAAGACATGTACTTGGGATATCAAAGAAAAAAATTCTATGAATACTACCGTGATGTTTGATGTTCGAGAATGTTTACATGAGTAGATCACAATGTAGACAATTCAAGCACTTGCTAGTCTAGAAAAACAAAGGCTCAATACTCAACAACTTGGCCCACACTTGATGTCCCATTGCCTCACACAAAGTGGTTGCCCACAATAGATATTGGCTTTGTCGTGGAAGTGACAATGACACAACCAAAGGAACATAGATGGTGAGTAAAATCTTGAGGTGATCCAAGTTAGTCCATTAGGATTGATGCTTGCACCAAGATGTTGAGAAGAAAAATTGGCTAGCTTCTATCTAAGGTTTCATAATATGGGCTTCCGTTCACAATACCCCTCTTGCTCCCTGAAGGGAATCCTTACCTTGTGGCAAGTAATGGACCTCATGGCCACAAGAGTACCTTAAGCATTCTTGCTTAGCATTTTCTTCATGGTCATAATCGCACAAGTACTCACACTAAGTGAAGACAAGTACTACGTCTACCAAGGTTTTATGTCCTTGATAGCCTTGAGTTTATAGTGGGTTGGAATAGCCAGGTATTAGCTTGTCCCCACTTGGGTTGTTCCTCTTGATTACTCAAGAGAAGGCCCGCTAAAGGATTCTAAACTAAACAAGAAGTGGATCAACCTTTGACTAGGGTCAGGATTTCTGGTTCACCACAAGGGTGAAGAGCATACTCTCCTATCTCAAAAATCTTTCCCAAACACACCAAGTAATGTTCAATTAGCCCTCTTTCTTTCAAAATCTAAAGATGGGTCAGGATTTCTGGTTCACCACAAGGGTGAAGAGCCTAGTTTCCTACCACCAAAAGACTCTAATGACAATATATTAAGTGCCTAAGAAAAAAAGAACTAGTATATGCCGCACTTAAAAATGAAAACCAAGAACAAGAACTTGATTATTTTTATGCTTTGGGAAGCCTTGCAAGAAAGATTAGTAGCCCTTGCGCATTTGAAGCTTTGACATGTGTTATTTTTAGCAAGTAATGCAAGCAATTAGGGCACACCTAAAAACACAACTTGTTAGGCCCACAAAGGTTAGTACAACAAAAACCAAGTATAATCTAAAAATGAATCTCTGTCCTAACACAGCAAGTCAAAATCAGCAAGCAAACAAATCCAAATCTTGCAAAGAAAGCACC
Source organism: Chamaecyparis obtusa (assembly GCA_027943335.1). Lineage (NCBI taxonomy): Eukaryota > Viridiplantae > Streptophyta > Pinopsida > Cupressales > Cupressaceae > Chamaecyparis > Chamaecyparis obtusa. Next base: position 762,179 of record BSBK01003432.1, on the reverse strand, counting down.
AAAATCAGTCACTGCCAGGCCTGGGTGACAATTCTATTAGAAAAAGTTTCGCATGATACTTTGCAATATAAGAGTGTGATATTTCTTTTCTAGATGATACTTTGCACTACTTCTAGGTGACAAAGTGTAATATAGAAGTGTGATAGAACTTTGTATGGTAGTACGATACTATGACTGGCAAAGTATTGTACGAGCATGTAAAGAACTATTGTACGATATTGGAAGACTTTTGTATGACACTCTATCAAAAAATAGTCAAAACAACAAGATAAAAGTGATGAAAAAGATGTGCGAAAATGCAAGAAAAGAAAGACAAAATAGAATTGTTCTGCCCCACAGTGGGTGCCAAAAATGTACACTCAAAATGTGCACTTTTCTAAGTCTTTGGTTCCAAGAGCATCCATGAATTGGAAGCTTTGAGAAAGCAACTTAGAGCTCCCTAGGCATGGAGTGCAAGGGTGTTTAGAGGGCTCTCAGCTAGAGCTATTAAGCATGCAACCTTGCTAGTAAACCATATAATGGAAGATTCAAAGAGACAAGGGAAAGAATGCCAATATCTTCAAGAATCACAAATGAAAGATGTAATGCAAACTATACTAGAATGAGAATGAAAAAATGCAACTATGCTATAAAAATGAGAGTATTACAAGCCTTTACTAATTAATCTATGTGAATTAAGCTAGAACATGAAAGGAACTAAGCTAATAATGCCATGAAAACTAAGCTATAATGCAAGTAAGAAGACTAAAATGCAACACGCTCTCCAAAGCTCCAAAGTCACCAAGAAAACCTGCAGCACAACATTAGCATCAAGAGTGGATCCTTTGAATGAGAAAAGAGCTCTCCTTTTAAAGATAAATGGACCATGGAGATTAAGAGGCAAAATATTTGATCAAGGGTGGAGTTTGAAAGTGGGATCAATCCTTGTGCACAAATCTCCTCCAATGAGAAAGAAGTGTTGACTTTTGTGCCCCATGTGAGACAAAAAGACATTTTCTTCTTTTTATAAAATAGGAATAATGCTTTATTTGTGCAACTTAGGATAAGAGGTAAGTGGGGGCTTTTATTTAATAAAAAGGGAGGGAATTCCTTTTAATTAAATAAAGTCTTAAGATAAAATGGTTAATCCATAGAATATAATTGAAGAAATGATAGAATTAGGATTTGATCAAGGAAATTGATTTGAATTGAAAATATTGCAAAGCATTGATTCAGGAAATTGATAAATTGAAGAATGGGGCCCAAAGTCTAGGTGACCATTTTAGGGTGCATACACTGACATAATGTTTATTGGAGTTTTTTATAGTTTCTCTATTATGATTTGAAGGTTGTTATAATAGGCCGACTTGATTATATCATCTAGAGGAAAGATATTTATAGGTAGTCATTTGTGATTGTTGAAGTGTGGTTCATGGTTGATTAAGAAGAGCAGAGTAGAGTGTGTGAAGTTTTGAGCCATCAAAAGGTCTATGTGACCAAGTAAAGTACTTGTGGTATACATTAGAACTGATCTAGATAGTAGGTCAAAGCGCAGTTCACCAAGATCCATATATAATGTGTATCTATTATTCAGAAGGTTGTAGCCTTCACCCCTTTGAGCAGTGTGCTCTCAGACAATGTGTCCTCTCCCCTAACAAGGACAATTGTAAAAGAATCCTAACAAAGTCTGACCCTTGACCAGGTCTACTGTACTAAATATATTGTAAAGCAACTCTTAATAGGGTTAAGAATCCTCTAACAAGGATCATAATACTCTAGTGTAGAATATTAGTGGGTGTTAATTCCCACTGAGGTTTTCACCTATTTGGGTTTTCCTGTAACCAAAATATTGATGTTTTATTCATATGTTCTTTCATTGTGTTTATGCTTAATGTTTAAGTATACTTAATTGGATAAAAAATTGAGTCTTGTAGATAACTGATTCACCCCCCCTCTTAGTTATCTCTTGGGACTATTCCTAACAAGGGCTACAAGTGGTGATCACTTCTAGTGATCTTACCCTATTAGGAGTAACATTTCAGATTGATTAGATCTACCTAGTGATAGAATTTTGACAACGCTACTTGAGTGTGCACACGGTTAAGAGATTTAGAAAAAAGACTATTAGGTCTACTCTGGTAAGAGATTTTACCAAACTCCGTTACAATGATTAGAAAATAACAGGTATATATCTACTAATGACAACTCAAATTTTTTGATATAGATCTATGAAATACTGAATAGATAACACCTTTTCATGTGAAGATCTCTGCTCTAAACTGCTTGGTAGCCTTGTCTGATTCTACCAAATCTGAATGTCTCTGTATTCTATTCTACTCTATTTGATAACAGATATTCTTGAAGTTGGCTAATGCTTCAAGAACTTCTTTGCATGTTCTCAACTTCCTTGTCAAGCTTCTCTCTCATGTATATAGAAATAAAATAAAATTACATTTATATAGCATACTTCTTTTTTCGCTTAACAAAATTAGGTTACACTATCTTAGAGAAAACCCTAAGATCTATGGTGTACAAAAATAACCTAGATCTAGCAATTATAAAAAAAAAAGCATCACCACAATCAATGACAGAATCTTACAATAAATAATCCTCAATTTTGTTAAAACATTTTGTGATTTTGTTGTAACCATTTGCATAGATAAAGGTGCCATTCCTAATTACTATGTTGTTTTATGTCTTCCTCGGTAAACACTGTATATACTTCTCGGTAATTGCACTGGTGTTTGGTGTCTAGTCTACTTGGTGTTTACTATTGCTCGGTATCGGTGTACACAGATGCTCGATAGAACTACCCTGGTGCTTGGTGTAAAGACTTAACCAACTATCTTGAAGTGCATGCAGTTACCGACTAGAGTAGCATAGGTAATCGATTAATGTCTTTGATACAAATGACAATCTTTAATGCTCAAATAAAGATAACAAAATTTTGCAAAATGGAAAAAGATTTTTATTATTTCCATCTTCACACTTCGGGCCATCAAAATGATAATATAAAATTGCAAGTTTACACAAGCATCTTCCACATGGAAAGTGGGGTTGCACATACTCTCCATCATTGTTTCACAATTCCTTCATTCTTGTAATACTTGGTATCATGGAAATGGCAATGAACTTATCACTTTTTTCTATTTCACCATGACATCCTTTCATTGATATTATGTTCTTGTGAAAGGGTGAAAAAAATATTTTGGTTGTTGTAAGCAATAAATTAGTGTGTAAAGAATACAAGATCAAGCCTAAGCATTCACAAACTAAGATATAAACTACACTTAAGATTAGACAAAGAAATCTTAAAATAAGAGAGTGCAAACCACTCAAAAAGGCCTCCTTGTTTTGTAGATGTGTTTGATGGATGGAATATGTGCTCAAAGTATGCTCAAGCTTCAAAGGACATTGATTTTGGATGATTTTGGCATTATGATGGTAGTTTGGTAGTTTTTAGGCTCTCAAACTATAATGGTAACTTTTCTCAAATGGTGGATGAAAATGAAGGAAATGGGCTCTCAATTTATAGGCAAGAGGAGAGGCAAATGATCGATTGAGATGAAAATGCGAGGAAGAGTCAAGATGCATTTGAGAGAGAGCACATGGATTATGATTTCTCAAATGCATCTGATTGTGTCAAGTGTCACAATTGGAGAGGTTGGAAGGTATGGGGGAATGTGACCATTTTGGGAGATGTGAGAGGGGAAAAATGTGTAAGAAGATGAAGTATGTAAGGGATGTGTAAGAGCATTTAAGGTTAACATGAGGTGAAGGAATTGGGAGATGTGAGGATGTGACATGAGAGTTGACTTAGGTTGGGTTATGATTTCTTAATCCATGGATTATAATTGTGCAAATATTTAGGAGGTAATTAAGCTTAGATTAGGAGGCAAGTGGGAAAATTATTAGGATGTGATGGGAGGAGAGAGAATGAGTGGAGGGTTAGATTAGCTAATCATGGTTCATTAGCTAATTAAGGATGATTAGTATGTGTGAATGGGTTGGGTTTAGTAGGAACACAAGGTTAGGTTGTTGGGATGAGTTTGGTTAGGGGTTAAAGTTAGGAGCCATGTGCTAAAATTGGATTAAATGCATTATTTAATTCCAAATGGGAGGAAAAGGGGATTTATGGATTAATTTAAATAGATAAAAGTATTTATTTAAATTAATAGAGGAAAGAGATTTAATTAATTATCAAACTATGAGTTTGTCACTTAGATAATTAATTGGGCTATAATTAATTAATTAAATTAATTAACTAGGGGATGACACAAATTAATTAAATAGATAATATTTAATTAATAAATACCTTAGGAGAGAACTAAATAAGATTACATAATTGTGTAATTAGATTTAGGTGTCTAGATTTTGCCCTTCTTCAATGTAGTGTTAAAATAACACTAGATTATGGGCTAAAAGGTTTAGATTATGTGATGCCCCCTCAAGAGGGTGGAAGAGAAAGAAAAAGGGGTGCAAGTGGCATCATCAAAGGAGGGAAGGGCATTGGTGAAATAGACCAAAAAGGGGCATGAACGGGGAAGAAGAGGATGAAAATGGTAAGAAAGTGGCAAGAGGTAGAAAAATGGGAAGAATGGGTGGGATGGGAGGCTTCAGGAAGGAAAATTGGGTCGCGAGAGGGCCAAAAATAGGTCATTTGTGCACTTAAGAGCTTAGAGATATAGTGATTTTGAGCTCTAATTCAATATATAGAGATGGCACAAGGAGGGAGACCGAGGCATTGTGTAGACATTGTGAGGAGCGTTCGGCAGCATGGGGCACCTGACCGAAAGGTAGGGTTGAAAAACCAACCTTGTGGATTTCTAGTTTTGTATTTATTGCATGTTTTAGTTAGAAAAGGTACAATCCCGCAGGCTTAGGATCATTATTATGCATAAAATTGCTAGGAGACTAGGTTGGGAGAGGGCATAGGGATTTTCCACGGGATCATGCATTTCCCAGAGTTGGAAAAACTTCTCATGGGATCGCTATCCCACTTGAATTTCTTGCAAGATTGTTATCCCAAAGCTCAAAAGGGATGACACATGAAAAATATGTGGTTCAGCCAGGGAAGAAAAGGGGTAGGGTGAGTGGTGTGGGAATGCATTCTCGCACCTATATGATTACGAGCATGGGTTTGATCTGGCACGTGTGAGATTGTGAGAAGGGATAGCTTATAGGATCGCGAGAACTAAGTTATATGGGAATGTGGGAAAAAGAATAATAGGTGCAAATGCGGAGAAAAAAGGGGGTTTGAGGAAAAGGTAGGGTAAATAGAGGGATGAGGACTGATAATTAGCTAGAATTTGGTAGGAAAAGAAACTGACATAGCTGACTTGGTTTTGTTGCAGTGTTTAGTGGAGTGGATGACTAGCCGAGAGAGGCACGTAGCTGTTCTGGTGGTAGGAGAGCATTTTACACCAGTATCAGGTCAACACAGTTAGGCTAGGCTACTTGGCATGGATGTCATGTAGGAGGACATACATGTCGATGGTGACTACTAATTGTGAGATGTGGCATTCGAAGATAGGGACATTTCATCTACCAAATGGGGAGATGACAATGACAATCAAGGATGTTTACTCAAATTTTTTACTATTGATTTGAGGTACACCAGTGGTTGCAGTAGACTACACCCATCAATAGGTAGTGAAGGTACTACTAGGGCTCAGAGTAGTGCTAATTATATGACATGGTAAGTTGTTATTGGCTAGACATTTAGCAACCACACTAGTAGCACAATGGGTACATTTATTTGTGTGCAGGTTGGTTTTAGGGTACATTCCCAAAACATAGGAGTGACGAGTGTGACCCTCAAAAAAATATCCCAGGGATTGTGAGAATTGTTCACCTAGGTGTCCCAATAGTCTGGGGAATACTCATGTTGGCACAACTATACATGGATCACCACCAGATAGTTTACCATGGTGGAGAGACACATGTGAGGAGTGTAGGCTTTGCCTCACTACTATAGGTCTGGGCATGGGAGCACATAGCAATATTGAGGCCCCTAGGGAGGAGACATAGGCAGGTAGAGGATCCTGGAGTATATAGCTAGGGAGAGTTGTTGTCGTACCATGATGTGGATGACATAGATGACTAGAGAGAGACCTTAGATGGTCTACAGGATGAGATTACATGGCAATTATACCTAGGGTAGGCAATGTGGGAAGAGGATCAACAAGAACTCCCATATGTGACGACCCCCACTTATATCATAGGCCAATGGGAGTACATTGTAGAGAACTATAGGCCTAATAGGTTCGCATGACAATTCAGATACACATGGGGCATACTAGATGGGGAGCATTAATATCAAAGGATGATCTGTGAGTGGTAGGTAGAGTTCAGGGTTAGGCTGGATAGGGATGGATTGTTGGATGTGTGGTAGGTGATACAACCTATACAATGGGATTGGGTTGATGGAAGACCAAAAGATGGAGGGATGACAATAGAGTACCAGTCCTAGTCTCAGAGCCCACGAGTAGTTTTGAGGGTAGGAATACAAACCAGGGGAGGAGCAATACTTGCAGCATGAGGTCATGGTCTAGTAGCCATAGTTGGGTGGTTAGGGAGAAGAGGAGGGGGGTAATCTACCAGGAGAACAGGGAGGAGGGAGATGGGGAGATGGAGATGGAGACGGAGACAAAGATGGAGATGGAGATGGAGATGGGATGGATGTGGATGGAGGAGGAGGAGATGGGGGAGGATAGGTACCACCACTTCTAGAAGGGCCACCAACACCATAGTGACCACCATCATGCCCACCACTAGCACAGGCACCAAGGATGGGGTCATCAAGAGGTGGGGGTGGGGATTTGGTAGGGCATCTTACATCCCTACAAGCTACATTTGATTGGACAAGCTAGATGCTCAAGGATATGTAGGGGGAGAGAGATGTCTTGATGGTGCAACTAGAACAATCACTACAAGATGATCTTGAGACCATAAATGAGAGGGCATAGCTATGTTGGGAGAGGGATAGCTTAAGAGTGGAGAGGGATCAGTTTCAGGGAGAGTAGGATGGGCTAGTTTGAGAGAGATAAAATGAAAGGGGAGAGAAATATGGCCATGTAGCAACTCGGGGTAGAGAGAAAGACTATCAGGGGGATAGAGTAGCTAGGGGATCATATGATAGATTAGAGGAGGTGAGGCAGTTACAGAGGGACCTGAAAGACCTGAGGGAGTAAGAGAGATGGTACTAGGCCATGTATCATGCAATAATGCCACCAAATCGATGTGAGTATTATTGTCAAGCCAGCTAGGTAGGGGCCATAGGTATAGGGATGGGAATGGGGGTTGCTAGTAGCCAGTGGACATGTGGGAGAAGTCAGAGGATTGGGGCCTCATAAAGGACATGATAGGAGATCTATTGGCCTGGGCAGTCATAAAGCCAGTAGAAGTTGACTGACAACTCTTTGCAGATGATAGAGGCAAAGGGATCTATAGTGGGAATGGAGGTGGATGGTGGAGGATATGGAGGGGTTACAGTGTTGTCAAAGGTACCTGTGTGTGTGAAAATTGTACCTGATCTATAGACACAACACTTCAGTAAAACATTAGAGGTTAGCTATAATCAAATCATGCAAAATTAAAATCTAATCTAACCAAGTGATTTACTACCTTCTAGTAGGTACGAGATTAATGTTCTCAGATTGTTATCAAGATCAGTGACCTAGATGACACCTAAATGAAGGATTTGAATGCAATTGATCTAGATATGAATTGAATGCATTTAAGCTATTTTTTTGGTATTTCTATGCAATAAGAATGATAAAAACTGATATGAATCTATGCTAATATAGAAATTGATCTATGAACATGCAAAGTAAGCTAACAATGATATGAAAATGAATCTAAATGAATGTAAAAAAAAAACAAATTGATCTCACAATAGCCTTGATTCGCAATAAGCTTTGATTCTCCCAATTCCAATTCTCCAGCGTGATTGTGCAAAAATATGAGATGCTTGGATGTAAATTTGAGAGATGAATTATGAAGAGCTGAGCCTTGTTTTTATAGAAATCCAAGGCTTTGGAGGTTGTGAAAGAAAGCCATAAATCACTCAAATAACTCAGGTTGATTTTTGAGTTATTTTTAAATAACAGATAATTAAGTCACAAAAATCATGCAAAAGCACAGTTCAACTCGAATTAGAAGTTTAGATCCACTTTAAAACTCAAAAAGATGTTGAGTTTCAAAAAGATAACAACTTGCATTGATTTTCCAATTTTGAGTTTAACTGGTCCTTGAATGTGCACATGGATAATTATGATTTAATAAATAAATAAAGTGATTTATTCTCAACTTAACTGCTTTTTGAAATAAAATAATTAATTTATGGGTTAATTAACTATTTTACCAAACTTTTATTAAAAATTATATTATTAAATAATGACAACATGCTTTAATTAATTAAAGAAGAATTTAATCAATTATTCATAGGAATTTTGATTTATTGTCAAAATTAAATAATACAATTAATAATAGATAGAATTAAATTTAATTAAACAATTAAGTGGCAAATATTAAATCTAATTAATTAAATATGCAAAATATTTAATTAATCAAATTTTAGGATAAATGTGATTTATTGCCAAATAATTATAAAATTAAAGATAATTATGATGATTAGGAATATTACTAGGAATATTCCCCAATGTAGAATTTAAGATAATCAATTATGATTCGATGATGTTTAGATGTGCCTTAGATTAGGACTTTGATGTCGATTTCATTCGAATTGAAGATGTAGGAGATTAATGAACTTATAGCCCATTTTTGGGGTATTACATTTTGCCCCTCTTTGAATTACTGTGCGAAGCGTAGTGGTTCAAAGAAAGTTTGTGTTTGATAGAGATATGAAACTGATGTTTGAAATTGAGACAGAAGCTGATTGATATTGATTTGATATGAAGATAATAGGTCCTGAATGACCAAAGATAATGTTTACTATAACAACAAATGAACCTATGATTGCAAATAAGTGTCAAAACATCTGATTCCAAACCTTAGGATTGCAAAGAAGTGAGTGACCCGTTCTAGACTCAATTGTCTTAGCAGAACTAGCAGGTATCACATGCAAACCCTTCAGTCATCGAAGAACCAAGGAAAGAACACTATGATCTGATGGTTGCAAAAATTGATATAGTTTACAAGATTAGGAGAATACTAGATTGATATGGATCTTGATGAATCTGATATGCCCCAAGTGATGATAGATTTTCCCCGAGCGATGAGGACTTTTGATGAATCAGTAACTAGATGTGATTGTTTGTCTTGATCACTGATGAAAGATATTGATAGACTTGATCGATAGAATTTTGATTTACAAACTTTGAATTGATGTGCAATACCATGCCCCCTTCGGGATTAAAATTGAAATCTGACAAGAAAAGTCAGTGTTGAGAGCTCAGAAGCATGTTGATTGATGGGAAAAGTGGTTATACATGTTCAAGAGCGCATTCTGCATCGTTTAGAGGTCCTGGAGACCAAGGTTGACTAGGTTTGACCATGAGTTGACCATGGTTGACCAAGTTGAAATTTTGATAGTTTGATGTTAGATAATCAGTTAAGTTGAATACTAGATCTCTGTGATGATTGAAGGTCGATTATGCAAGCAGTAGACCGTCCTGGGCCCAAAATTTTAAATCGTGATTTTGACATATTAAACGATCTCAGATTTGAATTTTGATCCCAAAAAAGGATTCTACTTGCTGTTTCATTGGAGGAACCTTCATGTGAGATTTAGCTCTTGTTAGACTTGAAGATGCGAGTGGAGAATTGTTTAAGCATTGAAGTTTGTTTAGCCATTGTGAGATCATGCAACATGCAAAATGAAATGCAACCTAAGACCTAGGACTTAGTCACTGATCATGTGTCGATTTGTTATCATCATTGAACTTTTAGGTAACCAGATAAATCAATACAATGCCCACTAGCTATGAAACCATAGACATATGAATATTGATTTGTATGCGCAAGAATCAATACAACACCCACTGGTCAACAACCATGGATATATGAATATTGATTTTATTTTTGGAATGTCAGATTAGATATAAGCACCAAGGCACAAATGCCAGGATGACCTGAATATCATGTCCATTTTGATATAGCAATTTGTATAAGCATCAAAACATAAACATCATGATGACCTGAATATGCCTTGCGTTACAAACACATCAAACAGCCAAGAGATCATTCTAAATCCAATGTGAATTACCTGCAGTGGCCCTTTATCATTCACATCCTTAGGTAAGATCATGTTTCACAGTAGGAGAAAGAACTCACTCAAAAAGACAATAGTTAGATCAAACTTCCTTGAATTTTTTGGGTATCAATGGTCGAGGTACGCATGGCCATCCAATTCGAGATAGAGGCTCTTACAGTCGGACACCATTTCAATCCAGAATTTCCAAAGTTGTTAGATTTTCACATACAAGCAGAAGACAAAGAAAAGATTATGCCCCCAGTCATCACTCTCTAAATCCTGTAAAGGACATCATCGAAGAGCTTGAAGGGACACAATATGCAAAAATCTCAATGTGAATCAGTAAGCATACAAGGAGATAAAAGCATGTAAAAAGCATAGATTATTTTTAGTTGAGTTTTGATGTTTGATTGCATTGTTGTAGATGCAAAATCCTTTCTGGAGACAAGACTGACTGACTGACTCACATGAAGCTTCAAAGGACTTTGACTAGATATGATCCATCTAAGATGCATTGGAGACCATAGGATATGACATTGATTGCCCCCAAGTGTTAAACATTGATAGGATACAGACACTTGAGCTGGTTGGTGTACAGACCAACTTATTGAAAACTGGAAATGTTGAAACAAATCGGGAGATATGTACAAACTAAAGCAAGACTGAAAGCTGGGAAAGACCAAGATTGTGCTGATAGATGGAGCATTTTGAACAAGTGGCACCCGTTTGCCAGGTTTTCACCATCTTGACAGAGATTCTATTTTTGCTACCAAGGCGCCTGTTTCCAGGTTTTCACCAAGGCACTTTTTTTTTTTTTTCAATTTTTTTTCAATTTTTTGATATTTTCTAATTTTTTTGTGAATCATCAAGGCGCCTATTGCTAGGTTTTCACCAAGATGTTCATTTTTTTAGGAATTTTTTTTATCTTTAGGATTTTTTCAGGATATTTAACCATAGACTGAATGCCTTAGGCATAGAATTTCTTCAAATGGAGAACGTTGATTGGTTCTCAAAGCTGTTCTCCTTCAGTCATTGAGAGTTGATAGGCACCAAAGCCAAAAGTAGCAGTGATTACAAAGGGACCCAGCCAGTTGGGTTCAAACTTCCCCTTGCGTTCTCAATGGGATTGATTTTTAGGATTTTCTCTCAAGACTAGATCACCAACCTGAAATTCTCTATGTCTGACTTTCTTGTTGTAGCCTCTAGACATTCTCTTCTGATATACTCTGAGATGATCATACGCTGCTTATCTACGCTCATCTAGTAGTTCTAGTTCTTGTAACCTAGACACTCTATAGTCATCATCAATTACTAGACCATGCATTCTGATTTTGAGTGATGGGATTTCAACCTCAATAGGTAGTACCACTTCAGACCCATAAACTAAAGTGAAAGGTGTAGCCCCAGTAGGTGTTCTGATACTTGTTCTGTAGGCCCATAGAGCTGGATTAATCATGAGATGCTAGTCTCTACCAGTTTTGTTTACTATTCTATGCAAGATCTTCAATAGATTTTTGTTAGAAGCCTCTGCTTGTCCATTCCCTTGTGGATAGTAGATAGAAGACCAATGTTGGGTGATCTTAAATTTGTCACATAGATCATCGAGGTCTTTATTCCTGAATTGCCCACCATTATCTATGATTATGGAATGAGGGATCCCATATCTGCATATGATATAGTTCAAGATGAACATCGATATCTGCTTTCCAGTTGCTTGTGTCAAAGGGACCGCTTCTACCCATTTTGTAAAATAATCTATGGCTATGATTATATGGGTATGTCCATTAGAAGAATGAGGATGAATCATCCTGATAAGATCAAATGCCCATTGATGGAAAGGCCATTGTGTTGTAAAGGGGATTAGATCCCTCCCTGGAGCATGAATTAGGTTCCCATGTACTTGACACTTTTGACAATTCTTAGCAAATTTGATAGCCTCTTTCTCCATTTCAGGCCAATAGTACCCAGCCCTAATAAGTTTTCAAGCTAGTGTTAAACCATTTGAGTGTGACCCACAAATACCATCATGGACTTCCTCTAATGCACATTGAGACTCTTCCCATTCTAAACATCTAAGTAGCGTACCATCTAGACCTCGTTTGTATAGATCATTACCAATGATGACATATCGGGAGGCATTACAGATAAGGTATCTCTTTTCATGATGGTTGAAGGTCTCGGGAATGATTTGGTCTTGGAGATAGGAAAATAGGTTTTTATATCGAGATGAATCATGACCTACAACAGTGCAAATCATGTGAGTTTCAAGGGATTCATATGCAGGATAAGAGAGTGCTTCCACTAGGAACTCGTAGCGTAGCTCATGTTCAGGCTGCTGTAATAAAGTAGATAGTGTTGCCATTGCATCAGCAGCCTTGTTCTCTATTCTAAGAATTTGCTCAAATGTGATAGAGATGAAATATTTCTTAATATCATCAACCATTCTTTTGTAAGGAATGAGTTTTTCATCTTTAGTTTGGTACACATCATTGACTTGATGAATAACAAGTTGAGAGTCTCCATGAATGTGTAGCTCTATTACTCTCCATTCAATTGCTATTTTCATACCATTCAAAAGGGCTTCATATTCTACAATATTGTTTGTGCAAGGAAACTTTAATCGGAATGCTTTGGGGATTGAGTATCCTTAGGTAGTTAGGAACAATATGCCTGCTCTAGATCCATTCTGTGTATAGGAGCCATCAAAGAATAATTGCCATTCTCTAGAAGATAGGTGCATAATAGATGAGTCTAGAAATTCCATTTGCATTGGTGTTTCATCAAACATGGGTGCATCTACTAGTTGATCAGCAATAACTTGACCTTTTATAGCTTTTCTTTCAACATATTCAATGTCAAATTCGCTTAGAAGCATGACCCATTTAGCCAGTCTACCGGTGAGGGCAGCCTTGCTTAGTAGGTATTTCAGTGGATCAATTTTTGCTACTAGATGCATGGTATGAGCTAGCATATAGTGTCTCAATTTCTATGATGCAAAGATCATAGCGAGACAAGCTTTCTCAATCATAGAATAGTTCTTTTCATATGCCACCAATGTTCTGCTTATATAATAAATGGCTCTTTCCTTTTTGTCTTCATCATGTTGCGCTAGCAATGCCCCCAGTGATGTGGTTGTTCCAGAGACATACAAGATCAATGGCTTCCCATGAATAGGAGGCATCAAGATAGGCAGATTTGATAGATACTTCTTGATATGGTTAAAGTTGTTCTCGCATTCTTCATTCCATGCAAAGGTCACACCTTTATGTAATGGTTTTGTAAAAGGCTATGATATGTCCGCTAGCTGTGATATGAATCTTTTGATAGATTGAGCTCTTCCTTACAACATCCTCATTTGACTGATATTTGTGGGAGGTTGCATCTCTATTATAGCCTTGACTTTAGCTGGATCAACTTCAATGCCTTTCTTTGAAACTATGTATCCTAAGAGCTTTCCAGAAGTGACACCAAAAGCACACTTCTTAGGATTTAGTCGGAGACTAAACTTTTCCATTCTGTCTAGGATCATGCTCAAGTCAGTTAGATGTTCAGTTCTAATCATTGATTTTGTCAAGGTATCATCAACATAGTCCTCCATCGTTCTATGCATCATATCATGAAAAATAGATGTCATTGCTCTTTGATATGTAGCTCCAACATTTTTGAGTCCGAATGGCATAACATTCCAACAGAAGGTTCCCCATGCACATGTGAAAGTAGTTTTCTCTTGGTCTTCTAGAGCAATTTTGATTTGTTTGTATCCAGAAAAGCCATCCATTAAGGAATACATCTCATAGCCCGCAGTCATGTCCACTATCATATCAATGTTAGGCAGTGGAAAATCATCTTTAGGGCATGCTCTGTTCACATCTCTAAAGTCTGTGCACACTCTGATTGAACCATATGGTTTAGAAATAGGTACAATGTTGGAGATCCACTCAGCATAGTCTATGACATAGATGAATCCAGCTTTTAGGAGTTTCTCTAATTCAGCTTTGACTAAAAGTGCAACATGAGGATGCATCTTTCTCAATTTTTGCCTGACCGGTTTTACTCCAGGAGCAATGGATAGATGGTGCATGATAAGATGTGGATCCAACCTTGGCATATCTGAATACTTCCATGAAAAGTTGATCTTTTTTTCTATCAAGAATGTAGTAAATTTCTATTTCTCTTCTTCTAATAAGGATTGTGCTACATGTACCAATTGTGGTTCCTCTGTTGTACCCAAATTGATGGCTTGGGTGGGCTCAATTAGAACTGGAGACCTATCCTATAAATGACTCATAAGGACATCAAATATCTCATCCTTAGGTGCCTCAAAGAGGTTTTCACCTTTGGATACGTCTTTTATTTTTACTTTTGTCAGTTCTAAGACTGCCACAAAGTGGTTTTCACCCTTAGAACTCTTTTTCTTTTTCTTTTTACTCTTGTTTTTTGACTAAGATATTTGATGTCTGACTTGGTCATGCTGATGCTTGGTTCACTGATGGAAGTACTCATAGGCTCAACTGCATTGAGGTAGCAGGCAAGGGCATAGTCATTCAAGAAGGTATAAATACCATGGTTTAGGTTTGTGGAAGTTTGGTCGATAAGATCAAGGCGTTGGATAGTCAAAGCAGGAAAGGCTTGGGATATGGTGTTTACAAATATTGATTTGTCATCATTGGTCCTAACTTGACGCGTGAGTTCAAAGGTGATACTACAACTTAAGACATCCAATTCATGAATAGGCTCAATGTCATCGTGGGAGTCCAATTCAGCCATAGGTGGATCAGACTCAATAGGTTCATCATTTCGCTCTAGACTTACATTGGGTTGAGGTGCATATTGGTGAATAACACCAACATGTTTCTCTGTGATAAGCTCATCGAGTTTCAGAATGGCTCCCCATTCATAGTCATTTGATTTAGCTTTTGATTCAAGATCTCTAGGAAATCTTAGAACATGAGTAAAGTCAGGGTGAATGCCCCAAGAAGGGTTACCCTCAGATTCTAATTTGTATTCATACTCATGGAAATCTGTCTCAAAATCACTACCACTTCCCTCTTCTTGATTGTTTTCTAGACTAGCTACTTCTTGTGTTGCAACTATCTCTTGATTGATAGTAGGTTCTTGTGTTTCTACTACATTAATTCTCTTGATAGGATCATCTTTATCATTAAGAAGGTCTTTGATCTCTTTAGGCAATTTTTTATAGGGGATGAGTTCTGAACTATCTGAATCACTATCTGATGGTTATATTTCTTCTTTCTTAAGAAGAGGTTCCCCTGGTGCGATCTCCTCTATGACATGCGAGCAATTACCTTTGAGGTGATAGGGTTTCTTCTTAAATCCTAAGCCAATTTTATTTTTATTTTCTCTACCAGTATGTGGGAGAGGTTCCTCAAGACCTTTTCCTCTGATTCCTAGAGGTCCTTTACCTGAATATCCCATTTTAGCTATTAATTTATCTCCTGGACCATATGACTTGGATACTACAGAGTCACTAGTTTGAACAACTTGAGATTCAAGTACATCTTTGTATAGCCATGATAGCACAGCTTCATCCTCTTCAAATTCTTGTTTGGATACTTGTTCTGCTACAAAATTATTTTTATATGCCTCAAGAGGTTCTTGAGGTTTGTGCTTGGATTGTTTCAAAGATTTCCCATAAGACTTAGGCGAGATAGGGAGAGATGTCAAAGATAAGACTAGCTCGATAGTGTATTCTCCCATACTATTTTCTTTGATAGTAACCTCTTTGGCAAGATCTTCCATTTTAGATGTGGATGCTTCGTTAGTTGGCTCTATGTGAGATTCTCTGTTATTAGGTACAAGCTTATCTACACTTTCCTTCAAGGTGTTGCAAGTTGTATTCAGATCTGCTAGGATAGTAACCTCGACTCCTTCATAAGGAAACTTCAAACATTGATGGTAAGTAGAAGGAATGACTTGCATTTCATGTATCCACGGTCTCCCTAGAAGGACGTTGTAGGCCAAAGGTAGATCAAGCACTTGATAGATGGTATCTTTGATAACTGGACCCACTCTGATAGGTAAGATAATGGTGCCCTTAGAAGATCTTTCTTTTTCATCATAGGCCTTGATAGTTATTTTCTTTCTAGGATCAATAGCCAATTCTGAAAATCCCAATTGTGTGATCAAGCTATAAGAACAAATGTTTAGGCCAGTGCCCCTATCTATCAACACATGTTTGACTCTATGGTTCTAGATCAAGACTTCTATATGCAAAGGCTGATTATGTGGGTGACTCAAGGAGTTGTCATCTTCCTCTGAAAAGGAGATATATTGCGGAGATGTAAGATGTCCAACCATAGTGTGGAACCTATCTAAATCAAGGTCATCAGGAACATTGGAACCGAGCAAAGCTTTATCAAGAATGGCTCTATGAGCTAGAGATATTCGAAGCAACTCAAACATAGAGATTTTCACATTAGTGTGCTGGAGTTGTTGAACAATGCTATAAGACATAGGCCTTGTATCCTTTGGATTGGAAGATTTGGAAGCAGCCTTCTGCTTAGAAGCAGATGAAAGATTGAAGGGCACCTTTGGGACATTTGATGAATTTGGGATTTGTCCATTTAGATGTGTTTGAGCTTGTGATTGAGTAACTATGTTAGCTGAGGAATGATCTCTATCCCTTCGTATGATTGTGATGACATTGCAACTTTCAGAGAGACATGGTTCAACCATATTGATGACAGTGTTATTTCTAGGGTAAGCATAGTTGACTTTTGCCCCCATATTAGGCTGAGAAGTTGAAACCTTTTGACCATGTTTCAAAAATGGTTCTGTGAATGTTGTATGATCATTATTTCTCATGGGATTATCAATTGTGATGTCTCCACTATCGATTAGATCTTGAATGGTATGCTTCAAGTGGTAGAAACTACTAGTTTTGTGACCTTTACTCCGATGGAAATCATAGAATTCATTATCCTTCCACCATATCAGTTTGGGGTCCTGAGCATTCGGTCGGATTGGTGGTAAAGAGATAATGTTATTAGCTAGTAGAGTTTTCATAGCCGATTCTAAAGACTCTCCTAGAGGAGTAAATTTTTGATGTTTATCCCATTTTTTGAATTCTGGCTTCCTTTGAGATGGTTGAGAAGACTTTTGCTTGGAAGCTTTAATGGCTTGAGTGCCAAGAGTGAGATTATAGGCTGGTGCCTTTGATGGGGCACAGACAGTGTCAACAATGCCATCTATGACGATGCCTTTATTCTTGTTCCAATTTTTGTTCTTGTCTTTGGAACTAGATCCAAATTCGTACTTGTCTTTTTGGAGTGTGATTTCCCCTTTTTTTTAAGCACTTTTTTGATTTTGATAGCGTTATCCACCATTTTGTCAAAAGATGCATGATCTTGCATTTGTAAGGGATAATTGAGCTCTGGAACAAGGTTATTGATAAAGATTTCAAGTTTCTCCATTTTGGGAATTGGTCTAGCATATAGAGAGAACTTCTTTCGCCACCTCTTGAGGAAAGTTAGGAATGATTCTCCTGGATATTGCTTGAGATTACAAATATCAATCATGGTGACCGGATGCTGAATATTGTAGGAATATTGTTGATAAAATAATTTAATCAATTCCTCAAACATTTTGATCATAGGAGGCAATCTTGAAAACCACTGAATGGATGCTCTGCCCAGGGATCTAGGAAAAAGATGCATCAGATAGGTTGGTTCATGCATGAATTCCATGGATTGCATACATAACTCTCTAACATGATCTTGAGGATCAGAGTGTCCATCATACTTATCATACTTTGGCATCTCCACTCTTTTTGAAAAGGGCGGCATGTACAAGTCTTTGTCAAATGGAAAAGGACATAGAGCCTCCATGGAGAACTCTTTAGGTTCCTTCTCTTTCTTGAGATTGTGAAGTTCAACTTGTATAGCATGCATTTGTTTCATCATAGCTATGAGTGGATTCTCTTCCTCATGTGTAATGATGTTTTCAACATTAAAGTTGAGAGGAAGTTTAGCTCCTTGATGAGCTAGTTGTAAAAAGTATGCTTCTCTATTTTCTTTCAAGAAATGTCTCATCATCTTGTTAAATTCATTGTCATTTTGGTAGCGAGCAATTTCTTTAGGTGTGGGTTCCTAATCTACACCATGTTGAGATTGAGCTCTTTGAGAGCCAAAATTTGTCCCTTCTTGAGACATGGTAGGAGTTTGTGGACTCCCTGGATTAGATTGATGAGGGATATGTTGAGTACCTTCATGAGTTGATGGAGGGGGTATGTAACCAGATTTCAATCGATAGTTGCCAAGACCATCATCCTCATAAAGACCAGAATTGATGAGTTGCTCAAGAGTTGGAGTTTGGGTAGTGGTGATAGATTTCTTGTGAGAGGAAGCTCTAGTCTCCACCATCAACTTTGAGTGAAACAAAAGAATAAGATTCAGATAACTGAAGAATGAATTGAATCAAGATGATCAGATGACGCAACCTTGTCAAGGTTTGATTGATTTGAAGATTTGATTAGATGTGGATGAAGGATACTACACCCTGGATGTATGGGTAGGTTCCCAAAAGGTAGCGGACAAGATATCACAACACTTAGTCATTTTGATGATTGATTAATTGAAGATTGATAGTTATGACAAGGTTTTGACACGAGATGATAAAGACTCAAATCGATTAGACAAAAGGCTGAATCAGATTCAAAAGGCCACTTTAAGAAAATGATTGGACTCTTAATAGCTACTGCTCTGTTCCTGACACAATGATCCGTTTGACAGATTCTGAAACTAGGCTGAAAGAGCTAAACATCTGGCAATTCTGACAATTTTTTGACAACTTTCAAAAATTTCTCAAATGTCACTCTACAGACTCATATGATAGTGGGTATGCTATGAAATGATAGTTGCACAACTCATACGATAGTTGCAAAAGCTCATACGACAGTGGGTATGCAATGAAATGACACTTGATGGAAACTCGTATGACTTTTTGACTTCCTGAAATGATTTTTGACTCCAGAAAAGGATTTTACTTCAGATTTTGCAAATTTTGAGTTTTCAGATTTGAATTGTTTGCAAATTTCAATGTCCAGATTTGAGGATTGTAATAGATTTGTCTATTTTCAATAACCAGATAGATAAACAAGCATGCAAAATAGCAAGCATGTGATTTCAAGCATGTCTGAAAATAATGAACAAGGGCAAAAGCAACCTTGCGCATGAACAATCGAGTGACTTATTCATTCTAATCCTCAGAAGCGCTAATTGTGTATGTTCCAAAATGTTTTGCAATAATGCACATATACCCTATAAAATAAAAATTTGGCCTCTCTAGGGTTTTTAGTAATGGTTTGACTCTACAACTTCTATGATCCAAAGGGGTGAACTCCAATCCCGGCGCATCAGGGTTTTGACACAGTCCGAGAACTTAATCTTCAAGAGTTGCTAGGGAGATCTGACAACCCAACAATGAACCATACCTGTGGAGATTTCTTCCACAAGGACATTTATATAGTAGCTATCACTACCACGGTGAAAATGACTATGACCACTTGAGGTTCTGTCAATGTAGTTTGCCTTGTGAAGGGATTGTTCGCTACAGTTAACCCTCTCTAAAGGTGACTCATAGTAGTATACCATAAGGGGACTTGGCTCTAGATCCAAGGTTTTGATACCTCTTCACTTTTAACCCAAATAAAGCAAGCAAATTAATCTGACACGCTAAGACAAAATTTGTCTCACCAAGGTCTATGATATCAACCCCACGTGATCTATCAACCTCTCCAGAGAGAGAATGTATCAATCAATAAGGGAAGATGCACTAACCAATTTTGATTCACCAAAGCTCATGATGTCTACCCCACGTGATCTATCAACCTCTCTACTGGGAGAGAATGTATCGATCAATAAGAGAAGACACACTAACCAAGTTGAATCTGAAATGCAATAAGTATCCTCCCTACCTACAAAGATTCTATCGTCAAGAAAGATTTCGCTAGGAATCCAATCTCTCAAGAATCATGAATAGTGTTCATAGGGCCTAATTACTATGTGAGCACAGATATATTCCCAAAAGCAAATCTACCAAAAGTATCCAAGAAGTAGAAAGAGGAACACTTAATGCTTAAAGCGAATATGAGATGAGTCCACAAGGTGGAACACTTAACACCTCACACAAGCTAAAAATGAGTCACCGACTTAGAAGACAAGTGAGTTCCTAAAAGCACAAAAGGGTTGCCAAGTGGAACACTTAACGCTTCTGTCCTGTTGACCCCTCCCCTTTATGGCGCTGAGATTGCAACCACGGGGTGGAATAAGGGGCTGATAGATTAGCGAGTCTAATAACCCAAGGTAGAAATCAAGATCAATCACAAGTATCTAAGACTACTTAATGAATGCTTAATGCATCACAACCTAGTATTAATTATGCAAATTTGAAGAAAAGCATGCAAAGAAAACACTCAAGCCAAACACATGAGAGATTTATTTTAAGTCCAAATCAAAATGTCATTAGATGAAAGAGAATACCTAGGATCCTTGCAATGTGCTTAGTAGATTTTACCTAATTTTTAGCAATTTTTGTTGAGCTTTACTATGCAAGCCAGCTTCGAACTCTCCAACAAGCCAACAAGATATGCAAGGTATATTCAACTTATGAAAACCCTAGGGTTAGATCTAAAAATAAATTGTTAGGAGCAATAATAACCAAAATTAATCCAAATGACAACTCATATCATGCATTGAATCATATGAAAAATAAGTGCATACCCATCACAAAATTTTAATTTTTTTGCACTGCATTTGACCTAGTCAACAAGATCTGATTTTTTTGATATGATTTTAGCCACAAAAATAGAAATTTAGAATAGAGATCCCTAATAAAAAATAGAGAGCTTTCCAAAAATGCAAAAATTTTAGAAAAATCTCTTCATTTGTGCCCTAGAGACCCGATTTATCAAAATAGACTAGTTTTTGTAAATTGACTATTTGAGCTATTATATCATGTCCAAATTTAAAACATAAAGAATAAACCCCCTGTAGAATTTAAAGATCTTTCCAAAAATATAAATTTTTTTGAAAACTATGCTGATGTGCGTTAGATATTAATTTTTTCCATAATTTCAAGAAAAAATTATTAAAAATTCAAAACATCTCAGAAAATTCTAAATTTTTTACTGTAACTTCCCTAATATGTCACAAACTTGTAAAAAAAATTTCAGACCAAAAATCCAAGCTTTTTGGGAAATAAAATTAAATTTTTGAAACTTTGGGGTTTTAGCTCCCAAAAAAAATCAAAACCAGCATGCAAAGGTGGGTTGCCCCACGGTGGGCACCAAAAATGTGTGTGTGAAAATTGTGCCTGATCTATAGACACAACACTTTAGTAAAATATTAGAGGTTAGCTATAATCAAATCATGCAAAATTAAAATCTAATCTAACCAAGCGATTTACTGCCTTCTAGTAGGTACGAGATTAATGTTTTCAGATTGTTATCGAGATCAGTGACCTAGACGACACCTAAATGAAGGATTTGAATGCAATTGATCTAGAAATTAATTGAATGCAATTAAGCTATTTTTTTGGTATTTCTATGCAATAAGAATGATAAAAACTGATATGAATCTATGCTAATATAGAAATTGATCTATGAACATGCAAAGTAAGCTAACAATGATATGAAAATGAATCTAAATGAATCTAAATGAATCTAAAAAAAAAACAAATTGATCTCACAATAGCCTTGATTCACAATAAGCTTTGATTCTCCCAATTCTAATTTTCCAACGTGACTGTGCAAAAATATGAGATGCTTGGATGCAAATTTGAGAGATGAATTATGAAGAGCTGAGCCTTGTTTTTATAGAAATCCAAGGCTTTGGAGGTTGTGAAAGAAAGCCATAAATCACTCAAATAACTCAGGTTGATTTTTGAGTTATTTTTAAATAACAGATAATTAAGTCATAAAAATCATGCAAAAGCACAGTTCAACTTGAATTAGAAGTTTAGATCCACTTTAAAACTCAAAAAAGATGTTGAGTTTCAAAAAGCTAACAACTTGCATTGATTTTCCAATTTTGAGTTTAACTGGTCCTTGAATGTGCACATGGATAATTATGATTTAATAAATAAATAAAGTGATTTATTCTCAACTTAACTGCTTTTTGAAATAAAATAATTAATTTATGGGTTAATTAACTATTTTACCAAACTTTTATTAAAAATTATATTATTAAATAATGACAACATGCTTTAATTAATTAAATAAGAATTTAATCAATTATTCATAGGAATTTTGATTTATTGTCAAAATTAAATAATACAATTAATAATAGATAGAATTAAATTTAATTAAACAATTAAGTGGCAAATATTAAATCTAATTAATTAAATATGCAAAATATTTAATTAATCAAATTTTAGGATAAATGTGATTTATTGCCAAATAATTATAAAATTAAAGATAATTATGATGATTAGGAATATTACTAGGAATATTCCCCAATGTAGAATTTAAGATAATCAATTATGATTTGATGATGTTTAGATGTGCCTTAGATTAGGACTTTGATGTCGATTTCATTCGAATTGAAGATGTAAGAGATTAATGAACTTATAGCCCATTTTTGGGGTATTACAGTACCCACATAGGTGCAGGAAATAGGTATCTAGAGAATAGTGGAGAGACCTTCACCAAGGGTTGTGGAGATAGCTATCTTCATGACCCTGCCATAGGATCCACCATAGGTTGACCCCCTAGCCGATGTTGAGATGTAGCCTCCCTCAAGAGAGGCAGATAGGTAGTGATATGCTGCACATTTCTTATATGTACACTATAATTCATTTTGGAGGGAATTGTCCCTATTTATTGTTAGAAAGGAAAGTCCACCAAGATAACTGAGAAGGGGGGGCTGAATCAGTTATCAGATAATTATAACTTTAATCATCTTCAACAAAATTAAACCATATAAGCAATATAATTACCAACCATAGAAAGATATTCAGATACAATAACATAATGACACAAGATATGTTGACTAGGGAACCTCTTGATCAAAGACTAAACCCCGGTGGTAATGATGCCCACAAAAGATGCACTAATATGAATATTCCTTGTGAATGGATGGACCCTATTATGAGTCTTATAAAATAAATTCAGTACATATGAATCCCTGTTAGGAGATTTTGAATCTCTGTTAAAAGATTCTAACCCAGTTAAGAGTTATGGAAGATAGAAGGACCCACTGCCCAAATAGCTTCAAGGTAAGATCACTGAACACACTATCTAAATAATCTTTGCATTACTCAAAATAATAATATGTTACCTCTTCTCTTACTGTGCCAAACCACACTCATTGTTACATCAGATCTCAATTTTAGATCTATGTACTTTGCATGTCTTCCTTCACAAATTCACTTTCATACTTAGCTCTTTTCTTCACTTCATGCATACAGCATCAAAACCACTACCACCATATCATAATTAAACACTTTCACATTACAACTACATACTACTATATTAAAATAAAGAAATACATTCCTTCCTTTATACCACACTCAAATAATTACAAATGAGTCGGCATACAATTACAAAATAAAAGTTTCCACATGCTACACCAAAATTACACAAAACTGTCAGCTTCCAAATACAATAAATCTTCACTCATGTGACCTTGAAGTCTTCACTATCATCCAAATCACTATCAATGTGTCTTCAACTTCCCTTTAACTATGCAAAACTAGATTCCATCCCAATTAGGAGATATCATCCAATTTCCACAAACCGCTACTCAGGAACATTGCCTAAATACTGCTTCCACCAAAATGATCATAACTTCCATGAATAAATGAATTACTATTTTTACTCTTAACCATAGACATATAACATATAAAAGAGTATAACCTCAACATCGCATAGCTCCAACTACAATAAACCACATGCGCTAATCCAAAATCTATTTGCTTCTCTGTAAGTCTTTGGTAAATTACTGTGTTGACATCAATGACAATCATAGTCATGAAAGGAACAACAACTGCTATAGAATGACTTCCAAACATTTAGAATTCATTCCTAATAATCTCCCCCATTGTCATTGATGGCAACATAGATGAAAAACATCCAATGTTCCAAAAATCCAATATTGCAACACTGCTTCTTCAAATCCTCTTCATCAATCAAATCTTGCTTCATTATCCTATTCAGTTCTCTCCAACAGATGTCTCAGATGTTTTTATGTATACTTCTCCCCCATTGACATCAATGATGGAAATTTCATCACTATGTCAAAAAAAATCAATGTTAAAAGATACTTTTTAGAAAATATATTTATTAGAGTCCTCATGACTCAGCTCAGATACACATACTCCCCCATAGAAGAAGTACCAACATCCAGTTGAGAAGAAAGATAAGGCTCATATGCCACTGGATGGATGCAACCAATTGCATCACTTCTCAAAAGTAGGCTGGGGCATAACCCCAAGCATACCTCTTAGATACTCAAATTTATCCTTAGGCAAAGGCTTTGTGAATATATCTACTATTCGCTCTTTTGTACTTATGTACTCAAGTCTGACTTCTTTCTTAGCAACTTTCTCTCTTACAACATGATACTTATAAATCTCTATATGCTTTGTCTTAGAATGTAATACAAGATTCTTAGACATACTAACTATACTGGTGTTGTTACAATGTAGGACAATACACTCAACAAATTTTATTCCAATATCCTTTAGTATTTGCTTCATCCAATTTATCTAGTTACAATTGTTTGTTGCTGCTACATATTATGCTTCTGCTGTGCTTTGTGAGATACAATTCTGCTTCTTGCTTAGCCAAGAAACTAATCTTCCTCTAAGAAAAAATGCTCCACCACTGGTGCTTTTCTTATCATCACCACTGCCTCCCCAATCAGCATCTGTATATGCACATAGGGTAAAATCATCAGATTTTTCATACCATATTCCATAGTCCATTGTGCCTCTTAAATATCTTAGTATCCTCTTTACTGCTGCATAATGTGATTCTCTAGGTTCAGCTTGAAATCTTGCTACAATTACAACTGAATGTGCTATATCAAGTCTTGTATGAGACAAATACTACAATCCTCCAATCATAGATATGTATTTCTTCTGTTCTACTACAGGAGTCTCATCTGTGCTAGATAACTTATGTCTGGTCACCATAGGTGTTCCAATTGGTTTACAATTCTCCATTCCAAATCTTTTCAACAAGTCATTCAAGTACTTTATCTGACTTACAAAAATACCATCATTGTTTTGTGTTATCTGTAATCCCAAAAAGTATTTCATCTCACCAATCATACTCATTTCAAATTTAGTCTTCATTTCATCAGCAAATTTGTCACTAGGTTCATCTTCTCCTCCAAAGATAATGTCATCAACAAAAATAACTATAACTAACAAACCATTTCCAATTTCTTTTGTGTAAAAATTTCTATCAGCTGTTCCTTTTGTAAATCCCAATTTTAACAAATACTTATCCAGTCTTGCATACCAAGTTCTAGGTGCTTGTTTAAGTCCATATAAAGCCTTCTTCAATTTACATACTATGTCTCCTTCTTGAGTTAAAGGAAAACCTTCAAGCTACTCAATGTAGACTTCTTCTTCCAATTCTCCATTCAGAAATGTTGACTTCACATCCATCTGATATACTTTGAATTTCTTGTAAGCTGCATAAGCCAAAAACATTCTTACTACTTCAATTCTTGCAACAGGTGCAAAGATTTCTTCATAGTGAATTCTTTCTTGTTGCAAGTAACCCTTACATACCAATCTTGCTTTGTTTCTTACTACTTCTCCTTGTTCATTCATCTTGTTTCTAAATACCCATTTAGTTCTAATAAGATTCTTGTCTTTAGGTCTAGGGACCAATTCCCATGTTTTGTTCTTTTCAATCTAATCTAGTTCTTCTTTCATAGCATTAGTCCAAATTTCATCTTCACAAGCTTCATTAGTAGTCTTAGGTTCAATTTGAGAAATCAAACATAACTATTCTTGTGCTTTATTTCAAGTTAGAACTCCTCTTTTGATGCTCCCAATAATCTATTCAAAAGGATGATTCCTTAACAAACTCTTGCTAGGTGTCACTATCTCAGATCTCTCTTTAGATGTAGGTTCTTCAATAACTTCACTGTGGCTTTCATTCAACAAATCATTGTCAGTTTCATAAAATAATTTAGTAGATCTAGTGTTAGATTTTGGATGAGCTTCTTCATCAGATTCATAATCAAACATTCTTTCCTGAATTTTGAACTTTTCATCAACTTTAACATTTGCGCTTTCAGCAATAGTCTTAGTTCTTTTATTGAAACATCTATATGCTTTGCTTTTCAAAGAATATCCAAGAAATATACCTTCATCACTTCTAGGATCAAACTTTCCAATATCATCATCTCTCTTTATATAACATTTGCTTCCAAAAATTCTAAAATACTTAACTAAGGGTGCATGTCTAAACCATAATTCATAAGGTGTCTTGTTTGTGTCTTCTCTGATTTGTACTCTGTTCATTATATACACTGTTGTGTTCACTTCTTCTCTCTAGAATATCTTCACCAAATCATTTTCGAACAACATAGCTCTTGTTGCTTTAGTCACTGATCCATTCCTTCTTTTTACAATGCCATTTTGTTCAGGTGTTCTAGGGGCTGAATACTATCTCTTAATGCCATTTTCTTCACAAAAAGTGTTATACTCTCTAGAAGTAAATTCTCCACCTCTATCAGATCTCAAACATTTAATCTTCATTCTAGATTCATTCTCAACTTTATTCTTAACAATCTTAAACTTATCAAATGCTTTAGATTTTTCTTTAAGAAATGCAATCCACATCATTCTTGTAAAATCATCAACAAGAATCATAAAATACCTTTCTCCATAGAATCCTTTAGTCTTGGTAGGACCACTCAAATCTATATGAACAATCTCCAGCTTCTCTGTAGATGTAAACTTCTTACTGGGAAAAGAACGTCTCTTCTATTTAGCCATTACACATTCTTTGCAAATCATGTTAGTAGGCTTCAGAATTTTAGGTAAATCTCTAACTGCAAGTGTAGTACTTACTTTCACAATGTTATCAAAGTTTATATGACAAAACCTTCTATGCCATAACCAACTATCATCAATCTTAGTAATCAAACATGTCATCTTAGTAGGATTCAACTAAAATACATTACCTCTCGTTCTAGATCCAATTCCAATCAAATTTCCATCTTTATCCTTTATCACTCAAGTTTTCTCAGTAAACCAAACTTGATATCCCTTATCAACTAACTATCCAATACTCAAAAGATTATCTTTCAATCCAGCCACAAAATAAACATCATCAGTATTAGTCTTTCCATCAAGAGTAATAGATCCTATACCTTTAATCAAACAAGGTGCATTGTTTCCAACTCTAACAACTCCTCCATCGTCAACTTTATGAACTTTTTCATGTCTCCAGTCATATGATGTGAACAACCTCTATCTATAATCCAATCAGCTTTCTTTTGAACTTGAGAAACTATAGCTTTTTCTTAACATTAGTTTCAAGATTCTCTTCTTTAATTGCTACAAATCCTATGTCATCATTATTCTCAGTATCACTTTCACTTAAAGTTCTTTCTATACTAGCTTTAAGATCTTCATCATTAGCATAATAGCATTCCTTAGATCTTCTAGGTTTAAAATTGCTTCTGTATTTTTAACTCTCTTAGGACATTTAGATGCAAAATGACCATATTCTTGACAAGTCCAACATTTAAATATTTTCTTACTGTCTGGTTCTCTTTTCAAAAGCAAGGCAATACCTTCTTCAATCTTCTTGTCTTCTTCATTTATAGATCTATTGTTTCTAGCATAATCTCCGCTCACGCTGATCCTTCTTGACAAAGTAGAGCAGACACTAAGAGCACTGAATGCTATCTACATTCTAGGTAAGTCTCTTAATAATCTCAAGTTCATTTCTACTGCTTCCAATCTTCCAAGAAGAGTCTCTCTTGTAAAGTTTGTTGTACAAGGTATCACTTGTTTAATCATTTGTGTTGTCTTCTTAAATACAGGAGTCAATGTCCTCAGAATTTTCCATATCACTTCATTCTCTATCTTTGTTCCTCTACAAGATTTTATACCTGTAATGATTTCTTACATTCTACCAATATAACTTCTAATAGATTCATCTTCCAACATTCTTATATCTTCAAATGCACATATCCAATTATGTAATCTAACTCTTTTTGCATGTTCATCACCTTCAAAAGTAGAGTGTAAAGCATTCCAAATTTCATGAGACTTTTTCAAACATTTTACCTAACTATACTCATTCTCTGGAAGTGCTGTCACAAGTGCTTCTCTTGCAAGTATGTTACACATGAATAGATCTCTCTCTTCCATAGTACATGTTTCAAGAGTGTACTCTTCAATGATAGTCTTATCATTCTTTTTAATCAACTAATAAACTCATCCTAAACATAGTAGATGTGTTTTCATCTTTTCTTTCTAGCTATCAAAATTTACTCCATCAAACTTAGGGCTTTCTTTCTATAAATTTTCCATGGATCTCCTTAAGCTATTAAACTTCTTTTTTAAGGACCTGACACTTTGATACCAATTGTTAGAAAGTAAAGTCCACCAGGATAACTGAGGGGGGGGGTGAATCAGTTATCAGATAATTATAACTTTTATCATCTTCAATAGCATTAAACTATATAAGCAATATAAATACCAACCATAGAAAGATATTCATACACAATAACACAATGACACAAGATATGTTGACTAGGGAACCTCTTGATTAAAGAGTAAACTCCAGTGGGAATGATGCCCACAAAAGATGCACTAATATGAATATTCCTTGTGAAAGGATGGACCCTATTAGGAGTCTTATGAAATACATTCAGTACATATGAATCCCTATTAGGAGATTTTGAATCCCTGTTAAAAGATTCTAACCTAATTAAGAGTTATGGAAGACAGAAGGACCCACTGCCCAAACAGCTTCAAGGTAAGATCACTAAACACACTGTCCAAATAATCTTTGCATTACTCAACAAAATAATATGTTACCTCTTCTCTAACTATGCCAAACCACACTCACTATTACATCAGATCTCAATTTTAGATCTCTGTACTTTGCATGTCTTCCTTCACAAATTCTCTTTTATACTTAACTCTTTTGTTCACTTCATGCATACAACATCCCAACCGCTACTACCATATCATAATTACCCACTTTCACATTACAAATACATACTAATACATTAAAAAAAGGAAATAAATTCCTTCCTTTATACCACACTCAAATAATTTCAAATGAGTTGGCATACAATTACAAATTAAAAGTTTCCACATGCTACACCAAAATTACACAAAACTGTCAGCTTCCAAATACAATAAATATTCACTTGTGTGACTTCGAAGTCTGTTCTATCATCCACATCACTATCAATGTGTCTTCAACTTCCCTTTAACTATGCAAAACCAAATTCCATCTTGATTAGGAGATATCATCCAATTTCCACAAACTGCTACTCAAGAACACTGCCTGAATACTGCTTCCACCAAAATGATCATAACTTCCATGAATAACTGAATTACTATCTGTGCTCTTAACCATAGACATATAACATATCAAAGAGTATAACCTCAATATCGTATAGCTCCAACTGTAATAAACCTTGTGCACTAATCCAAACTCTGTCTGCTTCTCTGCAAGTCTTTGGTAAATCACTGTGTTGGCATCAATGACAATCATAGTCATGAATGCAACAACAACTGCTATAGAATGGCTGCCAAACATTTTGCATTCATTCCTAACATTTATTGTATATGTACTTTATTGATAGACTTGGACTTAGATATTAATAATTTTATTCTTGATTCTTTTTGGGACTGATATATATATATATATATATATATATATATATATATATATATATATATATATATATATATATATGTATATGTATATGTATATGTATATGTATATGTATATGTATATGTATATGTATATGTATATGTATATGTATATGTATATGTATATCTATGATGAGTTTGGTGGGATGTAACATGTTATGAGTTTATCTGCTATGCATGATGTGTTGACATGTTTGATGCAGGATGTGATGTGATGTTTATGATTATGATGTGACGCTAACATGTTAGTGATGTAGGATGTGGTGTATTTATATGGTTTTAACATCTATGTGATGTGATTTTTTATATGTGATGTATGACCTATTTATGTTGTGATTTATGTATACATGGATGTATGTATGGATGATGTGTTAACAATGCAAGATAATGAATGCACCTTATAATGAATTAAATTATTTACCTATGCAAGATAAAATGAACTCAGCAACTTATCAATGCAAGATAATGAATGAATAAAAATGAATTAATTATGCAAGATGATGAACTAAAATGATTTAACAATGCAAGATAAATGAATGAACTAAAATGGATTATTAATGCAAGATAATGAACTAAAATGGATTAACAATGCAAGATAATGAAATGAACTAAAATGGATTAAGAATGCAAGATAATGAACTAAAATGGATTAAGAGTGCAAGATAATGAACTAAAATGGATTAAAAATGCAATATAATGAACTAAAATGGATTAACAATGCAAGATAATGAAATTGACTAAAATGGATTAACAATGCAAGATAATGAAATGAACTAAAATGGATTAACAATGAAAGATAAAATTATTTATGCAAACTTTAGAATGGATGAATTAATGTAATTGAGATCGATTGGTGGGATGAAGACAATTTAGGCAAAATGAGTTAACCAATGCAACTAAATGAAATGATTTTATATTGAAAACTAAATGAAATGAAAGATCACTCTAACATGATTTAATTATTCAAGCTAGATGATTTTAGGCAATTCAATGCAATTTTAATTATGACGCAACTAAATGCAAGATGATGCAATGAAATCCAATTTAAATGATGAGGTGACTAAATGACAATGCAACTAAATGCGATGTTTAAGTGATAATGCACACAAGATGAAATGCAAGTGAATGAAGGTGAGAATGAGAATGAAGGTGGTATATGAAGCATATCACTGCCTGACTAACCCCTTGCTAAGGGGATGAAATAGGATAGGCCATGGGGGAGGTGATCTACACAATCAAAATCCATGGGTTATGGATTGGAATTGGAATGGATGGTTTGCAGGTTTGCATCAGGATGATAGGTTCAAAAATGATGGATAGGTTTGATGTCGATGGGTGGTGGGGATCAAGTAGTTTACTAAGTTGCTAGGATGCTTTCTCGGATTGATAGTTAGATTGTGTAGTTGAGGAGTTGATAGGGGGATTTTTATGAAGCTTGAGTGTGGGGTATTTTGAAGGGGAATACCACCATATAGTTTGAGGACTTAGTTTGATATAGAAATGTAAGGGACTTAGCCAAGGTTACTAGGAACTTGAGGCCATGTTACTAGTATTGCATAAGAATTACACAAAAAAGACACACAAGGGTTGCCCCAGAATTACACATGAACCCAGAATTACTATGTAACCTAGAAGCTCACATGTGGAACATGCAAGGGTCACATTCGACTGACTCATAAGTAGAAAAAAAAAGATCAAAAGAGACCATACCCAAATATTGTCCTCATTCATAGTGCACTAGGATATAAAGGATCATGGTGACCTTGAGGAGAGGAGAAACATGAAGCCGCAAAAGATAAGAAATAAATCAAAGAAAAAGATGTGAAACCAAAATGATAAAATCCAAAAGACATCCTTTTCTAAAAGAGATTGCCTGACTATGGGATAGTGGGATTAGGTTGGGCATGAGGAAGGATACATCCTACAAGGACCTAGTTAGTGTAATTGGATACAAATTGGTTTTGACTAGCAATAAGGGACTTTGGGATAATCACAGTGACTGGAAACTCTTGCTGAAACAATTTCTGGGAAACATGGCTTGGGTAGGGCATGCATTGAGATTATGCTTGTGAACGACAAATAGGGATATATACAAGCATGAACCGATGAGAAAGGGAACAAGCACAATAGGTACACTATATATAAAAACTTGCTCATAAAGCTCAGAAATTCAAAATAGATCGATGAATGGCAATTATGTACATAGCTCAGTATTTAGGGATAGGACATGCCTTGGTTAATACAGGAAGCTCAGGACGTAGGATAGTAATTCACTTCTACTAATGTGATAATAAGAACACCTTGGTAAGAGGGATGTGTAGATGAAGTGGAGGTGAAGAATTGGTGATGAAAGGCTTGTTTGATCATGAGACAACATTTTGATAGATAATGGTACAGTCTATTATGTATGGTGCCTGTTTCCAGGTTTTCACCAACATACTTGTCTAAGGTGCTTGATTGCCATGTTTTCACTTTTGGGTGATTATTTTTCTTGTTACTTTTTTTCTCTTTTCATTTTTTTCACTTTCTATTTTTTTTTGTGAATGTTTTTTATATTATTTAGGTGCTTGTTTACCAGGTTTTCACCAAGATAATGATTTTTTCAGGACTTTTTATGATTTTTAGATTTTTTTCAGATAACAGAAATGGTTCAAGCATATAATCACTTCAAGTGAATGATGTTAATGGGATCATTTAGGGTCTCCCCTTCCAGTGTAGACAACTAATAGGCTCTAGAGCTGAAGCGAGCTATGACAATATAAGGACCCAACCAAGTAGGTTCAAACTTTCCTTTCTTTTCTTGATTGGCCTGCACCTTCTAATTATCTTTTAGGACCATGTCACCCACTTGGAACTTTATGTGTGAACTTTCTTGTTGTAGCTCCTTTTGAGTGAATTTTGGTACACAATGAGGTGATCATAGGCCTACTGCCTCTTTTCATCTAGAAAATCCAATTAGGTAAGATGTGTCACGCGATAGTCTTATCTGTAGTGTAGTTCTTCATAGACACGCATAGTGAAGGGAGCTTGACCTCGATTTGTAAGCTAGCTTCGACACCATATACCAGGGAGTATTGGGTGGTGCCAATGGGAGTACGAAATGAAGTACATTAGGCCCAAAGGGTGGGATTGATTCAGAGATGCCAGTTGTAGCCAAAATCATTGATAATTTTTTGGAGGATTTTTAGGATAGTTTTGTTAGTTGCCTCATCTTGTTCATTACCTTGTGGGAAATATGGACTGGAGAAATGGTGATGGACATAGAATCTAGCACATAGGTCTTTCCCATGCTAATTTTCAAATGGGGTGCCATGATTTGTGAAGATGGTGGATGCGATACCAAAGCGACAAATGATATGGTAGAGGATGAACTTGGATATCTGAATGCTTGTGGTTAGGTTGAGCAGGATTTCTTCAACCCACTTTATGAAGTTCTCAGTGGAAGTTATGATATACTTGTATCCATCTGAGGAATTGGGGGTGATCATACCAACAAGGTCAAAGCCCCAACATGAAAAAAGGGCCATGGTGGTGCAATTGGTTGTAGGTCTTGTGCTAGTGCATGTATCATATTGGCATGTTATCGATAGGGCAGACACTTCTTTATGAATTCACAGGCATTATGCTCCATTGTCGTCCAGTAATACCCAACTCTTAGCAGATACTTTTCCAAGACTATGCCACTCATGTGGGCACTGCAAATTCCAACTTGGACCTCTTGTAGATCCAAGATGACCTCTTTCAAATATAGACATCAAGAGAGAATGTTATGATACCCATGAAGATATAAGGTTTTGGCTAGAAGAGTTTAACAGGAAGATGAGTGAATAAGGTTCTAGCATTGGGTGTTGGTGAGGTGAGGGGATATGATACCATTTTTTAGATAAGCATGAATATGATGGTACCACAAGGATTGAGGACCAACCAAAATGCACACCATTTTAGAGTCAGTAATCTTATAATCGAGTGTGTGTAGCTTCTCGACTAGACACTCATATTGCCCAACATCTTGAGGGATTTCTAATAATGACCAGATAGTCTCCATTGTATTAGTCTACTTGTTTTTATGTCTTGGCACTTGTGTGAATTGTAACTTGATAAATTGTTCTTTTAACTTATCCACAAGCTCTTTGTATGGAAGCAGTTTGTCATCCTTGGTTTGAAACTCATCTAGGACCTATTTGATGATCAGCTGGGAGTCTCTAAATACCTACAGTTCTATGATGTTCCATTGAATAGCCATTATGAGGCCTTAGATGAGCACCTCATATTGTGCAATGTTATTTGTGCATGAGAATCCAAGTTTGAAGGACTTGGGTATGTAATCACCTTGAGGGGTGACAAAAAGTATTCCTTCCCCTGATCCATGGGATGTATATGATCCGTCAAAGTATAACTTCCACACAGGTTGTTCCTCGACCATGCATAGATGTTCATCTAGAATATCCATCACCAATGGGTATGCATTGAATAGGAGTGCTTTGGTGAGCTGATCTACAATGACTTGCCCCTTTATTTCTTTTTGGTCAACATATTAGATGTCAAATTCACTTAGGAGCATAACCCACTTTTCCATCTAACCTATGAGCATTATTCTTGAGAGAAGGTACTTAAGGGGATCAACCTTGGAGATTAACTTCACTATGTGGATGCACATATAATGTTGAAGCTTCTAAGTGGAAAAAACCACTGTCAATCATGCTTTTGCCATAGGGGAGTGATTTAGCTCATAGCCTACAAGTGTATGACTAATATAGTAGATATCTCACTCTTTTCCATTATCATAAAGCTAGGCTAGGAGTTTCCTTAGTGCTATCATGGTTGCCAATATGCAAAAAATGAGGGGTAAACCTTGCATTGGTCACACGAGGATTGGTAAATTGGCTAGCTACTCAATTTTTTCAAAGCTTCTCTATCAAATCAATGCCCATTTGAAACTGGTATCCTTGCACAACAGGTGTGTGAATCATTGGCATTTATTTTCCAACCATGAGATGAATCTTTAGACTGATTGCAACTTTCCCTATAGGCTTCTTAACTGCTTGAATGTTCAGGGAGGAGGAATTTCCATTATGGATTTTACCATTTTAGGATAAATCTCTATGCCTCACCATGACACGATGAAACCTAACAGCTTTCTAGATGTGATGTCAAAGACACATTTCTGTGGGTTCAATTTCAAACTGTAGTGATGTAGGTGATCAAACATACGCTCAAGGATATCAAGGTGTTCTAATTGTGTTCTTGACTTGGCAAGGATATCATCTCCATATTCTTCAAGAATCTTATGGATAATATCATGGAAGATTGTGGTTATTTATCTTTGATATGTAGCTCCCACATTATTTAACACAAATGACATCATGTTATAACAAAAGGTGTGCCATGACATTGTGTTTTTTATTTTATGTTGATCTTTTTCTACTATTTGGATTTGGTTGTATCCTAAAAAATTATCCATCAAGGACAACATCTCATGTCTTGCTATAAGGTCGATGATCATGTCGATGTTTGGCAGTGGGAAGTCACCTTTGGGACATGCTTTATTTAGTTCTCATAAATCTGTATAGATTCTAATTTCTCCCAATGGCTTAGTGATTGACACCATGTTGGATATCCATTCGGAATAATCAATGGCATGAATGATCTTTTCCCTTAGGAGCTTCTCAAGTTATGACTTTTCCAGGAGGGCTACCTTTGGATGCATCTTACGAAGCTTTTGCTTGACTGGCTTTGCATTAGGAACTACTACAAGATGGTGAACAACTAGCTTTGTGTCTAGCCCAAGCATGTGATCATATGACCATGCAAAGTTGATGGTCTCCTCTTGGAGGAGTGCAGTGAAATCTAGCTTTTTGGCCTCAGATAAGGATGTTGTGATTTAGGTGATATGTGGACACTCTTTTGTTCCTAGATTGATAGGATTAGTGTCTTCCATGAGGATGGAGGACTTCTCTAGTCTATAATCCTGGATGGGGGGAAGAGGAAAGTCTTCATATTCTTTCACCTTAGAGAGGTTTTCACCATAAGATACACCCTTTATTTTTACTATTTTGGAGTCAGAATGTTCCCTAGAGGGGTTTTAACAAAAGGACTCTTTATTTTCATTTTCATTTTCAATTTTGTAGTTGAAGACTTCCCCTTCCCTAGAGTATCCCTTAGGATTGAGCTGATAGATGCATGTTGACTCTTTCCTCCAGTTAGACTATTGATCTAAGGCTCCCATGAATTTTAAGAGCACTTCTTCACTTCAGAACTCATCAATATGTGCCATGCTTGGTTGGTCCTAGTCTATGAGTTTGGGGTGGATGATTAGGAAGTAAATAAGGTTGATGATGACTTGGTAGAGGAAAAAATTTCCCAGGAAGGTCTCATCATCAAAAATATCATCATAGGCTCTCTTTTCTTCCTCTTTTGGAATGTCTTTGACTTTTATGAGTTCATCTTGGATATTCAAGAGGGTCATGTTAGGTGAATTGGTGCCCCTAGTCATGGTATTGGGTCCTCATATATGTAGGCAAGGGGTATTAAAATTGAGGCCCTGATGTGGTTTATTTTGTGATGCTTCCATGGGGTCCTTTGTTTCAGCTTCTGTGGCTCAGAGGCCACCACCTTGATAGTTCCATTTCTTGGTGACCCATTTGTGGGATATGGGGTACTTATCTTTAAAGTACCCAAGAAGCTCAGTATCAGGAGGTGGGGGGTCCTTGTACAACCATATATTAATGTTAGGATCCATCTCTTGGCTATAAATAATTTTGTGGGAGATAAATATAGATGGTCCCATTTGTTTGACCTTAGGGTCCTCTTGAGGGGGTTTAGTTTGATGACATGGGCACCCTTGAGTATGTAGATCTAGGGGTAGGGCCCCTACTAAAAAAGTATTTGTGAGGTTGTATTCACCATAGCCCCTATTGTTGATCTTGATGGAAGAGAGGGTGGAGCCTAGGATTGTCTCTACATCATAGTGGGATTAGGATGAGCTGGCAACAAAAGTGCCCATGTTAATTACAGGACAGTGAGTCTAGTGAGGGAAGGAAGCTTCCAATACATCATAGTATGTGAAGGGTTTGGGATCAGCATGGATGGTGATTTTAGCACCTTGATATGGGGACTTGATGCAATAATGATAAGTGGAGGGGATGGCTATGATGGAATGGATCCAAGGGTGGTCAAGGAGGATGGTGTACGGAAGGTTAAGATCAACAACATGACATATGGTCTCTTGAACTATTGGGCCTATCTTGATGGGTAGAAAAATGATACCTTCTAAGGTAGGATCCAAGTTGTCATAGGCATTGATGGTGATAATATTGTGAGAAATGTAGGCCTTAATATACCTTACCTATTGGAAAAAATTTAGTGTACACAAGTTTAGGGCTGAACAATTTTCTATCATGACCTATTTGATGCAAAGTCATTGACCATTACAATGATGTGTAGTGGAAGGTTGTGATCTGGCTCAACAAATGAAATGTTTGAGGGTTTGAAGGAGATTGCAGAGGATGTAGATAAGTGTCCCATGAGGTTTTTGAATTGGATGGTGTTAATTTTTGTGGGGACACGTTCCTCTTGGAGGGTATTATTAAGGATCTCCTGATGAAGGGGTGAAGTGTGCAGGAGATCAAGGATGGAGATCTAGGCAAGAGTGTTCCAAGAGGTTATATTGTGCATTAGGTATGGTTGTAGGATTAGCACCAACAACATATATATGACCTCTATGAGTGGTAGCTACACATTTACTATCAGTACCCTTGACATGGATTACATTCACACTAGGTTCGACCTAGGAGATGTAACCAATAAAATTGTCATAATTGATGTAGGCTATGTTGTAGTCTTTCCTATCAGCATTATCACCTTGTTTTCCCTTGCCTTGGTTTTGAGGTGGCTGGTTAGCATTGGTTTGGTTCTTGATTGTGTTGTGTTAAGGAAACATATTTTGGTAGATCTATAGGTTAGTGTTAGGTGATGCTTGGGTAGGTGTGTCAAGTGTGATTTCCTTTTTGTTGATAAGGTCTTGGACATGGTGTTTGAGCTTCATGCACTTCACGATAGTGTGTCCCTTGACATGGTGATAGTCACAATACTCATTATCTTTATACTACGCTAGTTTGGGGGTTAACTCATCAAATGGTTGGGTCTGAGTGTATATGATCAGGTTGGAACTGGCCATATGGCAAAAAATGGCATCCAAAGGTTCCCCAAGAGGAGTGAATGTGTACTTTTGATTTTTTTGGATGTGTGGCTTGTTTTGACTCTGGGTGAAAGATATGGCATTGGTTTGATTGGTGTGTGGATGGCAAGGCAATTTTTGGTAGTTGGGTGCTTTTTGTTGACATACTAGAAGAGGGGGATTGGGACCGGCCACAACAAATTGAACATATTTGGTGTCAATGGCTCCATCTATGACAACATTCTTATTTTTGTTCTAGTAACAAGGTTGATCATTACTAGGTTTATCCTACGAGCTCTCCTTGTAGTGTTTGATGGTACCATCATCCAAAAGACCTCGTTCAATGTCCATCCCTTTCCCCTTTATGTCCTGATAGGTCTATATTTGATTCATCATCATGAAGTAGGATAACTTTGGGTGTATATTATTGATGAATATCTT
This sequence comes from Chamaecyparis obtusa, assembly GCA_027943335.1. Taxonomy (NCBI): domain Eukaryota; kingdom Viridiplantae; phylum Streptophyta; class Pinopsida; order Cupressales; family Cupressaceae; genus Chamaecyparis; species Chamaecyparis obtusa. The sequence continues at coordinate 723,483 of BSBK01003432.1, read as the reverse complement.
GGTGATATGCTTTTGCAGTGGCTGGTATGTGTTGGTTGTCTTTTCTTTCTACTTGTAGGTTTACACTATGATTAACAAACTAATGTCACTTACTCTATCACCACTCCAAAGTCTGCAAGGAAAAGGGCCAATTAACAAGGATCAACAAAGATCCTCCTACACTTTGAGCTTAGATGCTTAGGCGGGTGTACCTTTGATTCACTTCTTGAAAGGAATCACTAAATATTAAGCTTTTATATCATTTAAAAACTAGTTTTAAAGATTTTATCATATATTTGTGTGATTGATGATGATGAACTGCTTCTAGAGAATGGATCAGTGCCTTAACCTAGGGCATAGAGTCACCCAATAACATATATCAACTGAAGATCCTAACTCAAACACTCTTGAACTTAGAATAAGTGCTTTTCCTATTATCCCTCTCACTCCCAAACCTGATCATCAAATTCCTATCCAATCATGAACTCACTGAAACTACCTTAAAGAATTTAATCCTAACTTTGTTAGGAACTCAAAGATAATCCCACAATACTCTTTATTTACCATATGCTAACTCACTTCGTGATATTAACATATATGAGTCCAAAATCAAAACATAAATCTGAGATTGGAATTCAAGTGTGCTCTCATTAAAATCTATAGAATCTATACATTACCAAGACAACAAAATGCTAGGAAGCAGACCCAAAATCCAGGCTCTCCTTCTTTAGTCTTTTACATTGATTTTCAATATAACATCAAGAAAAACATCACCAACCCCCACAAAAATAAAAAATTCTGCAATATATACCACTAGTCACCTTGGAATCCTAAAAAATAAAGATGTAACAAGCTACGGGTGACTAGGGAAAGGGTTAGGGTTTTCACCCACCAAACCAATTAGATTCAATCAAAATTTATTATAGGGGAGAAAACCAAGCAACCTGGAGCAAAAAAATCCTAGAATGATCTTCCTTTATGAGAAATCTCTGAGAATAGTGTACCGAAGATCATGAATTCACCAAGTTAATCATTCTAATCAGCCACATGTAACATGCCCTAAGAAACTCTTTACCCATTCCTTCATGGTACAATCCCTGCAATCAATCATCAAACCTTTTGGACCACATTGCATTAGTTGGTGAAATCAATCTACCAAATCCAGGCACCTAAGCATTAAAAACCAGTCCTTCTGTCACTGAAAAACCTTTAAAATTTCAAATTTTGGAAGAAACAGCTAATCAAACAAATTTAAAACACAACCGTTGATTTTACTTCTTCCCGACAGATCGGGCGGTCCTCATAAACCTATACAATAGTCACAGGCTATTGAAATTTCTTTTTCCACATCAACACCCTACATCCAATGAGAAATGAGCATCTCAACATCCTCTGACACATAGATTTACCATATACAAGCCTTTTAAATTGGATGGTGGTCGCATGATCGCATGGCTTGGAAAGATTCCATGTGATCAAGCGACAACTGTAGATTCTACACTGTCATTCCTCTTTGAAAAATTTAGGCCCATTGACATGTTCACTACATCATCCAACTTGACTAATGAAACATGAGCACCTCAGTGCTACGTAGCACATCGAACGCACTAAGCACTTCATTCCCTAAAGAGAATCAGATGACTGTCGTTATACCGTTGAGTTAAAAATCATGCATCTTATATCAATGGTATGACGAAAACCACCAAATGTCATCGATACTTAACCATCCAAGAAGGTCAGGCCTATTGACACCATCCCTATCATTATCCATGTTGACCAATAAGAAACAAGCATGTCAATGCCCACTGACAAGGAGGTCCCACCGATATCCCTTATAGTCTGATACCAAATCAATGGTTGTGGCATGATCTCATGGATTGGAAAGATTCCATGCGATCATATGCCAGCCATAGAACTTCTTTCAAAGGAATGTAGGGCCCCACTAAAAAATTCCAACTCACCATCTAGCTCGACCAATGAAAAGCCACCATTTGTGCACACCTGGTAGTGGACCCACTAAGAAGCATCATATCACCAAGAAGATCGGGTGGTTGTCTTATGAGTGCATAGCCTAGAAAGATTCTATGCGAACATGAGACAGTCATTGATCTTGAATCTCCTATGGATGTCATTAAAACTTGGCCCCACCCTACCCGATAAGCCACTCTATCAAATTAGAAACTACCACATTGAAATACCTATCGGTGGTCCCACTTTCAGTCTATCTGAACACATGGAAGATCAGATGGTTGGCACATGATCTCAAAGGCCACTAAGATTTCATGAGATCATGCACCCACCATAGGATTAAAAAGAGACTAAGATATTGGGCCCGTTGTCACATGAATTAGCGACTAAAGAAAAGACACAAACCATTAGTAGAGTCACAGAATGTATGGGGTTTAACCACCAGGAAGAGGAGATCTTGCCACCAAAGCAGTCACAAAATCATTGAAAGTCAAATGTAACTACCATGATATAGTAACTAAAAGAAAAGATAACCATGTTTGCCAGGTCACTGGATGTTAGGAGCTAAGTTTCCAAGAACAAGAGAATACGTGAACACTGCAATTGTCCAATCGCCAGATAAGATGTAATCTATCGGTTTTATCCTGAGATTACCCGGCTACAGGAAAAAAAAAACTGCCCACCAAGGAAAAAGAACATGCCAAATGGAGGCCTAAGTGACTTGAAAAAGTAACAAAGAATTAGAACAGGGCCAAGAAGGATTAGGGTTCTTCCTCCAATAGCTAGAATTTTGAAATAAATACGTGGGGTTTCAAGCCAAAGGCAAGGAAAACACTACAGGGAGTAGAGAGAAAAACATAGCCATGAAAAATTTTGTAGGTGCTAATAGTGGCTCTATCTGAGGATGTATGCCTCCTACAGGCATAGCAAGAATCTAAAATCATAGGTTGAGCATACCAACTACTGGAAAAAGACATGAACAACATAGAGCAACAGGACAAAACTCTATGATCTAAAATGAAAAGAACAAGAAAGAAAAACACCACTATATAGAATGTACAACATATTCAGACCTAACTACTATTCATGGAAAGATAAATACTTTCAATTGAAGTATTTCTTCAAGAACTGTCCATGAACTAGCAATTCTTGAATATCACCATTTAATTCTTTGACAATATAAGAATCCTATCCCCATCTTTCATGAATCTGATATGGCCCCAACTAGATTGGATCAAATTTTCCATGTTTCCCTTTATCCTCCAATCTAGCATTCCAGATCAATACCAAGTCATTTGGTTCAAACTTCCTTTCAACAATTCTCTTGTCATACAAATTCTTAACTTGTAACTACAACTTGGCATTTCTTGAGGCTGATTCTCTTCTAGTTTCATCCAAACTGATGAGATCTTCATTTCTTAACTGCATTTCATCATCTATATCATCATCATACAATTGAACAAACTTATACATTTCCAATAAGTTGTTCTGAGGCATCCTTGCATGTATCCCATACACCAGGTCAAATGGTGCACA